>CM050165.1:64523753-65101253 GCA_027410445.1 Discoglossus pictus | reverse complement strand
CAAAATGTTGCCCATTGCTTACCTATCATCTTTAGCTATCCGCTTTAATAAATTAAAATGAAATATCAAAAGGTATTGAAGGCTGAAGTGTCTGAGAACTGTTGGACATCTCGCACCTTAAAGAGATATGGAAGGTTTCTAGATTTCACTAGGAATATAATATAGATATGTATCTGTTTACTTTTATGTATCTTATTTTATTAAGACAAGGTTTAAAAGTTCTTTATTTGCTAAAAATCAACAAATAGTACCTGTTTGAGTCTGCCCTCTGCAGCTCATGCAGACACTACTACACTTGCTGTGCGGTATCTCATACTAACCATTTGGTGACCATCTCTCAGCAGCATTCTGCAACATGCTTCTGGGAGATGGTCACTGACTAGCTCATTTGAAATACTGAACTTCAGAGTCTGTGTCTTCATGAGCTGCAGAGGCCAGACCCAAACAAATAAGAATTTTATGATTTTAATTTAAAAAAAAATCAAGCTTGTAAGCACCTAATAAAATAAAGTACACAACAGTAATACATAGGTATATGATATTCCTAGCAAAATAAAATCTTCCATATCCCTTAAATACATGTGCCACATAGGATAATATGGAAATGGCAGATTCCTGTGTTTTTGCATTTTCTAAATGTTATTGTTTTTTTATCTTACCCTTGAAGCAAGATTACTTCCTCTCTTTGGCACATAATTATAATCTCATGAAATTCAACTTTTACTGTGGTTTCAATCCTCTGGCCATTATATAGGCAGATTGTATTAATGCAGCAAGTGTAGAGGAGTGGGCTAGTGGGATGGAGAATTATGATCCAGAGAGCATGGGATTTGGCGTTCTCCTTGTGCGCATTAACTGTATAGAAATAAAGCCATTTACATGACCATATTTATCACATATATAGTTGTCAGCATACAAGCCGTTGCTCACGCTTGCGGGCTCGCGTAGCGAGGGCTGCGGGCGAGGGCCTCGGTTGCTGGCAAGGAGCGCCGAAGGCGCTCCTTGCCAGCAACTATGACCCTCGCAAACTTTACGTCTCAACGCAAACAACACGACACACCAACTACGACCCTCGCAAACACACATTACGACCTCACAACACTCGGACGCAACTCGCGAACATTACAAAATTCAAAACACAATAAATACACACAGCACATACATAAAAAGCTTACCTACAGCAAGAGGGAGCATCCAGGACCTCAAAAAAACAACTTACACCTTCATTTAACTAAAATAAAAAGAGTTTAGACAATAAAAAATTCGCTAAGCGAGAGAAAAAATGGCCGCCGAACAAAACGAAAACGAGGCTACAGCTCTCTAAACACGGAAAACACGACAAGAAACTCACAAAACACCTACGGATATTCCGCTACAGACGCATACCGCACATTACCCGCCATTTTACGCTAATGCGGAAGTACACAACTACGCTAACGGTTTCTGCTCGCGCACGCACAGTATTACACTGCACACATTCAGCACGCTTACACGCCAGCTCCACACCACTAATGCTGCAGCAACATCAAAACAGATTGCCAGCTCTTCAACACAATGCTTCAAAATAGGTAAAGTATATTCATTTATTAATGTATTATATATTTCATTATTACACACCAAACAGCATTAGCTACCTTACAATTTCATTGCCGTCATTTTTTGACGGGCAATTCGCTAGTGTTTTAAAATAATAAAAACAGCCTGCACATATTTTTACGCCTTCATCAACATTAGCACATCATATATTTGCAAACTTAGGTTTTCATGATAGATTCTGTTTAAAGCTAGCTACTGTCACAATATGCCACTTGTGCCAAAAATATGGCAACAATGTTAACCTAGCTGCATTTTAGCAACTCAAGGCCTTGAACAAGCAATGTTTCTATTACAATTTATTCACCCCCACCTCCTATTTCAACTCATCTTGCAGCCAAAAAAGTGTGTGTTTGCATTGTTCAGTCATATCCTACTCTCTATGACCTTGTAGAGCACATTCACTTGGTATTCATGGCCGAGATACCGGAGTGGTTTGCTAGTTACTTCACCAGTGGGCCACAGCATACAGCTTCCGGGTGGTGTGTCCTCTTGGTTCCCTGACTGGAATCAAACACAGGTTTCAGTGGTGAAAGCACCGAATCCTAACCACTGGACCACGTGGGAACCCAGCCAAAAATGTAGTCAACTATAAACTGACATTATCTTAACAACCCTTCCTCCCCAGTTTTACAAACGCACATCCCTCACAATAAGTCACTAACTCCCAGCCTTCGCTTCTCCCAAGTTCAATATCCATATTAGACTCCATAGACTCTGTCACGGAGGATGAGGTGTCTGGGCTTCTTTCATCATCTCACTTTACAACTTGCCCACTTGAGACTGTTCTATCACAGCTAATCCCATCTTCTCTGCTTTATTTACCCCAACTTGCATATATCTTTTTACAACTTATCCATAAAGACTGATAAGTTTCAGACTTTCAAAAATGATTAATTATACCCACACTTAATAATCCTTTGCTTGACCAATTTTATTCATTCAACTACAGCCTATCTTTCTACTTGCTATATCTTCAAAATTACTTGAGCAGCTCATCTACAGCAGCTCAATTCACTTAAGTCAAATGGCATATTTTAACTCGTAATTCTCCCAAGATGTGTCTATAGCTTTTAGTACAGTCAACTATCCTCTTCTTTTCCAAATGTTCCATGGCATGGCTTTTGTGGGTCACATCATATCTAGCTTATTGTCCATTTATCACATCATATCTAGCTTATTGTCTCCTCTGGCAGCTTTTTCCCCTACTACTTCCTAATGTTGGTTGAATCCTAGGCTCATTGTTGTAACCCGTCTACACAGTCCTGCCTTGGCACCCTAATAAATACAAGATTTTAATATCTTATTTATGGGGATCTACCTTTATTTAGCACCAGACCTATCCCCCATTCTTCATGTCCATGATGTAGCCCATGCTTTTAATATATTTTTATCTTTGAAAATAGTTTATGCAAGACTATTGTATGGCTAGTATTTACACAAATCAGTTACGATCCATAACCGTTTAATCAGTAGCATCATGGACATGTCCCTATATTTACATTTTATTTTGAAAGTTGAATATGGTGGGTGGGGTGAATAAACTTCTCTCAAACCTGCTTTCTATACATATTGCAAGCAAGCCAAAATAGCCAAACCATTATATTTAATTTTTCAAGATTCACTCAACACAGGGTCTCTACCAGAGGACTGGAGAAAAGCTGATGTGATACCTATATTTAAAAAGGGAGCAAGAGCAAATCTGGGGAATTATAGACCAGTGAGCCTAACTTCTGTAGTGGGGAAGTTTTTAGAAGAGTTAATGAGGGATAATTTACAAGAATATGTCTATTTGAACAGGATTATAAGTAGGAGTCAACATGGATTTAGGAGGGATAAGTCATGTCAAACAAATCTAATTAGTATCTATAAGGAGGTTAGTAGGAACCTGGATCAAGGCAACTCAGTGGATGTAGTCTTTTTGGATTTTGCAAAGGCTTTCGATACAGTGCCACATTGGAGACTATTGTGCAAACTAAGGGATACAGGAATTGCAGTAAATATCTGCTCATGGATTGAGAACTGGCTAAAAGACAGGAAGCAAAGGGTTGTTGTAAATGGAACATACTCTGATTGGACTAATGTGGTAAGTGGGGTTCCTCAGGGTTCAGTATTAGGTCCTCTCCTTTTTAACATATTTATTAATGACTTAGAGGTAGGATTGGAGTGTGGTGTCCATTTTCGCTGATGACACAAAGTTGTGCAAGGTAATTAAATCAGATAATGATGTGCTTTCCCTCCAAAGGGATTTACATAAAATTGAGGAATGGGCATCTAAATGGCAGATGAGATTTAATACAAATAAATGTAAAGCTATGCATCTGAAAAGGAAAAATAGCCATGCAATTTATGATCTTAATGGAGCAAATCTAGGTGTATCAGATATTGAGAGGGATTTGGGAGTGCTTGTGGACAACCACATAGGTAACAGTTCTTAAAGCCAAGCAGCAGCTGCAAAGGCAAATAAAATATTAGCATGTATTAAGAAGGGTATAGAAGCCAGGGAAGCAAATATTATTCTGCCACTACACAAATCTCTAGTACACCCTCATTTGGAATATGGAGTACAATTTTGGGCACCACTTCATAAAACTGACATTTTAGAGCTGGAAAAGGTACAGAGGAGGGCAACAAAACTAATAAGGGGAATGGAGGGGCTAAGTTATGAAGAAAGACTAGCCAAATTAAGCTTATTTTCTCTAGAAAAAAGGCGTCTAAGAGGAGAAATGATTATATAAATATATCCAGGGTCAGTATAAAGATTTGTCAAGAGAGCTTTTTGTGCCAAGAGGTTTTCAACTGACAAGAGGACATCTCTTGAGGTTAGAAGTAAAAAGATTCCACCTTAAAGAAAGAAAAGCGTTCTTCACAGTAAGGGTGGCTAATCTGTGGAATTCTCTACCAGAGGAGGTGGTGACAGTGGATTTGATAACTTTAAAAGGGGACTGGATTTATTTCTAATTTAAAAGGGAATTCAGGGTTATCATGGATAATTAGAGAGACAGTATTGATCCAGGGAGAAATCCGGTCGCCGGTGTCTGGGATCAGGAAGGAATTAATATTTTTTGTTTAATTCCCTTTGAGACGATTGGCTAAGTCTTGCTTGTTTTTTTTTTCTGTTTGCCTTCCTCTGGATTAATTAATAATAAAAAAAATAAAAAAAATAATTGATTAATAATTAATTAATAGTTAATCCGCATATTGCAGCTCAGAGGAGATCTTAAAACGTTGAACTTGATGAACTGAAAGTATTTTTTCAACCTTAAATTCTATATAACTATGTAAGTTTTCAATAGACATAATTGCATTAAAATATATGTATGCAGTTGATAACATATTTATTTTCAATTGCCCTTTAATGTTGTTTTCAGGGATGTGGAAACAGTTGTATATTGCTCCTTTTGCCTCCAATGTAATATTATTTAATATGTATATATGCCTTTTAATCATTTTACATATCGGAGGACAATAGCCACTATTTTTCATTATTCCCCATAATCTATGAAGTTATGCACTTGCTCAGCTTTTGTAATTATAGGACTAAGTAAGAATCCTTGTATGTGGTTTTATCTACCCTATGCTGTTATTTTATGTATCTTATTTTTGACATTTCTAAATAACCCTGGGTACTTGACAAATCTACCCCATCAAGGGCCAATGTCATTGAAGTGTGGATGGCGTTATCACCAGTTTTACACTCAATAGACTTCAATGGATTTTCCATTTGGGTAAAACTGTTGATGCAGTGCAAGGACTAATGTGTGTTGGGAAAACTCCCACAGTTGTGACTTGTGTAACAAATGAACAGTATTTGCAGATGTAGATTTCATAAAAATACACATTGTGATGCTTTGCATTTTAATAATTGGGAGCCGTACATTATTGATAAGAATTAGTAGGTGAATACCAGCAGCAACTGAATCTGAACATTGATAGGAAGTTGTGGAATTTTGTTTTTTCAGTTATTATGTGAATTTATTTTTATTAAGTGCCTTATTAAAAATAAATTTGGCTTATCCCAAAGTCAATCAGTAACAAAATTAGTGTCTCTGTTTGCTTTTGTGTAAACACTACACCCCACTGCCACACTGAAGTGGGAAACTGGCCCGTTTACTAACCAGCATGCTGTATTAAAGGAACACTGTGGTCTGTGGTTTCCTACACGATTCTTTGAATTATTAAAAATGTTATAAATTATTTTAGAAACTAAAAAATACAGCATTTACATTTTTTACTTTTATGCCCATTTTCTTTTATCACCTGATCTTGTCTGTTACTTTTTGAGGAGGGTGTGTGTTTGTAAACTAGTGAGCATTTCATTAGACCTAATGAAACCAAAATGGTAGACCGCACAACAACATACTTGCATGAAAGGTAAAAACTTTCAGTGGGAAATTGTGTACCAGGTTTTGTTCTGTGATTCAACAATTTCAGGTACAAAATAAGCGAGTAAAATTGACTCTGTAATCCCAAAATAAAGCTGTCTGATAGAGGAGAATTAAATAATAATAATACCAAAATAAACATTTAAAAACTTACCTTCAAGCAAAATGTCTTGTTAATTCAAAATTAGGGTTTACACCCCCTCCAAACCCAGGCTAAACTAGCTTTCATTTCATAATTTGTTTTGGGCAATCGGGTTAGCTGAAACATTTGATTTAAACTCTGGGGTTCCTGTTTGTGGTGCAAAGCAGCATGGGATATGTAGTGTGGCACTGTGTTAGGTGCTATGGCAGCAGCACAGCACAGACAGGAAGCATCAGGAAGTCCTATCCCAGTAGTGACAAGGGGGCAGACATCAGTGCTCTCCTATTGGCTGAGGAAGAAACACTAGGTGAATAATGGGTTAAATTAATCCCCTGATGCTGCATGCTGATTAGGTGGGAATCGGGGTCCTTTGGGAGTATCAACATAATCATTAGTGGGATTTTTAGATATTAACAAAAATAAAATGTTTTATGATGTGCTGCATACATGTAGGCTGCTTTTTGCCTACAAAGTGCAGAAATGTATTAATCAATGAAACTTGGATATGACTTTAACATTATAAACTGACCTTACTTTGTGCACGTAAACCATTCCAGGGATTCAGTATTGTTTGTGCAGCTTCATAATGCAAATTAAGATCTTGAAGACATCATTGAGCTGCTTTGATATATGAATCAGTGACTGCTTGTTTTTTCTTTTCTATATTGTCATAAACAATGTACCTTAAATTTTTAACACTGGTATAAAGAAGCTACATAAACAGTGCTAAACATTTCCGGAATAATTTATTGTAAAAAAAAGGAGCTAGTACAATGTATAGAACCGTACAATTCAATAGGCGGTCCTGGGTCAAAACTTTCTGCCCCTTTCGTCCGTGCTTCTATTATTTTCTATTATTCTATTTGTTAAATGTATCATATATCTCTGCTGAAGCTCCCAAATCATGAATTAAGCTTGCAGACGCATGTTGTGCTTGTTGTTACTATGTTAACCTATTCCCTGTGTTTTTCTGAATACCATTAAATTAAAATATTTATTTGTGCATGTTTTGTACCCATAGATCCAAATATAGACCCAGACCTTGACTTTAATTTCATGAAAACATTCGAACCCTAGTGAATTTTGTAAAAAAAATATTTGAATATACCTGGTATCGATTTTAATGCTTCAATAAGAAGAAACACACTTTCTAATGTCTCTTTACATTTTTAAATATAGGCCTGAGGGGGTCCTAAAGTGGGGTTTGTTGACCAAGTGCAGTTATGTCTGCTCAATTCATACAGACTACTGAACAAATAGGATTACAAAATGATTATGAAATCCAGTTGCTAAAAGAAAAAGTAATACGTATATGCCTGTATACTACATTTTATTTCCTATAATTCCAACACTACATAAGGCATAACATTTGTTTGTTCAAGGTCCTGGGAACAAACACATTTGTGAAACAGTGATGTATGTTATACAGTTATACAAAATTGCATATTGTGACTTGCAATTAAAGGTCATAATATAAACAATAGAATGCTTCATTTAAGCATCAAAAATCCTTGTAGCTCTGTTTTTAATTAAGAATGTGCTAGGAATGTGCTGTGTAAAGATTTTGGGACCTTGAAAAGGTTATGTGGTCATCCAAAATGCATTCGATTTGATAAGCTGCACATCTCTTGAACTTGTAGTATGGTATGATGTGTTATAAAAATTAAACTTTTTTTATGTAAGGTCTTTTGAATAATAAAACTTAATGCGTGTCACGGACCCCTTTCCAGGGCCTGGATCCTGGTACATTGAGCCACAATAAAGGACATACTGCCCCATTGGAGGGTAATTATATTGCCACATGGGAAATGTGGACAGGAGGGTGATGAGGGGAATAGCCCCAAAACATTGGACCATAGTGTACCACCATGCTTCATTTGGTCTTATGGCATATGTCTATGCCTTATCCTGTTCACTATATGTAATTCTCCATGTTATATTTCTGTGTTATGTTTAAATTGTAACTAAATGGTCATGAAACACTTAAACAAAATAGGTCTACAATGAGACATTGTAGACAGACAGGAGCCATTGATTGTATTGTAATCTGTTTTGTCCCATTGTTTGCCAGATAAGCTAATTACATCTCTGATGTGCTAGACAGCCAGAGACGACATGTGTGTATTGGAGGTTGGCCTACTGTTCCCAGGTGCCAGACAGAATGCTAATGTTGAACCCTATGTGGAGTGTTTGCACTGCTGTGGTCCTTTAAAGCAACAGAGGGGTTTCATATGGAATAATAATAATTTTCTCAATCTGCACTAAACTCTACTTTGATTCACTGCTTACATTGTGCCACTGGTTCATTGTTACAAGATATCAAGAACTCAAACAAAAGGGCCCCAAAAGGCAGATTGCAGTTCCTTGCCATTACTATAACCCACCATGTTCATTCTGCACAGATGTGTAGATTTATTTAAAATGTGGAGTTTTTTTGGGTGGGACAGAGTGTAAAGATCAGATGGAAGAGCGAGAGTAGAGAGGGAGGGTATGATAGAGACAGAGAATAGATAGCCTGTTGTAGGAGAACAGGTTGAGTTGTGCGAGCATGTTGTTAAAGTTTTTTCCCATGTTACCATGGCTACTGAACATAAATAAATCTAGTGGCTTCCCTACTATTCTCTACTTGGCTTGGTATTAGGGGAGGTATGAGGAGTACAGACACCTACACTGACTGTCATGCCCAGGGGGACCCCTGGACTGTAAAGCTATCACAATGTTATGGGCCCCATGCTGCTTATGCTTTAAACTGTGTGATGTTCTATAGTACTGTGTAATTTTCCCTGTTATAAAGTATTGTGTCATGGCGACATGGACAATGAGACTATTGCAACCATGATAGCATGGTTAGGGTTATATTGGTTCCCTTATGTATGTTGTGTGGGACACACAGGGAGGGGGTGCTAGCTCACGGTAAGGGGAATTCGGGGAGCAGGGGAAGGATGACTTTGCCCATTGAATTAAAGGGACATCTACATGTTTAGGCTGTTGAAGGGCATGTACACAGTCAGAAATGGTGGACGGCTTGGAATAAATAGGGAATTGGGTGATCAATCAGCCAGGTTCCTGGTCAGCAGGGGGTGCTTAGGGGGGGTGACATAATTTGATGGCCCTCTCCTTCATTTGGCCCAGGGTATGGACTGTGGGGATTGGATCATTCTATGTGTATATACAGATGTGTGCTTATTGTTATTGGTTCCTGTTTTACATAAGTGTACTGTACTGTTTCCATTAAAGTTGTGCTCTGTTTGATTACACATTAGCACTATGTGTATTTTATTCTGGTCTCCAAATGGAAACCACTTTTTATTATTTTTGATCCAGAGACTCTGCTGGAGTCCTCATTAAGGGGACTAAGATCCAGATGACATTGGCTGGGCATCTGCTGTAATCCTGGCTCCCTGATTCGATGGTGTTCCTAGGATCTGTAACTGTGATAATCCCTGGGCCAGCCCAGCTTCAAGAACAAAACTCCAAACCACATGGCCAAGATAAGGACTCCAATCCCCCCCAGCCATTCCACAACTTGGATGAAATACTTCTTGTTGTATTCTGGAGTTTGGTTAGGCAGTGGTCTTCCAGGAGAGAGCTGAACACGGACAAGGATCTCGGGCTTTTCCTCCCCCTTTTTAGCTTTGTCAACCAGAATGACTGAGGCAATGAATGACTTACATGTTCACCCTGAAATCCTAACTTCTCTTTGCCACTGCTAGACCAACATTAACCAACCCCTTTCTTCAACTTAAATAAGATGGGAATTAAAGAAGTCTATCTTAAGTACTTACCCCTCTTACCTTCGTAAATGTGGCATGTTATCTTGAGCATACTTTTCACCAGTGCATGCTTACAATTTTGCCCTGTGAAGGGCTTTACCAATTATTTTCAGTAAAAATAAATTGTACTTAAAACTGGTGAAATATGTAAAACTCCTGGAATAAACAATAAGGGTTGAGGAAAACAGGTGATAGGTATATACTGTATTACAGCAGTATATTTGGTGATACACATAATAGTACCCAACAAAAGGACCAACAGCAAAAAAAAACACATTACTATATTTTAGAATATGCTAATAATAATGTTTTAGCTTTGTGGTTGGTATTTATTTTTTCCTTTTGCTTCCACTTCGGAAATACTAATGGTCTGGATGGGCCACTTGAACATTGCTGAGGATCTTAATAACTGATGTTTTTTTTTTCTGCTTATTGTTTAACAAATGTAATAGCTACAATATAATGAGGTATAGTTTGCTTAAGCTCACAAACCACTGCTAGTATACAGAATGCTATTTGATTTATGCATAAAATTTGGCCATTATTGCTATATTTATCTACACAGTTTTACATAGAATTTGTTTAAACATTTGTCAGTCTAGGGGTATATGTAATTGTTTCTGAATGTATATTTGCAATGTTCCAAATTACAGTGCAAAAACACACAAGACATGTTTAGATTGATTTGATATTACTATTGGTTTATACATCTCTTGACTTAAAGGGCCACATCAGAAGTTCAAAATATGATATACTTTACAACTAATATGTAAATACAAGCATTTTAGCAACTGAATGCTAAAAAAACTAAAATTTTCTTGCAATAAACCCACAAAAGGATTTGCAGCCCTTACCTGTCAATCCGCTTTTATGGCCCAACCACCAAGTCTTTATTTTTACCTTTTGTATACATTGTTCTGTAAACCTTGCATACACGTTTTGTGCCTAAATGTGGTTGCTAGTAATGCACTGATCATGTATAGACCTAGGGAGTAATTGGCAATAATTAAAGAATTCCTAGCTAATATTGTTTATTGCTTCTAGTCAGTCTACATGTCCTCAGAGTGAAATAGTATGATATGTGTATTCGTCAATTTGATAAGGAATTGTCAAAGTGACCAGAACAGTGTTGAAAGGATACTTTTTTGACATTTATTTGATTGAAAAATGATAGCAGAATGTCAACAGAGCAAATCCAGGGACACGTAGTCCTATGCTGAATGGATTCTGAAATAAGTACAAGATTTTCATCAAGGCTTCAGTAGGATTTGTGTTTAAGAATTGTTTGTATGTATTTAATCCTTTCAGAATAATAATCTAATCCCAAGGAAAAATCAATTGACTGAGCAAGAAGAGGTCGACAAGTATACATTATGTGTTTTTTTTTTCATTTACACACTGAAAATTATTTAATCAGTAGTGTAATCCCTCTATATAATGAGAAAAAAAAACACTTTAAAACTTATCTGTCAAGCCGTTTCGATGGGAAGTAAACATTACTCTTTAGAACTCCTTGCCTCGCTCCACTAGACTATGCCCCTGCCTCAAAACCTTTAAAAAATCACTAAAATTGCATCTGACCCCATTCAGCCCTAATATGCACAAAACATATTTCACCCTCCTGCATCACACCCAAACCCTTTAGATCTTAAATTTGCGAGTAATGAATATTGTAAGGTGATTTGGGAAAGCACTATGTACGTTTGATTCTAAGTTTAAAGACCGGGCTTTCCATTCTTTTGCAAGGGGTTAATATTATTTTTGCCTTGCCCCTGTACATTGCTACGGAATATGATGGCGCTCCACAAATAAGGGATCATAATAAGATCTTTAGATCGGCAGCAGATTCTCTAGTGCAGGGGTATAATGAAAAATGGATATCATTTTCATACATTTTGAAGTCTGGTAAGATAGGACATTGTATGTACACATTGGTACAGGAGATGAGGGGCTTTCTCTCTCTGGAGTGCTTACAGTCTAAAAGGTACCTGAGGATAGAAACATGAGCTGAGGGACTGCTGGATGGATCAGTTGCGTAGAGTGATTGAGGGAAATGTATGATAAACAGATTGGATTATATTTTATAAAATGATGGGTGACTGTGGATGATGATTGAATCAAGGAGGTAGGTTGTATGTGATAGGTAGGTTTTCAGAGAACTTTTAAAAATCTACAGACTAGGGGAGAACAAGCTAGACATTTCCAAAGAATGGGGGACGCTGTTGAGAAGTTCTATAGGCGAGCATGGGAGGAGTTTATGAAGAAGGATCGAGAGAGGAGAGTGCAGAGGGACATTTGGAGTTTATCTGCAGACAGTTGTGATATAGAAAGGTACTCTTGAAAGCTTTGAAAAGGTAGGTTTAGGTATGTGAGGAAATAGGGAGCTAATTTAGAGGAAGCTGCAGATGATGAGCATTGGGTGATGTAGATGAGTCTGGTAGAAGGGTTCAAGATGCATTGCCGTGAGGTTAAGCATGTGAGTGGTCAAATAAGATGGAGTTGCAGTAGTCAAGATGGAATCAGATCCCAGGATGTTTTTTCTTAATTACCTAACTGAGAATCCAATATGGAATTCTCACTCCAAAGGAAGACCGGCATTGGGGAGGCAGCATGTATTCAGTATTTAACTCTGGGGCAGCCTCATCCCATGTTTCCATTTTCCTATGTGGTTTAAAACCTCAAACTATATTTCACTCATTGCATTGCATTATTGGACATGGTTTGATTTTGCTTACTACATAAACCTGATATGTCTGCTGGAATTGTATTCCATATATCCACTTCCCATTCAAAAACAAATATGTTTCCTGCATTACCTATAATATGCTATTTCCAAGCATGGCAGTGGCTGGACAAATGTAGGGAGCCATAGCTTTTGTTTTGTTCTTCATCTGACACCTGAAAATTAATTGGTGAACCTGTAAATCCTGTCCCTTTTTGGTTCTCGAAAAGTTGCGCCTAGCAATGACTCCTTTTGAAATGTCCACCTATAGTTAGCTTATCTGTTGTACCTCTTATAATCTTTTTGTTTTGCATTGTTTTTCAATCTTCATTGCTGTATATGTATATAAAGTGGGCCAGAGTGACTAACGTGCTTCTCTCTGCAGTTCATTATAATGAAGTCCTTAATGAGTCAGAGAGGATCTCTATAGTTTATGCAATTAATGCTCAATCAGAGAACAAACTAACCTTGTTAAGTTAGTTCTATGGACATTACAATCCACTCTGAGAGCGCTCAATTGTGCCCTATACAGTGAGAAATATAGTATATCAGTCTGGTCTCACCCAATAGAGTGACCCAGTCCCGAAATACCAGGCAATTCTACCCTGAACAAGAGAAACAACAAACCCTAGACATATGTTTTAGTCTTAGTTAGGTCTCATCAGTGGGGTGTAGCTGAACTTCCTAGGACACAGTGAGCAAGGAGTCCACATCTGGAGCCCCCTATCGCCCTTAGGGAGAGTAAGCCCCAAGGGTAATTTGCATATACAACAATACAAAGAGAAGTGTTCAGTCAGAGAACAAACTAACCTTAATAGGTTAGTTCTATGGACAAGATAACTGTGCCTTATGGAGTGCATCTACACCCTACTGACGAGGCCCAACTAAGGGCGAAACGTACGTCTGGGGTTTGCTGTTTCTCCTGTTCAGGGTAGAATTACCTGGTATTTCGGGGCTGGGTCACTCTATTGAGTGAGACCAGGCTGATGTACTACATAAAAGGTTGCTCTCAGAGTGGGTTATCATGTCCACAGAACTAACCTATAAAGGTTAGTTCGGTCTCTGATTGCACACTTCTGTTTGTATTTGCCCTCAATGCATATTAAAGCGAGATAGACCAGTATGAAAACATAGTGAAGGAAAAACAAGGGTTGCTTTACAAATCAATATGTTGACAAATCTAAACATACAATTTATGATTCTGATGACCCTTTACAAATATGGTAACCCCCAAATAATGTGTATTTTCTACAGGTATCTGTTAGGATGCTTTCTAGAAGCATCATAATGGATAATAGTGTTCAGCAAGAGAGGAGCAGAAGCTCTTTTAGTTTGAACAACCTTTGCTGTGTATAAATACCTTAGGAGTCAATATCTTGACAGTGACATCAGAGAGTCTGCACTTTTCCAGCCAGTATAAGATTAAAAATAAAAGGTGACCCTTTGAATAATGCTATTGGAAAGCAATGTTGTTAGCAAAGTACACACAACAAAAGTGTATTCAAAAAAGTAATTTAACAGGTTGATGTATTCTGTAGGGTCACTGTAGTTTTGGAACAGGCTTCACATTTGTGTATTTAACAAACTAACAACAATAGCCACTATTTAAGGAATGAGCATTAATCATTTTTAGAGAAAATTACAATGCTTGTTTCACGAGAAGCTAGTTTGCTTGGGGCGTGAAGGGTGATTTTCTCTTCTACCTTGTCCTTCTGTAAACTGGTTAGTCATAGTGGTACTCGGTAGAACTATAAGAACCACTGTTCTATAAAAGTAATGGCTGGTGAACTGACATTACATGAATATTTATACTTGATTTGAATGTTTAAACCTTGTAATGCTAGTAGTTCTACTTTAAAGCTCTTACTTTTATAGGTTTCTGCCCAATATACTGTGACGCTTAACTTTGTAACTTTTGCATAGGGGCAGGGTTTTATGCTGTGTTTTGTGGTGTAGATCTGAGGTCTGCTACAGCTGCCCCGCCCCTAATTATGCAAAAAGGGCAGAGCAAGGCACCTTGGGCAGAAACCTATAAAAGGAAGAGCTTTAAAGTATAACTTCTAGCATTACAAAGTTTAAACATTGTTAATCAAGTATACTTATGCATGAACTTTAATTTAAAAGTCATTATTTTTATAGTACAGTGGTCCTTTTAATCGGAATGCTACCTTGAAACAAGTTTCCTCTCATTCTTCCCAAGTGTCTGATCCCTTTAGGAATAGAGGCAAGTATCTGCCTCCTGTAAAGCAAAATTTGACATAATAGCTAAAAATTAAAATCCTTCATTTTAAACTTTTTAATGAACATTTTGCATATTATGAAGTAAAGTTCTATACATAAAACATTTAATTAAATGGTCTCTGTATATCCTTAGCCCTTTTTTCTCCCTATTCGCTCTAAGATTTTGAATTGCGTTACTGCTGTTTTTTTTTGTTTTTTTTCTTACTCTAGCTTAAGCTGAATATAACCAGTGCTATTCACTTTTTGTGGTTGCCATCTAGTGCAGTTTTTCTTGATGTTTTGGTCCAGGGAATGGTGCTGGTGCCAGAGACTTTGAGTGCTGAGCCTCAGAAAATGAAATGAGAGATAGGTTAAGAAAGAGACAAGAATGGATTGAGACGGAATGAAGAACTGGACTGTTATTAATGGCTTGGATTTCAAACGTCATCCAGAGAAATAGTCGATGGTAGTCAGCCTGTCCATTCATCCATTAAGGTTGAGGACTACTGGTCTATTGGCCTGTCCATTCATTCATAAAGGTTGAGGACCACTGGTCTATTGGATGTCAACGGAAAACTCTACATATAATCTCATTCACAATTGTTTTTTTTTTTTTATTATTAAAGAAAGTTTAGTGTAGAGCCATATGAAAACTTTAGTGCAGTTATTGATATTTAAATGTACATTGTTTAACAATGATGTAACCGACAATAAAACCAGCAACATCTGTTTCTAGAGAGGCTTTAGCATGAATCCACCAGGTAGAACATGGTTAACAATGGTACTCGGCACGCCTTTCTTTTTTTAACAGGGAAAGGTGCGTTTGGATTTAGCGGTGGTAGGAGGTACTTGGTTGAGGATTGGGAGTAGGAGCCAAACTTATAGCTTGAAAAGGGGGAATAGAGAATACAGAAGACAAATACATTGTGGGGAGGAGAGGTTAACATTTAGGTCAAATAATGTATTCCTTTCCTATAGTTAATTACTTTAATGAGAGGTTTCCAAATTGTAATACTTTTTTTGGGAGTTGGGCGCTCATTGAATGTGGTGGAAATACACATCCAAGTATGAATTGAATTGAAGGAGATAAATGTAGACAAATCCTGCACTGGAGAACAATAACGGTTTTATATGGGCAACTTTAATGCTTTGTTCTTGTAATAAATGTATTGCTGGAAGCGATTTGTGAGTATGATTAAGATTCAGCTTCACAGAGCAAATAAAAATACTTTTTTTAAGTAGCATAGATTGTTTTATCTTACAGATATTCATTTATAAACTATAAAGTATTATAGCCATCGGAAATATTTTTTTATTTTATTTTAGGCACGTGCTTCCTTAAAATATTAAAATACCATAAATGTGGTTTTAATGCTATTTTGTCCTACATTAAGATGTATACTTCTCTTAAACAAACAAACAAAACAAAAAAATCCTCAATCTCATAGACTACTAAACGCAGGTTCCACCTTGGACAACAGTTCTCTTCCTTTTCCTTACCACTTCAATTTATTTCAATCTGTATAACTTAGAAAATGTTATTTTTTATTCAGTTGCTGAAGGTTTCCAATATCTTTCTTCCGGTATTAATGTTCGTGAGGTTATTTAAAGTACATAGAATGCAAATTGTTCTATCATGCATTTAAAAGAGCATGTTTTAAGCATTATACAACATTTTTGTAAAAACATATCGAGTAAAAATTGTTTAAACTTATTGTACCTAATAGGAAATTCTGCAGGAAATATCTCTATGTGACTAGATCTCCTTGGCAGACACTTATTGCTGCACGTTGGCTGATTGGGACAAGCCCTTGAAGACTGTTATATATTCAAAGTAGTATATTCTAATCCAGAAGCTTAATTTTTCAAAAAGAAACACAATATTCAACATTATGCCCACTTTCAAATGCAACAAATAATATAAATGCCTTCAGTGACCCTGTAAGCATTTAATGACTGTTATTTAATCCGAATGCTCTTTTGTTTTCCCTAGTTATGCTCCATGGTGTCCGGCATGTCAGCAAATCCAGTCTGAATGGGAGAGTTTTGCAAAGAGAAGCCAAGCTCTTGATGTCCATGTTGGGAAGGTGGATGTGACTGAAGAACCAGGTACTACATCAGGTGTCACTATAAATGATTTTTGTGTATTTGTCAAAATACAGGAATTATTTATATAAATCAAATAAAGGTGGATATAGTGTTAGCTATAGAAAAACAAGAAACAGGTTAAGTAAATTTAATAAAAAAAACATATATTTTATACAATTTGCATTATAATATAGGACAAATATAGGCTGTTTTTTTTTTCTGATAGGCGCTTTTGCTGTTATTGTTTGGTCGGCGGTGATCTGCTTTTTGTTCTTATTGCAAGGCTTTTTGTGCTGTGAGCAGAGTTGGCGCAGTGAATGTCTTTTGTGTTTATTATGAGAGTTTATTTTTTTTTTTGTGTAAATTAAATAATAATAAATTAATAAATGAATATACTTTACCTATTTAAAAGTAATATATGCAGGAAGCATTGTGTTGAAGAGCTGACAATCAGCATACAATGTAGGTTTGCGCGAGGGGAAGACATTAGGGTAGCTGTGTACTTCCGCATTGTGTAATTTAGTGTTGTAAAATGGCGGCTAATGTGTATGTGGTACGCGGCTGTGGCTGATTTAGGGTCCTTTCTAAAAGTGTATCTTGTACCTCGTACGTCTTTTTTGAAAAGCAGTATGTGCTTGGTGGTGTTTTGCATCTTTAGGATCCTGTAGCCTCGTTTTCGTTTTTTTCGGCCGCCATTTTATCTCTCGCTTAGGGGATTTTTTTTCGTGTGTCTAAACTCGGGAATTTGGAATTTTAAATTGAGGTGTAACTTCAGTTGCAGAGGTCCTGGGTGCCCTCCCTTGCTGTAGGTAAGCTTTTTATATTTTTTTGTGTGTATTTATTGTGTTTTAAATGTTTTCAGGTGCGCGCGGTTCGGCCGTTAAGGTCGTATTTTTGCAGGGTCGGAATGTTTTTTTCTATGTCCCACGTCTCGTATTTTTTAATGCTAAGTCCGTAATTTTTCCGTCGTCTCGTATTTTGTTTGGCTAAATCCCGCTAAAAGTGCTCCGGGCTTAACGGCTCGCCAGCAATGAGCGCCGAAGTGCTCCGGGTTTAACCGCTCGCCTCGCTATGCGAGGCTTGCCGGCAATGAGCGCCTTTTGGCGCTTATTGCCTAAGTGCTACTGGTTTAACGGCTCGCCTCGCTATGCAAGGCTTCGACAGCGATGAGCGCCTGTGGCGCTCATCGCTAAGTCGTACAGACCCAGCAAACAGCGTGACGGCGACTCGTAGATGGACAATTATAATATGTGATGTGCACGGTGACCGTTCCTTTAAGCCAGTGCCTCAGCTGTAGATTTCTCTATTTTTTCCCCACACAGTAAAGGCCAGAAGTGTGTTTGTTCTTCAGTATATATAAATAATGTTTTAACTATTTTTTATTGATAATACCATTCAGAAAATGCTCCCACCATTTGTTTTATATTGCTATAGCTATTTAGAAGCTGTTTGGGTGTTACATTTAGAGGCAATGTTTGTTCTAGTTGTCATGATAAGTAGTTCTCAAAAATATATCTCTTTGGCACCTTGAAATCTTGTCATTTTTGCTCATACATATACATTTTATTGCGGGGATTTGGCAAAAAACTAAATTGGTAGCAATTCTGTCTTTATGGTGAAAATGTGAAGCTGTATGAGATTTTAATCTATTGCCTAAGCTAAGCAGTCTGTATGAGACGAGGGGGGATCCAAGGTGAAGGGAAAAACTGTTATTTTTAGGTTAAAGCATTCTCGTAAAAAAACTTCAGAATACATTGAAATGTTTTTATAATGACCCTTACTCCTTGAAAGTTTTAAAAACTGGATGATTAGCCATGTCATTTACGTAATGGTTCTGGTTAGGTCTGTGTCTGCTTTAGTGAGCAGCTGTAACTATTTCAGTAAATATATATATATATATATATATATATATATTATTATTATTATTACTATTATTATTTATTTATTTATTTATTTTGCGTCAGTTGAATTTGACTCTCTGTGACCTTATTAACAGCGACACACCCACCAGGCACATCCTTATGTCCATGGTCATGCTGATCCATTTGGTTTTCATGGCAGAGTTACTGGAGTGGGTTGCCAGTTCCTTCTCCAGTGGGCCACAGCATACAGCTCCTGGGTTGTCTCCCATCCAAGTACTGACCAGGCTCCCTGACCACTGAATCACCAGGGAACCCATTTCAGTGATAGTGGAGGTGAATTTGAATTGCTTCCTCCCACTTCATCTGGTTTCTGTGGCTTTACATTCTCCTTGAGGAGAGAACTTATATCCTAAATGCACAAGGACAGTGTAGAAAGATCCTCTGTGTTTCATCCCTGATTGACAGGTGACCAAGACTTTTAAATATACTGGGATTCTTACCATGGGGATTATGCCTTAAAGAAACAAAGTACATAAAAGTAAATAGATACATGGGTATACTATTTTCCTAGTGAACTCCAGAAATCTTCCATGTCCCTTTAATTAAATCTTAGGATAGTCTTATGTTTATCCCAGGCAAGCTTAGATTCCTTAACTGTGTTTGACTCTAACACGGCAAGACTGTTTAATTTACCTACTGCTCTTTCTGTAAAGTAGTACTTTTCCACATTACCCCCTAATAAAATCACAACCTCTTGTTCTTGCAATCTTCTTTGTCTCCAAGACAATCCACTCTTGAACTTTATTCAATTCTTTGATATATTTGAAAGTTTTTATCATATCTCCTCTCTCCCTTCTGTCCTATAAGCTAAATATATTAAGGTCATCAAGTCTTTCCTTATAGATTTTTTTTTTTTTTGACCATGCCATTTGTAGTTGTGCCCTTTGAATTCTTCTAAATAGATATAGAACTCTTTTTCTAAGCTACTTTTTGTATTTATATACTATTTTGTTAAAAGACCATGGCCCTCATTCAATTACAATTTGGCCAATTGAATAAGGCTCTAAATAAGCACATAACATATTTTTTTAAAGAAGTTTTTAGTTATTATACATCTATCCAAAAGCAAGTTTTTCCCTAACTAAAAACTTCTTTAAAAAAATATGCTATGTGTTTATTTAGAGCCCTATTCAATTGGCCAAATCGCAATTGAATGAGGCCCCATATCCTTTATAAATTCTGGTCCCAGTTGTGAAAACAAAAATAAATTTAAAAAGCCTGACAGAAGTGTATAGGAGACTAGATGGGTGTATGTTCATTTATAAAGAGCATTATACCCATGTAGGTACCAGATGTAAGGGTTTAGGATACAAATTGATGAGGCTCCTGCTATTTTTCCAGTCTAGTCAGTGCTGTAAAAAAATTCCATTCTCTAAGATAGTATTTTAATCGATCTATACAAAGTGTTCATTTGAAAGGTTATCTGATATGACATTGCAGAACTAATGGAAGACTAAGAGCCTGTAATCGAGTTTAGAAATATAAGTAGGAAAAATCCAATTTCAGTATTTTTAAGGAGTAAAAAATATATATATTTTTAGATTAAATCATTTATTGTCCTTTAAATGAAGAATCCATGTATGTTAAGAAATACAAGAAAGATTATGCATGGAGTAGTTGTCAGTACTATTTCTTACCATTATTGGTACCTGATTATGTTTTTGCTGAGGAATATTATGATAAAGGAATTAAACAAATTTAATATTTTAGATCTCTTTTAACATTTAACTGTAATTTTAAATAAGTTAAATATAAAAAAAAATAGGAAGGAGATCGCTTGGCAGGCAAACACTGCACTCACTGAGATTAGCTTTAAAAAGATTATTTGGGTTTTAAGTTTTTTTTAACATCTATGGTCTGGCACACGTCGAGATCTACTGGGAGCTAATACTATTAATACATAGAGACAGAAAAAATAGTATGTGTAGTTCTGAGCCTCAAAATATATCCCCTTCTTTAAAATATTTTAAATTAAGGTAAAATGGGAATGTTTTAAATGTTGATTTATTCATATAAAAGCTTAGAAAAAGAAAACTGTTACCAAACTGTGGTTTGAGGTGGTCTGTGAAGCCAGCTAGAAACAGAAATAAAAGAAAATTAATAAATTATATGGAAAAATGCTTAAACAAGTACTACTGGACTAAATATTACATATTACTTGGATCTATTTTTGTATGTTCACCTATCATCCTTTCAATAAAGCATTTTTCTTAACAAATGTTGAACAACTTGCAGAAAAATCACCATATCATCTGCAAGAGCCTTCTGACATTTTCAAGTTATTGTCAGAAAAATATGTTTAGATGCCACAGCTTTCAGCTAGTCTTATTGGTTTTTTTTTTAATTGATTGCTTAACATACTTCTACATACAATCTTATCTATGTTGTAAATTGATTATCAGGCTTTTTACTGAGAAAATGTGTAAATTAAGTTAAAATTACAATGTTATTGTCAGGAATCTAAGAACTAGAAATGCAGACCCTTCAGGGGTAACATTGCCAAACAGGACATACAAAGTTTTGTGAGTATACCATTAAATCAAAAGTCCCATGCTTGCATCCGTCCATGTACAGGAACTAGCAAAATCACGGTCAAGCATTGAAAGCAAACTGGTAATGCTGCAAGCAGCTATACAGCAGCAACAACTTGAAGCAGGGTCCTTGAAGCAGAATTAAGGAAAGAACCAGCACATATGTGGAGGTAATGGCTGCAACAAAGCAGAGTAGACGGTACAGGCAGAACTGTTGCCAGAATGGAACAGATGCAAAAGAGCAGGAAACAGGCATGACTCCAGCCAGGCAGGAACAGAAGCAGCAGCATCTGACACCTCAGCTGCAGCAGCGAGCCAGGCAGGATAAAGACTCACAGCAGGAACAGAGTCTTATAACTGGCACTTTGGTGATATCTCAGTTGGATCTTTAAGGACTCATTAGCAGCGGATTGGCTGAGCCCCATCACCTTGTAGTGACTAGGGAGCAGAGTTATGACTCACAAGAGCAGACCCATCTTTCATAGATCCCTCTCTCTCTGCCTACTCAGTCTGTGAGTCACTTGTGGATTTACCGAACAGCTGGGCTTTCCTTGGCCTAGTTCTACCATTATTTGCTTCCTTTGAGTTATTGTGTTAGAGGAATTCCTTATTATACACAGCCTGGGTAAGTTGATTTATAATGTCCAGTAACTGCCAGTGATTAGTTGTCATAAAATTGTGATTTAAATTTCACACTATTTCATAGTAACATATTCTTAAAAAATATGATAGATTTCATAAGCTTTCCAACAGTAATTAGATTTACTGTTATCACTTAAAAGACTGCCTTGCTACTATAAGATGTAGACAGCAATTAGACCAGCAACTACTAAGTAATTGCTGAATCCACCACGAGCTAAGACAGTGTTTCCTGTTTTCTTTCCATATGCAACACATTTGAAAATTTTGATCTACCCATTAAAAGTACTTAAAGGGTTTTTAATGATATGAGAAGCTAATGGTGCCGCTGATCTTAAACACAGTAGGAGCATTTAAAGCTGAATAGTATCCTTTAACATAAATTTCCAATCACTCAATCCTTTTTGCCTTGTTAAAATGGATAGATTTAATCGCCATTACTGAAATACATCCTTGATATTATTCCAAGGACATTAAAGTCTATTTTCCGGACCTTTTTTTAAACGCAATGAACCTCTTCAGTTCACATATAAATACACCTGTTAGTCACATACAAACCAAACTAACAATCTTAGCAGCTATGTAAGCCATAAACATAAAAAAAAAACATTTTTTTTGGGGGGTGATCTGCATTTTTGAGAAATCTGTTTATTGGTATAGGAATCCATTTTGTGTTTGTTACATCACTTCCTCCGAGCTGAATCATGAGGTTGTGTGTTTTTGCTATCTGTGGAGAGAGCGGTGGAGAAGGCGTGAACCTTGGTTAAGATATCTTGATAAGATGGTATTGACACCACATCCCTCGCCCCTCGTTGTCCTAATAGCAGACTTCTTGCATTAGGAAATGCAACCATATCTCTCCTGAAATGTCAATGCCCCTCTCACACATACATCTTTTCATCTTTTTTTTTCAGAGATCATTCCAGAACCCGGCAGAGGCATCAACATTTTTTTTTTCTAATTAAAACTAACTGTTCAATTTTCTTCCTGCTTAATTTAATTTATGTTTTTTAATTTCTTAGCCGGCCCTGATATAATGTCCTGAAGCGGGCTGTAGATGTTGACCCATTTCTGGAGTGAATATCATTAATATTACTACTAATGTATGCCTGTTATATTTTTTTTGTGAGAGAGAAATAATTTCAAGCTAAATATCAATCCTTACAATAAGTTGTAACATCTGTGTAACACCCCATACTGTGAGTGGCTTCCTGAAGCCACCATTCCCACATTTTATTACCTACATAAATTGCTACGACCTCCTCCTTCTCATGTGTCCTATTTCATGTTCCCACTGCTCTCTCAGTTTTTTCTCGTTCTCCTCTATCTCTCTTTCCATGTTTCTGTCTCTCACACCATTTTACACTCTTCTTTCAGGAGCCTTTTCTAAACACTAGCTAGGGTTCCACTTCTTTAATAAAACTGAAAATTATGAGATCCTTCCCTGCTACTTACACACCCACTCCACTGAAGTCTTTATTTATAGAGATGTGCCAATCACTTGCACCTTCCATCACTTTCTACTGTGCTTTGACACCAAACATCCACTAGGGGTATATATATATATATATATATATATATAGAAAACGAATAATACATTAATAAGCCCATTTGCATGTCTAAAAGGCGGGGACATGCAAATGAGAATACAATGTACCTCACTCTTTTAATCCAAAAATAGCAACTTTATACATTGCTCCCTTAAAGCATATGCCCGCTGTATTAAACAGCTTTTAAGCAAAGCATCGGGTTGGATTTTACACAAACCAAGAATCACTCATATACAGGCCTGTTTCAAGCTTTTGGCTATCATCAGTATGAGGTAGATTCTGGTTTGTGCAATAGATTTTGTAGGTTTGGGTATTCCACAATAATCATTTAGTGTATGGTGAGCACAAAAGTGAGAAAAGCTCTCCACCGTACAAAGTACAGAAAACGAATAATACATTAATAAGTCCATTTGCATGTCTAAAAGGCGGGGACATGCAAATGAGAATACAATGTACCTCACTCTTTTAATCCAAAAATAGCAACTTTATACATTGTTCTATTAAAGCATATGCCCGCTGTATTAAACAGCTTTTTTATATATATATATATATATATATATATATATATATGAGCCGGCAATATAATTTGAAGCCTGGCAATGCTGTTTGCCACACAATGTGAGTCTCTCGCCCCCCCCCCCTCTAACTTGCGGGCCTCTTACATGTTCGCCTTTGGCGCTCATTGCAAGCCTCTCCTCCCTCCACTTTACATGCCTCGCGATAAGCGCCTTTGTTGCTGGTTGCTGCATGTGCTGTACTCCTTCCCCAGTGTTTCTTTGCCCCCTCTCCCTGCCCTGTGCCACCCCTTATCTCCCTCCCCTGTGTCTCTTTCCCCCCTCTACCTCCCCTTTCTATCTTTCCCCCTCTCTTACTCCCCTGTGTCTCTTTCCCACCCGCTCCCTCCACTGTCTCTCATTGGCCCCCTCTCCTAGCTTTGAAAAGATTTGCGGGCTTGGTGGCGGTTACCGGTACTTTTTTTAGGTGCTAACTGAACATACCTGCACAATCCCCAGGCCAGAAAGATACAATGTATTAGTTTTGCTAATATTCCCAGGCTAGAAAGATACAATGTATTAGTTTTGCTAATATTCCCTGGGAATTTCAGGGGGTGTCAACCTTGAGAGAAAACAGTTTGCAAATGCAAGAAATTCAGCAAACTTCAGGCTAACTGTTAAACGTTTATGTTGGTATTTATTCAAGCAAACAATTTTTTCAGACACTATAAATCCCCCTATACCTTTAACTGCTGTATAATGCTACAGAATACGTTGACTCGTTACAAATAAAGGATAATAATAAATAGTTACAATCAAAGTTCTCCTACAAACACTATTTTTTAATTGTGCAATGCATTTTTCAAGGTAGAGTCATATATAAATGAAAACTCTAGTTTATTCTGTTTTGAATGTGTAGTCTTTCAGTGTTTATAAAAACTTTAGGGGTGGCCATGGCTTCTTTGAATGTTAAAATTGAATTTAAAAACAAAAATGGATTATTAGCAAAAATTATTTCAAACAAAATAGGTGAAGATGATGTGAATACCAAAGTCCATATATTTTTTTCTTCAAATAATTTTCTTCATTTTATTTACTATAGCAAATATATTGGATTATCAAGTCCATAAAACTAACTTTTTTTTTCTCCGATTGAGCACCTCTATTTTCGTTTTTGTCTTATACAAATAACTCTTGGGGATCAGTCACCCTAAGGGCGATAGGGGCTCCAGATGTGGATCCCTTGCTCACTGGGCCTTATAGAGTTCAGCAAAACACTACTAAAGAGGCCTAGCTAAGGCCGAAATGTACATCTGGCATTTTTGCTTTTTTTCATGTTTAGGGAAGAATTGCCTGGTATTTTGGGGCTGGATCACTGTATTGAGACCAGACTGATATACTCCAGCATATTTCTCCCGGTGAAGGGCACAAGTGAGCTAAGAGTGGGTTATGATGTCCTTAGAAGTAACCGAATAAGGTTAGTTTGTTCTCTGATTGTTTTTGTTGCATAGTAAAAAGATACGAATTTGCTAAAAAACAAACAATCACATATATAGTTGTGAGCAGGCGAGCCAGCCAGAGCTGTTGCTCACGCTTGCGAGGGCCGCGGGCGAGGGCCTCAGTTGCTGGCATGGAGCGCTGAAGTCCCACCTGTGGCTCATTGCAGCTGACATGGGAGCCTCCACCTCCGCAAATGCAGCCCCTCGCTTCGCCTAGTCGTAGGGGGTCGTAGGGATGAGCGCCTATGGCGCTCATCAGTAGCGCAAGGAGCGCCTTTGGTGCTCCTTGCCAGCAACTTAGCTACAACTTGCCGCAACGTTAGCATCAACTTTTGCAAACCCGCACTGCTGACAACTATATATTTGATTCTTGAAAACCATGTAAAGCCAACTACATTGTATTGGACATTTTCCTCCTAAAGATAACCATCCTGGAGTATTCAGCTATTTACATTTTTTACATTGTTTTTGTTACGGTGCAATTCATCATTGATCATGATCATGTGGGAGAATGTCCATTTGATTCTCTGTTCCTTGTAATTCTTTTCTACACTAAAATGTTTTCTTACAGTAAACTTATGCTGAAATGTTATATTTTTTCTCTATGAATCAGTTTTTGTTGCTCTTAAGCTTGATGTCTTCTGTTTGAGTTGCTGCCTAATCCTTGTGATTTACTCTTTGGAGTTACACATGCTGAGATTGTAACAAGTAAATGGAGGCCAAGAACAATGTGCCCGATTCTATTAGAAGCGTGTAAGTGACTCTAACCCGTGATTTTGGCTACAGTTGTTTTTTTTCCCCTCTAAATGTCTAGATGTATTCTACTGACTCATACCTGCAACTTAAGTCTTTCAGCCTCCACATGTAAACCCTGCCTTTTTAAGTAGGATTTCAGTGGGCATGATCATATTTACTACTTAGACACAGCCAAAAAGAAAATGAGCCTGTCATCATGACGTCAGTAAAACATGGAAGTTAGACGTTATCGGAGGCTACGAATGAATGAGAGCCAATCACATATAATAGTTATACGGGCCGTTGGTCACGCTTTGCGAGCCTCACGAAGCGAGCCGTTTGTGGCCCATAGGTCTGCTACTGCGAGGTGAGCCGTTGGCGGCTGCAGCACTTGGGACTTAGGCTGCAATGAACGCAGAAGGCGCTCATTGCGAGGCCAGTAGGACTTTGCGCATGAACAGTCGAAACACACAGGACAAAAATTACGGCCCGTATGACTTAGGACCCGGAGCACGTAGATGGACTGCGGGGCTCGCAAAAATAAGACTTTAACGGCCGAACCACCGAAATGAAAACGCACACCGCACAGGGGGAGAGCCAGGGAGCTTGTGAGTGACGTTGCAAGTTAATTTGAGGCATATTTTGCCTTTTTTCACGATCGAAAATCATCGAAGTGAGAAAAAATGGCTGCCGCAAAAACGTAAACAACACGAAAACGAGGCCGAAGGACGTAAATATGAGCCCTAAGCACTAAGACTTAATGCAAACCAGTAACACTTTGTACAAGGCAGTAAAATGTAACTCAAGCCAATAAGACTTAACCCAATGCAGTAACACTTAACCCAATGCAGTAACACTTAACCCAATGCAGTAACACTTAACCCAATGCAGTAACACTTAACCCAAGGAACTAACCCTAAGATAGTACACAGGGGAGAGCCACGCGATGAGTGCCGAAGGGGCTCAGAGGGCCCATATACTCACATTGTGTGGCAAACAGCATTGCCAGGATTAACATTTTACTCCTGTCATTTTTGACAGGCATGTTGCTAGTGAGTAATATTTGCTGATCGGGCTTACAATCTAGCACTCTATAGAATGCATTACATCACCTGTACTAGTCCCTGTGGGTTTCATGATATCGATCTCAGGACACAAGGGGTTAATACATATTACTCAGAAATTACAACAGTTAAAAATAATATTTTTTAATTGCATATTTGTGGGTTTGAGACTGTTCTGCAATCAATTCTAATGTGTTTTCATGCATTCCCATGCTTTTATGGTAGTTTTTTGTGTGTTTTTAATAGCTGCTATAGCTCTAATACGTGTTTGAGTCCTATTTAGTACTTGTAATATTTTTGATACAAATATGATACTTTTTCAGTTGGGTGCTTTTACAATTGGTACTGTTTTTTTTTTTGTCCAGGACACAAATTTGTATCCCACTGTAGGCCAGTGTAGCGAGCCGGACAGGGACAGCATGTGGCCCGCGGGCCGTACAATGCCCAGGTCTGCTCTAATACATCATCATCAAGAGGAGTTGTTTGGCTACCAACATGTAACCAACATGAAGGTTTCTGGATTTGACAAATAATGCAATATACCTATGTATTGCTTTACTTTTGTGTACTTTATTTTATTAAGATGTGCATAAAAGCTCTATTTTTCGGTCTAAAATCTTACAACTAGTTCCCAGTTGGTTTCTGCTGATCTAAAGTAGACTGTGTAATTCAATGTACAGGATGTGTAGTGTCTCATATTAACCAATCAGTGGTAATATTGTGCAACATGCTGCCTGAATGAGGTCACTGACTGGATAAATTGAAACACTGCACTTCACAGTCTGTGTATTCATGAGGTGCAGAGGGCAGACACAAACAAGTACAAATTGTATGATATTAGGCAGAAATATAACCAAGCTTTTAATAACTTCTTAAAAAAATAAAGTCCATAAAAGTAAAGAGATACACAGGTATATTGTATTCCTGGTGAAATCCTCACGGTATGTGTTCTTGTTACTCCTAAACCATTATGATTTTATAAATTCATCAATAGTGCTACAAACATCATTAAGCATGAAAACTAAGTGGGAAAAAAACTTTATGAACTAAAAAAAAAAAATTATAATTTCCTGCACTTGGCAGGTCCTGCAAGTACCAAAAATCACAAGCACACTCAAATGTCAATACACTGTTTTTGCTGTCTGAAAATGTCAGCGTATTAATTTGGGTTCTTTAGACATTCTAACCTCCCAGGGAAAAAACACACAGTAAAGGCACATTTGACAATTTAAAAGGAACTCACTCATAATATATAAAGGGTTCCCTGGTAGTCCATTGGTTAGGATGCAGGTGCTTTCACCACCGCATCCTGGGTTTGAATCCAGCCAGGGAATTAAGAGGTAACACTGGTCAGTACTTGGATGGGAGACCACCTGGGAATACCAGGGGCTGTTTGCTGTGGCCCACTGGAGAAGGAACTGGCAACCCACTCCAGTATTTCTGCCTTGAAAACCAAGTGGATCACCATGGTGTGTTGTCCATGAGATCACGGAGAGTCGGACACGACTGAGCGACCCCATTTACATTTTACATAATATAAAATGCAAAGGACCTGATGGAAGTTGCCAATAAGCTCAATTAAGGTGCTGATGTAGTTCTATAAAAACAGGGCAATAATAACATTTCTACTAGATTTTAACTGTATTGTTCTGTAATGGTACATATCCGTTGAAATGGCTTCCGATGCCATTTTTTATACAGTAGTGGACAAAAATAACTACATTTTCCAAAGAATAATGCATCACTAAAGGGGAAGACATTTTTGTCTACTCCTGCGTATATGTGCGAGTGTGTGTCTGTATATATGTATGTGTATATATGTATGTGTGTATGTGTGTATATATATATATATATATATATATATATATATATATATATATATATATATAAGCATTTACTTCATTCCTTGCACATTAATCTATACGAATATGAACTATTATTTCTTTGTTTTTTTAGGACTGAGTGGCCGTTTCTTCGTCACAACTCTTCCAACAATATTCCAGTGAGTTGTAATATGAATATTTTGAAATGTATTTTATTTTTTAACCTTCTTGTTATCTCTAGAACTGCAGCACTACTTTTAATGTTATTCATCTTTGTGTTTATTTTCTGATACAAAAACTTGATTCACTTTTATTCACTTAGCATTGGTTGTAGAAATTGCATTCTTAGTAGTTTATTCTATTGAGACAAAATGTACATATGAAATCGGGCTATAGAAGAAAAGTGAAATTGCATTTTGTAAACCTTATTAGTTCTACAAGTGAGCTCTGAATAAATTGCATTTTATATATATATATATATATATATATATATATATATATATATATATATATATATATATATATATATATATATATATATATATATATATATATATGCAGTGCCTTGTAATAGTATTCACCCCCTTGACTCTACCTTTTTTGTTACATTACAGCCTTAAGTTCAATGTTTTGTTAATCTGAATTCTATGTGATGGATCAGAACACAATAGTCTAGGTTGGTGAAGTTAAATAAGAAAAATATATGCATAAAACTATTTTTTAGAAATAGAAAACAGAAAATTGGCATGTGCGTATGTATTCACCCCCTTTGTTATGAAGCCCATAAAAAGCTCTGGTGCAACCAATTACCTTCAGAAGTCACATAATTAGGGAAATGATGTCCACCTGTGTGCAATGTAAGTGTCACATGATCTGTCATTACATATACACACCTTTTTTGAAAGGCCCCAGAGGCTGCAACACCTAAGCAAGAGGCACCACTAACCAAACACTGCCATGAAGACCAAGGAACTCTCCAAACAAGTAAGGGACAATGTTGTTGAGAAGTACAAGTCAGGGTTAGGTTATTAAAAAATAATAATATCCAAATCTTCGATGCCCAGGAGCTCCATCAAATCTATCATAACCAAATGGAAAGATCATGGTACAACAGCAAACCTGCCAAGAGATGGCCGCCCACCAAAACTCACGGATCGGGCAAGGAGGGCATTAATCAGAGAGGCAGCACAGAGACCTAAGGTAACCCTGGAGGAGCTGCAGAGTTCCACAGCAGAGACTGGATTATCTGTACATAGGACGACAATAAGCCGTACACTCCATAGAGTTGGGCTTTATGGCAGAGTGGCCAGAAGAAAGCCATTACTTTCAGCAAAAAACAAAATGGCACGTTTTGAGTTTTGGCGAAAAGGTATGTGGGAGACTCCCAAAATGTATGGAGGAAGGTGCTCTGGTCTGGTGAGACAAAAATTAAACTTTTCGGCCATCAAAGAAAACACTATGTCTGGCGCAGACCCAACACATCACATCACACAAAGAACACCATCCCACGGTGGTGGCAGGATCATGCTGTGGGGATGTTTTTCAGCAGCCGGGAGTGGGAAACTGGTCAGAGTTGAGGGAAAGATGGATGGTGCTAAATACAGGGATATTCTTGAGCAAAACCTGTACCACTCTGTGCGTGATTTGAGGCTAGGACGCAGGTTCACCTTCCAGCAGGACAATGACCCCAAACACACTGCTAAAGCAACACTTGAGTGGTTTAAGGGGAAACATGTAAATGTGTTGGAATGGCCTAGTCACAGCCCAGACCTCAATCCAATAGAAAATGTGTGGTCAGTCGTAAAGATTGCTGTTCACAAGCGCAAACCACCCAACTTGAAGGAGCTGGAGCAGTTTTGCAAGGGGGAATGAGCAAAACTCCCAGTGGTAAGATGTGGCAGGCTCATAGAGACTTATCCAAAGCGACTTGGAGCTGTGATTGCCGCAAAAGATGGCTCTGCAAAGTATTGACTTTAGGGGGGTGAATAGTTATGCACATTGACTTTTTCTGTTACTTTGTCTGTTTGTTGTTTGCTTCACAATAAAAAAAATAAATAAAAAAAACATCTTCAAAGTTGTGGGCATGTTCAGTAAATTAAATGTGTGTGTGCGTGTATGTATGTATGTATGTGTTTGTTTATAAACTGGAGCGAAGGATAAATAATCCACAGCAGCCTATTTATATTGTTTGCCATTTTAAAATGATTGTTTTCATAGTACTACCCTTGGGCATTTTGAAGGTGTTGTGAATAATCAGCATTCCCCTATCTTTATATATTAGGTGGTAACTTTATTCCACCCACTTATCTCTAAACAAACAATTGCTTAAAGGGAAGTGGTTGTGTACAATTAATATGTTAAATGTGGAATTAAATGCACTTAGTATTCCAGTGGTCTTAAGGTATATATTTAACCCCTGTATAGCTCTACGGAAAATGTTTGAAAAGTGCTGCTAAAAATATATATTATTATTATTATTATACTTTATTTGTAACATGCATACTGTCATTTTTTTCTTTTACTTAAAATATGTTCTATAAATGTTAAAATTTAAATTAACTTTTCCTTATAAGGCCATTTAAGAATTCAATTATATAATTCCATAAAGATTTTCATATAGATCAGTAACATAATAACTTTATATATCGTTGCAAAGGATTTACCATTAGACTTGAATCGGATGCTTAATACACTATTTATATGATTGTTTGACATATTTTTGATATTTAGTGCAAAGGATGGGGTTTTTCGCAAGTACCATGGCTCCCGAATGGTGGACGACCTTCAGACCTACATCATGGAGAAGAAGTGGGAAGTTGTAGAGCCAATTGCCGGATGGAAATCTCCTTCCTCTATCTTGTAAGCATTTACTACTTTTTTAATCTCTGTGATCCTGCAGTTAAAACTGTAACTGCCGAGAAAATTAACTTTACAAATGTATATTTTTTACCATAATATAACTAAAAAGATAAGAAGAAAAGAAAGTAATAATTAAAAAAAATAATAATTGAAAGTGGAATATAATAAACTAAGTAGAATATCTTTATTGTGTTAATGAGTTCAATACCAATTAAAGGTTTGAGGTGTAAATGATGACTAAAGAAGAGACTTGATAGACTGCTAATGATAATTAAGAATAAGTGCTGAATGGTTAGCGAGTTCTGGTGGTCCAGTGGTTAGGATTCAGTGCTTTCAACGTTGCAACCTGGGTTTGATTCCAGTCAAGGAAACAAGTGTTAACACCACCCTGAAGATAAGCAGGGTTGGGCCTGGTCAGTACTTGAATGTGAGACCACCTAGGAGTACCAGGAGTTGTATGCTGTGGCACACTGGAGAAGGAACTGGCAACCCACTTTAGTATCTCTGTCATGAATACCAAGTGGATCAGCATGGTGTGTTAAGGTTCATGAGGTCACAGAGAGTCGGGTATGACTGAGCGACACAAACACACTGAATAGTTAGACCACAGCTGACTAATGCCCTAGGAAATTAAGTGGGTTGTTTTAATTAAGCATTGATCATTAATAAAAATGTCTATTTGATGATTTATAATAGCAATATTAAAAATATTACATATTGAAGATTATAGATTTAGCCTCCAGTTGAGCTTAATTTCCCCACCCAGATAAGGAAGTATGGCTGGGAGACGGGTCTTAGGGTTTTAAGAACAGTCAGTGAGATAAAAGGTAAAACAATCCTTCACAGGCTGCCCCCACAGTAAAAGCTTGTTACCAATGGCAACCACATTAGCCCAGCAAACCTCCAGCCAACAAGACCTTTGTGTTTGATATAACATTGTAACTGAACATGTAGCATTGCCTGTTAATCAAATCCCTTACTCAATTGGCCTTGTGACGGGAGGCCAACAGTAGCTGGACTGACCTTTAAAAATTCAATTTAATACAGAAATCAGTTTTTTTTTTTTTAAATCAGTGAATATTATTTTTATCAATGCATGATTACAAATTCAGCTCCTTTTTGTTCGAGAACTACACTGTTCCTATAAATGATCTAGTTCCTAGATCATGCCTGCAATCCTCTTCTTCAGTTTTATGTTACTTGTTCCCAACAGAATAAGGACTTCCCTTTTACAAAAGAAGAACATAGTTGTAAACGAGAAAATCGTAAAATAATATCCTATAGCTGTTAAAAAATATATTTCCTGGCGTCCTATTTGCTTGAAAAATAAATTCTATTTATTTCTTAAGTTTGACTTATTTGCGGCATAGTATGAAGTACATTAGGTACTCATAGCATGGTCTTTTTAATAACTAATCACATATAATAGTTGTCAAACTAGAAATCGTCATCACGCTTTGCGAGCTCGGAGCAAGGGACGCAGTTTTGTCCGCAAATCATTTGCGGAAGGTGGCCGTCGGCTGTAATGAACGTTGGCTGCAATGACCAGAAGGCTCATTGCAGGTCGCAAATCGCGAGGGGCCGCATTTGCGGAGGTGGAAGCTCTACAGAGCCTCACACGCGGTTACAAACACCCACACAAGCGGCACTTTACCAAAATAGATCTAACACGCAATCCCTATATACAGACTTACACAAAAAAATATGAACTGCTGGACTTAGAACGGAAAACTTACGGACTTAGCATACAAAAATACGAGACGCGGGACTTAGAAAAAAAAACATTACCACCTTGCAAAAATACAACCTTAACGCCTGAACCGCGCACACCTGAAAACATTAAAAACACAATAAATACACACAAAAAAGACATAAAAAGCTTACCTGCAGCAAGGGGGGTCACCCAAGGCCTCTGCAAGTGAAGTTAAACCTCAATTTAAGTCCAAATTCCAGAGTTTAGACACACGAAAAATCCCCTAAGCGAGAAAAAAAATGGCAGCAGAAAAAAACAAAAACGAGGCTACAGGACCCTAAAGACGCAAAACACCACCAAGCACATACGGCTTTTCAAAAAAGCCGTACGAGGTACAAGATACACTCTTACCAAGGACACTAAATCATCCACAGCCGCGTACCACATACACAATCGCCGCCATTTTACAACACTAACTTACACAATGCGGAAGTACACAGCTACCCTAGCGGCTTCCCCTCGCGCACGCAGCCTATTTACACTACACACTGCACACATTGCTGACACTTGCACCTCAGCTCCACAACAGTGCAAACCTACAATGTATGCTGCAGGAACATCAAAACAGATTGTCAGCTCTTCAGCACAATGCTTCCTGCATATATTACTTCCAAATAGGTAAAGTATATATATTTATTAATTATTTCATTAGCATACAAAAATTAATATACACAAAAACAAAAAACACTCACAATAAACACAAAACCCATTTACCGTGCGACTCCCAACGAGCGCCAACTCTGCTCATAGCACACAAAGCCTTGCAATAAGCGCAAAAAACACATCACCGCCGACAAAACAATAACAGCAAAAGCGCCTATCAGAAAAACAAAATACAGCAACCAACAGCCTCGCAATGAGCGCCAAAGGCGCTCAGCGCGAGACTCGCAATGAGCGCCGAAGGATCTCAGACCACCAAAAAAATTAATGTTTGGCCCAAACAGCATTCCCTGCCTTACAATTTTATTGCCCCGTCATTTTGCCCCCAAACATCATAAAACCATTACTCTCTACTGAAGGGATCTATTTAGCTTTCTAGCCTGCTGCTGCCTGTTAATTTCTCTGGGGGTGTCCTTGTAATCTAATGAGCTTCCCTATAGTCCTGCAGATGCCACATTCCCATTGTACAGACAAAACGAGTCTCTACCACCCCCAAGAAGTTGCTTTGCTAAATAAATGACATAACCAAAGGTTTCATAATTATTATATATAACAAGTAATCAATTAGAGGATTTTATTATACATTCTATCTTATTGTACGTCCTAAACATATATTGCATGTTTTCAAGTGTAATTCTTCAAAATATAAAATCCTTACAAATATGACCACAGTCTTCCTTTCACTTGTCTTGCCCTCTTCCATTCTTTATTCCAAGCCACATGCCCAATTATTATTTTAATATTCCCTGATAAGTATTTTGAGTCACATAACGCTATTTTTATTCTTATATTCAGTTAACTAAAAAGGTGTTGTCACAAGGAAGAAAAAACTGAAGTGATTCCGCAGATATTCATAATTAGTTGTTACTAGGTGATTTATGCTTGCAGTAAATAAACCTTTCAATGTGTTTCAAGAGCATGTGTTTGCAGTGTTTTAGTGATCGAGCAGGTGGCAACATGGATGTGAGCATGGATTTTTCTAGGTAAAGAATATAAGTCAAAGGGACTAATTTATGTTGGACTTATTGGCATAGGAGCCTAAAAAAATCTGGGGGATAAAGTTTAAAGAGACAAGAAACTGTCGCCCTGAGTGGTGCAATTAAACTCTACTCCCAAGACAGGCAGCAGGGGCGAATCTACCATTCATGCACCAGGCATTATGGGTCAAAACTCTCATGGGAAAGGCATACTGTTCCATAGTGGCAAAATCTGGTAATGCACGATTAAGTTTAATTTTGCTATTTGTTTGTGTCCCCTGTTCATTTAATCTGGGCGGGATGACGGCAATATAAATTGTAAGGCAGGTAATGCTGTTTGCCACAGAGAGTAAGTGTTTTGGTGGTCTGGCGTCCTGGTGCGCTCATTGCGAGGCTGGCACTGAGTGCCTTTGGTGCTCATTGCGTGGCTCGCAATGAGCGGCATCGGCGCTCATTGCGAGCCTCTGGTTTGGTGTATTTGTTGTTATCATAGGAGCTTTTGCGCTTATTATAAGGTCCGCAGTGATCTTGTTTTGTCGCTTATTGCAAGGCTCTCCCCTGGTATAGTTTGTGTCCTATGAGCAGCGTTGGCGCTCCTTGTGGGTGGCGCAGTGAAGGTGTTTGTGGTTGTTAGCGCAAGTGTGGTGGTATTTTGTTTTGTGTCTATTTTCTTTTTTTGATGCTAATTAATTAGTTAATGAAATCATAAATTAATATACTTTACCTGTTTGTAATTAATATATGCAGCAAGGAATGTACTGAAGCGCTAACCATCGGTTTTGATGTTCCTGCAGCATATAATGTAGATTTGCAGTGTTGTTGAGGATAGGTGTAAGTGACAGCAATGTGCGCAGTGTGTAGTGTAAATAGGCTGCGTGCGTGAGGGGAAGCCGTTTGTGTAGCTGTGTACTTCCGCATTCTGTTAGCGTTAGCGTTGTAAAATGGCGGCGTATGTGTATGTGGTAGGTGGGTTTGTATGATTTAGCGTCCTTGCTAATGGTGTATGTTGTAGGTCGTACGTGTTTTTGTAAAAGCCGTACTAGCTTTGCGGTATTTTGCGACTTTAGGTGTCATGTAGCCTCGTTTTCGTTTTCTTCGTCGGCCATTTTTTCTCTCGCTTAGGGGATTTCGAATTGAGGTTTAACTTGTGTTGCAGAGGTCCTGGGTGTTCCCCCTTGCTGTGGGTAAGGTTTCTATTTTATTTTAGTGTGTATTTTTGTGTTTTTTTATGTTTGCCGCTGTGCGCGGGTTGTCCGTTTTTAAGGTCGTATTTTTGTGAGTCTGTAATGGATTTTTTCTAAGTCCCGCGGCTCGTATTTTTTTGTGTAAGGCGTCATTGCGTGTTTTTTTTTTTCAAAGTCCCGCTTGTGTGGTCATTTGTAACCGCTTTTGAGGCGCCGTAGACTCTCCACCTCCGCAAATGCGGCCCCTTGCTTCGCGAGCGTCCGCATTTGCGGCCTGCAATGAGCCTGGGGCTCATTGCAGCCTAAGTGGGAGCCTCCACCTCCGCAAATGCAGGCCCTCACTTAGCGAGGGTCCGCATTTGCGGTCCGAAAGTCGTAGGGGGGTCGTAGGGATGCGTTCTCAACAACCTGTATTGCTGACAACTATATATGTGATATCACATATACAAGTTTTTTTTTTTTTTTCAGTCGTTTCTAACTCATGGACCGCAACACACCAGGCACATTGTTCTGTCCATGGTCATGCTGATCCATTTGGTTTTCTTGGCAGAGACACTGGAGTGGGTTGCCAGTTTATTTTCCAGTGGGCCATAGCATACAGCTCCTGGTATTCCGAGGTGATCTCCCATCCAAGACCTGACCAGGCCCAACCCTGCATGGCTTCCGGCATGGTGTTACCTCTTGGTTTCCTGACTGGAATCCAACCCAGGTTGCAGCAGTGAAAGCACCAAATCCTAATCACTGGACCACCAGGGAACCAGTATACACATGAACGGTGTATTATATTTGTTCATTGCATATACTCCTTAATATTCCAATGTATTGATATACCATTTTATAACTATTTAAACCCTTTGGATCAAGGCTCTAGATATAAATAAAAATACGTTTTGTTATCTGCTTATTTTGCATATGTCATGCCAGCCTTGTATACTAAACTCAGAATATTGTAATTGTTATCCTTTTATCTATAGAGGGTCAGTATATTTTGCAGTAATAGATAGATGATGGCAACTGTTATTAATAGTTACGTTAATAAATGCTCTAATGGATTGCACTTTATATTTGTGACTGGAGTTGGTTATGTCCCTTTAAAGTACCTTTAATGAATAGGTCATCTCTTGTGCCAGCATTGTTAAAGCATTTAAATGCCTTGCTGTGGCTATTAATTATTACATAAATATTGATTGTGCGTGCTTTCTACATAATGTTTAACCAGCTATCCTCTGCTATATTTAGGATGTCTGGAATGGCCGGTCTTTTTCATCTGTCTGGTTGGATCCGGGTAAGTCGCTATTTTAGTCTGGAAGAGAATATTTTATTTACTGTATTGATTATGAGCTCATTTTAAAGTGATGTTACTACAGTCAGTATTATTTTTCTAGAATGATCCTTACATGTTTCTATATATCTATTTTCATTTTGTTATAAAATGCCCAGTGAACAATAGGACTTTCCTTTATTTCTTATAAGTCATTCTGATATGTGAATTTACATTAAGCATCAATCGCCACCTACTGTCTAGGGGCCTCATTCTATTATCGGCCGTAAATCGGCCGTAAGGCTGCGATTCCTTGCGGGGGTTCAGTTTACTCGCGATTCTATTATACGGCCCCGCAAGGATCTCCTTTTACGGCCGGCCGCATATCTTGGAACCGGCCGTAAACTGTGAAATATAAAAACTGAAAAATAAATTCAAGCCTGCACTGTACAGCTCTGTAAATGCTAGGGATCATATTGGGGGACATGAGGAATAAAAGGAACCCACTCTCAAGCTTGCACATCTGCCCAAACCCGAGTTCAAATTAACTGTTTATTTGCCGGCTGCGGCGTGGGCGTGTCTGAGGTGCTCCAAGCACTCTGGACTTTTTACATGGATATTTTACGGATATTAAAAATGAAATATTTTACGGATTTGAGTACAGGATAATTATGTGCTATTTTTTCTAACACCTAAAATCCCTTTATAGTCTTCTCAAAGTGCAGGATGGCTTTATTTGAGCTATTTTATGTGCTTAATTGGTGCTAGCGAGACCTCTTTCCTGCAAGTAAGCTGCGGCTCGCTTTTAGCCTTGCAGAGAGGTTTCCCGGAGCAATTGAATTGCAAATCTCTTGCGGCCGTTTTAGATCAAAGGCTTTCCTCCGGCGCGATCGGCCGCAAGAGATAGCAAGGCACCGGCCGCAAGCCTGCCGGAGCCTACGGCCGTAAGGGAATAGAATAGCAGAATAGCTTGCGGCCGGTCCTTGCGGCCCCGCAGCGGCTGCGGCCGATAATAGAATGAGGCCCTAGGGATGGAAGAGCACTAGTATTTATGGGTTAGCATTAATATCCTATACACACACTTCTAGTCATTTATTAAAACTATTATAAAAAATATATATATAAAAAAAAAAATCTAATATTTTTTTATTGTAATAAAAGCAAAATACAAATAATTAACAATTATGTTGTAGATATATATAAATACAGAAATGTATGTTCTTTTATATAACTTTTCATAACTTTAACAGTAATAAAATACAACAAAAACAATTTGAAAGAAGAATAATAATAATATTGGGGTAATTTTAAGAAATTATTTATGTTCTTATGTTATTAATTTATTTTTGTCTATTTTCGGGGTCCAAATGTTTCAATAGGATATCCATTTTATTTTAATTTTCCATCTATAACTGCCTATATTATGTATCTTGTGTGTGTGTATATAAAACATATTCATATATTTTACCTTCTGACCATAAGTGCTGACTGTTATATTGAAAAGTAGTCATTTAAAACACTGAAACCCTACGAGAATATTGCGTATTTTATATGAAAACAAGTTGTTTTGTATTTTTTTCAGATTTTTTTTGCCTAAAATATTTTAGTTCACCTGCTGCCTATACATACTGAATATTATATTGAAAAAAAAGCCCTTTAAAGCACAGAAACACATTTCAATAGCTACAGTATGTTTTGACATTCACAATTTATCTTTTTATTCTATTACAAGGTCAACTATATGTATGTTTTTTAAGAGATGGCATTTTAACTCCTATGCACAAATCTGTATCCAAATATACAGACTTTGTCAGATAATACATTTTATTTCTGTTATTGTTTATGTTTTTGCCAGATATGCAGTGCCCTCAAGGAATGACAGATTGTCTAATTATTTACATATGAATGCAATCCTTCAGATTATATTTTTGCATTAATTTAATACAGAGTATGAATCCCTTAAAGGGTTATGTAAATGAGCTGGATTATGAGTGCATCTGCTAGAATAGAATTAGTAGTGTATGAAAAAATATAGCATTTAAACACCGTGAAGTTAGCAAAATATATTGTAATTTCTGTCAGTTGAAACTTAGAGTTAATACCCTCCAAACCAAGGCTAAACTGGTATGCAATTTAAAAAAATTGGGACAATCAGGAGGAAGTACAGGCTGAAACATTTGTATCACAATCTGACAGTTGCTGTTTTTTGTCTCTCTGTCTGTCACCTTATGGGCAATTTCAGCTGTGACCCCAGCAACCATCAGAGGTCACACACTGTACCCTGCAGGGTACACTTTATGTAAGCTTCCTAGGGGTGTGCACATCCAGATATCAGTATCTAGCATATAAATATGTTAGTACATTCAACTTTTCAATATAATACATATTTTTCTACTACTCAGTAGCTGTTTATTAGGAAACATTTGAAACCCATCCCACTTACATATCCCTTTAATACAGAATATGAACACTTATACTTTTAATTTTTCAGCAGCATGAAGTCTACATACATACTGTACATTTACAATACTTTGTTTTAAAGAAAACTGATATATTAAAAACATACTTTTGACATTTTTAACAGTCCTATTGGGATATGTTTGTTTCTCCCTCCACATTTTTCCAGTTTTGAAAGCAATTGCATTGGTAGGAGCCCAGCAGTAGAGGACATTGATCAAATTAGTATGAGTAACAACGTCATTTTATAAAGCAAGCACTGCCATCAATGTCCCTTGCTATAAATCGAGAATATTAAATCACTGGCCAGCCTATAAGTGGCCTCATACAGAGTTGGACAACTCTAGTACACTCCCAATGAATGGAATCAAACTGAGCACATTTATATTGTGCCTCTAATTACAACTTTCACCTTGTTTACTCCTTTTCATCTAACACACTACATGCTATACAGACATTCAGCATAAGTAGACACCCTACTATTAGAAATTGCCAAAGGCGCTCATTGTGAGGCCTGCAAGTTAGAGGGGGGGAGAACTCGCATTGTGTGACAAACAGCATTGTGAGGCTTCAAATTCTTATGCCATCATTTTTGACCGGCAAGTCGCTAGTGTGTGTTTTTATATATATATATATAATCTATTCAAACAAAAATGTTCTGTGATGAGCGTTTGAGAGAGACGCGGACCCGGAGAAACCGGTCAGGCATTGCTCAACTTGATCTCGCTGAGCTCTCCGAGCTCCAGAGATAGTTTTGTATCCTTTATGACTTATTATGCTTCTGTGAGGTTCCCAATGGGGTAACCCCATTGCTGACCTTATTGTCTTTTGGCCAGGATGGGGCAAAAACAGCCAATGGTTGAGCGTTTGTGCATTTTTACAGTGCTATTTTTCTATTGATTGCTCTGGCTGGGTTTTGTGTATTACTATCAGTATATGGTTTTGATATGATTTTAACTTGCTACTCTTTAATTAGGCAATCCTATGATTCACCCAAATTTATATTAGGATTGCTTTCCTGTAATCACGATTTATAAGATACTAATACGGTTAAATGGTAAATACACCCTAGAGGACCTTTACGTTGAGTATATTGCTTGACTTGACTCTCTCTGTCAGCAGTTTGGTACCTGTATGTGTTCAATAACGGTACTTATGTGTCACATACACTGATCTAAGTTCACTGGGTATTAATGTAAAAGTGTTCACTAAATGTAACAGAGCTTACTCATTGATCACACTTTTTCACTTGATGATATTTATATACTATAGTCTTAGAGCCTCATTCAATTGCTGCGATTTTGAGATCCGGAGGTGGCAAGTTATTTTGCAATCCAATTGCCTTCCGTTTGCGGGCTCCGATCGAGTTACGTGCTGCGATGCCCTCAAATGGCAAATATCTAACCATAAGTTATGGATACCAAGGTTTTACACACAATTTTGTTTATCTTTTTGTGATTTCTAATTATACTTTGTACTTGATATTTAAATTTTTTGGCAAAGGTGATTTTTAGTCTTCAGCATTAAAAATTGTAGGCATTTATTTTGACTTTTAGAGATGCGGAACTTAAGTATACCTAAAAGGCAAAGGTCTATTGAGGACTTGGTTGTGGAGGTATATATTGTGTGTGTGTGTGTCTGTCTGTTCTGTGTGTTTGTGTGTGTGTATTCACCACAGTACAAGGAAAACATCTCTGCTGACATAATCAATCTTCAGTAAGCTCTTCATAGTATAGATTTTGAGAATCTAAACATATTGATTTCCTAATTCAATGAGCTGAGCCCTAAAGCTGCAACATTTGCTTGACTCAGTCTATGGAGTGTCAAAAACCAGTGAAAGATAACAAAAAGGATAACATTGCCATTACAGCCTATTGTTCTCCGGGCATTTGTGGAATCAATAGTGTATCTTTGTGAAAGTGACCTTTGTAGACATTTCCTCTGCTGCACAGATACTGTCATTTCAGATTGTACAAATTCAGGAGACTTTGTTCAGAGAGCATTTTCAAAAGTGTCTTTGTCAGAATGTAATAGTTTTTTTTCCAAAACAATGATATAATACTTGCTTATCTCATAGTCTAGGGATATAGTTTTTTAATCTCTACCTTAACTGTCATGGACCCTGACAGATACCGCAATCTAAGAAAAGAAGCGAATAGTCTAAGACCACCCTATTGCCAGAAGGACTGGAACATTTCTTTGGGCATCTGATTAGGTCATTTTAAACAGCCACATTATCAACATTAGTATATATAATTTAAAAATATGTCTTCTGTCATTTGCAGATACAAACCATACTTTGCTAACTATGATATACAATTAGGGTGACCTTGTACATTTAGCTAGATGAGAATATGATAAAAGATACCATGAATTTAATTACAACATATAAAAGGAAAAGAAGTGCATTAGGTGCAGAAACACAAATTTTATTAAAATGTGACAGGGCATCTCCTCTCTTTTGCACTTAACTTAAGTACTTCCTAAATTGATCACTGATAAAAATAAAAAAAAGTTAATTTGTATCATTGTCCAATTTCACTGTAACAGTATATTCTCAGATAAATATTTTCTATTCTCAGTTATCAAGTACTAGCGAATTGCCCGTCAAAAAATGACGGCAATGAAACTGTAAGTGAGCTAATGCTGTTTGGTGTATAATAATGAAATAAATAATACATTAATAAATTAATATACTTTACCTATTTTGAAGTAATATATGCAGGAAGCATTGTGTTGAAGAGCTGACAATCTGTTTTGATGTTGCTGGAGTATTAGTGTTGTGGAGCTGCTGTGTAAGCGTGATGAATGTGTGCAGTGTAATAGTGTGCGCGCGCGCGCGAGCCCAAACCGTTAGCGTAGCTGTGTACTTCCGCATTAAAATGGCGGCAAATGTATGGTTTGCGTCTAGCGGAATATCCGTAGGTGTTTTGCGAGTTTCTTGTGGTGTTTTGCGTATTTAGAGTGCTGTAGCCTCGTTTTCGTTTTGTTCGGCGGCCATTTTTTCTCTCGCTTAGAGAATTTTTTAGTGTCTAAACTATTTTATTTTGAGTTAAATGAAGGTGTAACTTCATTTTTTGAGGTCCTGGATGCTCCCTCTTGCTGTAGGTAAGCTTTTTATGTATGTGTTGTGTGTATTTATTGTGTTTTTCATGTTTTCACGTCCGAGGGTTGCAGACGATTTTTGCGAGTCCGTAATGGGTGTTAATGTGTCTCGTATGTTGTTTGAATTGCGACGTAAAGTTTGCGAGGTTCACAGTTGCTGTTTGCGTTGCGACGTAAGGTTTGCGAGGGTCGCAGTTGCTGGCAAGGAGCGCCGCAGGGCCCTCGCTTTGCGAGGGCCGCGGGCCCACTGTGCGAGCCCGCAAGCGTGAGCAACGGATCGAGCGGGCTCGCATGCTCACAACTATATATGTGATTGCACATTTTCCTTGTAATCTAACCATACACTAGCAACCTGCTCAATTTATGATATTTATCATTTATTACTAAAGTCAATATATGACATTATAGGGAGTTATAGCAATACATATATTCCCCAGTATGATTTAAAGGCATATATAAGTTTCCTGGATTATGAATGCATCTGATAGAGGAGAATCAGTAGTGTATGAAAAGTGTTTTTGCATGAACAAAAAGGAAAATAAACATTAACTCACCCTGATGTTTGCTAAATCTCTTTATTTTGCAAGAAGTAGATTTTCATAATCCCCTTTGGCCAATCACAGGCAGTTGTCCTTCTGTAAAACCAGTATATGCACCAAAGAATCATGGGATTTATAGTGATGTTTTCACTGGGGAACAGGAAGTAAGGATGAGCTAAATATGGCTGTGTAGATTTTTGCATTGAGCTGCTGCTTGCTTGAAGGTTAGTAAAGGTTTAAAATATGTACCCAAATGCTGTGTTTCTATTGGTAGGTACACTGTGCCTATGTAAGCAGCTCAGGGGGTGTGGAAAACAAGTTTTATTTTTAAATAAGACAAATCTGTATGTGTATAGAATGACTCAATATAATGTTTCTGATATAAGCAGCATGTGTTAGATTAGAAAAAGGTAAAAACAGGGAAACTTTGATATGGCTTTAATTGATTATGGATATTTGTAGCTATGTCCGCACTTCTGTCTCTACACAGCACCTCTTACCTGGCAGTGTGTTTGACTCTCAGTTCTGCCTTCATGGGGTTATATGGCTCAAAATAAAGAAATGCAATAGCTTAACCCCTTAAAACATTATGTTAATAATCTGATCTGATAATGTACGTATACAATTAGTAATAAGTCATTTAATGTTTGTGTGGGTGCACACTTGTTTACATGATGCATCTTTCATAAGTCCTGGCTACAATCAGATACTGCACAGCAGAGTTAAAAGGCTCCAATGCAGAGTAACATTATTATTATTTACTTTATTTGTAAAGCACCAATATACTTCATAGCGCTATACAGGGATAAGTTAAAGTCAAAAACAATATTAACAAGATAGAAAAAATGGAGGGCCCTGTCTTTGAGCTTAAAATCAAACGTACATAGCACTTAGCAAGAGAGTAAACTCACAAACAAACAATCTAAAGGTTATAGGTGAGGTATAGAAGGATGATAGATGTGTTGTGTATATTAAAGGGATATGAAAGTTTCATGGAGTAATACATTTCTGCACTCTATAGGCAAAAAATCAGTCTATTTGTATGCAGCACATTTCAAAATTCCCTCTGATTATGTTGACACCTCCAGGGGGTGTCTACACAGGTCCCTGATCCCCAACCAATCGGCATGCAGCATCAGGGGAGCAATATTAACCCACCATTTACCTGCTGTTGCTTGCTCAGCCAATCTCCTTGCAGCTTCCCCTCTGTATGTCTCTGTAAGCACTACATATCCCAAGCTGCCTTGCACCACAAACAGGAACCAAGAGTTAATTCAAAAGTTACAGCTATCCTAATTGGCCAAAACAAATCATTTTAAATGCTTATTTAGCCTGTGTTTGAAGGGTGTTAACCCTGATTTCAGACTGTCAGTAATTACAAGAGATTTTGCTGACTTCAATGTAAGTATTTAAATGTTTATTTTGGCATTTTTTTCAGATGCATTCATAATCCAGCAAACTTACATATCCCTTTAAGGCTGGTTGGATTATTGTAGTAATGCTGTTTTTCTTTCACACAGCCTCAGTTTGCATTTCATTAGAACATGTAAGCCCTACATTTATAAGCCCAGTAGGCATCTCACAGCATGGAGTAATAGGGACATGCCATGCATGAAAAAGTAAAATGTTTATTCAAGAATCATTAAAATCCGATTTATTTTTTATTACCACCCATTACTCCCACCTTCCTTTGTATGAGACACCAGCCTCATTTATCTGATTATCATCTTTTGAAACTGCAAGATAAAATGGAATTAAAATATCCATCTTATAAATATATTCATGGTTACATATTGTTTGATATCCTTACAAAGTTGTTTTTCATGACACTGATGTTTTTATCTGCAATTTAACTAATTTCTTGTGGAATAGTGGTAGGCATATACAATAAAAATAAATAATATTTTGGATAGTTCTCATCCACTTTCAAAGTAAACCTCATCTCTAAAATAATATCATGGAAAACCACATAATTACTTTACTAGCTCACAGTCTCTTACACTCTTTCTGAAACTCTCCTTATCTCTCTGACAACACAAACCGCAAATATTACTCCTTTCAGACACCACAAAATACCATTCACTCACTCTTGACAAGAATGCACCACATATATCGACACACATTCACTCTTCACTTAATCTTCTTAAACATTAGTCCCAAATAATTTAGTCGTCTTCATCCACCAAACAGATTGTACGTACAGTGCCTTGCAAAAGTATTCACCCTCCTTGGTCTCACGACCTGGAATTAACATGAATTGTTTGAGGATTTGCATCAATTAATTTACAGAACATGCCCACAACTTTGATGATATATATATATATTTTTTTTATTGTAAAGCAAACAACAAATAGGACAAAATAACAGAAAAAGTCAATGTGCATAACTACTCACCCCCTTAAAGTCAATACTTTGTAGAGCCACCTTTTGCGGCAATCACAGCTCCAAGTTGCTTTGGATAAATCTCTATGAGCTTGCCACATCTTACCACTGGGATCTTACCCATTTTATTTTCAACTGACGGTCTTGTGTTTTGGATAGAAACTAAACAGACAAAGAAAAAACAATAATTACATCAAATAACATAGAATTTAACTGTACTGAGAGGACTTGAGGGACGAATGGGATGGTGGTGATCTTATAGGCACAGCTTGTACATTGACACTTACAAGCACAGGATGCACATTGGCACGTACAGGCACAGGATACAGATAGGCACAGACAGGCTGCACATTGGTACTTACAAGCTCAGGGTGCAAATTAGCTTTTACATGCACGGGGGACAGATGGAACTTACAGGCACATACAGGCTGCACATTGGCACGTACAGGCACAGGATGCAGATTGACATTTACTGGCAGAGGTTGCACACTGGCTCTAATAGACACAGGATACAAATTGGGGGCCAAGGGAGGCCGATGGGGGGGGGGGGCGAGTGGGGCTCACAGGAGGCAAAGTGGGGGCCACGAGAGGCGTGTTGGAGCCATAAAGGGCCACTAGGCGGCCCGCTTCCTGCTCTTGGCTCCTCTCCCACTTGTTGTTCCTCACCCAGCCAACTCCTCCCACGGCCGGATCCTCCTCTCCTCCACAAGTCAGAGGAGAGAGCAGCCGCTGGTGAGGCATAGGGGGCCTTGGGGCAGCAGAGCCAGCAAAGAATGTGAGGGAGCCTTTGCAGCGCACAATTTGGGAACCACTGACATAGAAAACTAAGATCAGATACATTATATGACGCAGTGTTGTATAACTCCATCTATTCCTGTGTTCTCTTATTGTACATAAGTTGTGTGTCATGCCCAGGGCCCCACTGGACTGTTTTACACAATGGCCTGGACCTGACTGGCCAGAGTTACCCTGTTTTTATTATTATGGTTATGTATTTCTAAGTGCTTATGGTTAAAATATGATTACACTGTTATACTGTATGTATGTTTCATGTTATAGGAATTGTTGTAAAGAAACATATTAGCTAGTCTGCAGGCTATTGTACCAGCCTATTATGTTACAATCTTGTTATCTCATCAGAGGTACAGGGTTTTCCTAGTAAGCAGGGTGCAGCCTATTATTTATCGATGGGGCTTACTGATTGGCAAGCCTGTGTACCAGAAAATTGTATAAAATATGCCAATTAATAAAGGTATGACAGTGGTATCTGTACTTACATAGATAAGGTGTAAGTATCATTCAGTGCATTAATCCTAAATCTAAGGGATTATACTAGCCTATCATTGTTACTCGTGACAATGATAGGCTAGTAATGATTTTACTAGCTAACCAAGTCCATATAGTTAATATATTAATACCTAATCAATGCAAGGCAGTATCAATTTAAAACATAACTTTTATTAATCAATTTAAAATATTGATTGCACAAATTAAAAGTAGTTAAAATGACACATAAGAACTTACTAAAACAATATTTCTGACGCACCAAGTTTGTATAATCTATAAAAAGTTTCTGTTATTTTGCTATATTCCTCCAATCTGCCAAAAGGTGATTAATAATGTCCTATTTGTCTGGAGATAGAACTGAATATATTTATAAGTGTTTAGTACTTTTAAGATTTGCCCGTTGAATCTGATAGACCATTTTAATTTATACGCAGAAATAAGGTGTTTTATTGACACCTACCAATGGTGATATACTTTCTAATTGCCAGTTTTGCTATGAGTGGTGAAAATAACACCTCTCATATTTAATATAACAGAGGCTCTCATATAACTATGTACTTCTACAGCAACCAAAAATATTCAAATGTATGCGTGGTACATTCCTCAAATCTACCAAAAGGTGGTCAACAATGTCCTGTGTCAGGAGATAGAGCTAAATATGATGATGAATGGTTACTAATTACATTTAAAAAATGCTAGTAGCAACCTAATTGACCAATTTAATTTATGAACAGATATAAGGTATTATAATAACACCTACCAATAGTATTATATTTTCTGGTTGCCAATCTTGTTATGAATGATGAAAAATAACACCTCTCATATATGGTTTTTAAGAGGCTCTTATATTCTTATGTACTTCGAACAGTATTGTGGTACTAAACATGAGAGCATTGTACACAAATCACTTGCCTTATTCCAGATCCTGTTATTAAATAGTTGCTATATTACTCCTATATATCGCAGAAATAAATGTACCTAAGTTTCTCAGTTGAAACCACAAGTTATTGGTCTGAACTACATATTTGATAAAACATTAGGATTTAATATATTATTAAGAGAGTGAATCGGTATCTTAACTGCATCTCCCAGTGGCACAGGACAATTGGTTTGCATAATGGATTTCCCATAGCCCAGTACCCAACACCTTCAATACCTTTCTGTAGGAGAAATTATTAGAGCAGAGAGAAAGCAGCTATTGCTGCCACTTGGTACATATTGTGTGATGTCACCCATAAGGGGACGCCAGCAGGAGCAGAGAAGTGATGCACGCGTTTCACATTCCAGGCTTCTACGGAGGGTACTCTCCAAAAACTTACCAACACTTTTCCCTTGAATAATATGGCCACAGTCTTCATGAACTCACTGGAATCCTTCTTTATATACATGGTCAACCATCTACAGTTTTATTTGAGCCATATTTTATACTGATGTCTCATAATTATACCATAGTTTATACTGTACTATAATTATAATATAAAATAGATACAACCGTTATACCAATAAAGAGTTCTCATTAATTAGGGAAATGTTTTTTTTTTTTTGCCATCTGAAAGATACAAATGTAAACAGTTTTATAGTCCAATTCCTTAATATAATGATTTGAATGTATAATTGTACTAGGTTTTGTGTGATATCAGCCAGGGAGCAGTCACCAAATTGTAAGTTGTATCCAGCTAAAAGGCATACAGCTGTATGATCTGTGCACAGAAAGGCATTTCTTCCAAGTCAGGTTTAAACATGTTTTGCATAATGTTTTATTTTATTTTAATAAATTTACTATATATAAAAATGTTGAGTTCCATGTCTTTTTAATACTAAGTTCGGAAATACTGTAGGTACAAACGCCTCTGCTTAACAATATGTGCCAGCAACCTTACACATGACCCACAAAGAGAGAAAATCTTCTGAGACTGCCAGAACACTCTTTTCCTTATTTGATATATCTTCCCATTATTTTTAATTCGATTTTCCGTTAACAGTGAAAAGCAGAGAACATTCTCAGATGTAATCCTGTTAAATCTTTCAAAATCTATTATTTGCTATATAGTATACTACTGTATATTGAATCCTCTGGATGTGGCTTTGCACCAGGCGTGTTCAATGACACACAATTGGATATTAGTATCACATTTTAAGACTTTGGCTTCTAACAATTTTTATGTTTTTGTTTTGTCAACTCAATTTCTTTAATACAAGTAACACTGAAAGGTCTCCTGTAAAAAAAAAAAAAAAAAAAAAGACCTGGCATATGGAATACTATGTGTGTACATAAAGGTTTGTGCAAAAACAAACCCGCAACTTATATCAAACACTGATCCATTTTGCACCTTTTGTGTAGAGGTCCATGCTGTGTTTTATATGACACTATAAACAGTTGCTAACACATTTGTGTTTGCAGTATGGATATTAAACTGATGTTGTTAGAGAGAAGCTTTTTGGATAAATTAGAACCAAGGGACTTAAACAAATAATTCATTCTTGTACCATTTGTATGGCACATATGTATTGTTGATAGGTTGTAATGTTACTGTGATGGTCAAACTATAAGAGAATTTCAAGATATAAGTTATGTTTTATTAAATATTCCATATGGTGTGGGATGATGGGGAATTGTGTTTGTGTTGATTGTTGACATGTGTTTATATCTTTACATTGTGGAAGTTGTTTATAGGATTGCTATGGTACTGGGTGATGACATCACTGTTTACTGATAGGCTGAAGGTTTTTGCCCATTTCCCCAGAACCCTTTGTAATCATTGTCAGAGCATGAAAAATGACCTGGGAGTCCAAAACCTCTATTTTTTTCCACAGGGCAGAAATAAAGTGGACTTTATTTTTGATGCGAGTACTGCAAGGAATTTATGTGGCGGTGTTTAAAATAGTATGTGTATTATATTGCTAGTGAAATTCAGAGACCTTCCATGTTCCTTTATGTAACCTATGTATCGTCTTCGTTTTGTGTACTTTATTTTATTAAGTTGCGCTTAAAAGCTCTGTTTTTATGCCTAAAATATTCCAAATTATTCCTTTCAGCTTTCTGCCCTCTGCAGCTCATGAAGACTGTGCACGTCTAAGCACAGAGGTTACACTATCTCATAGCAGTGGCAACATTCTGCAACGTGCTCCTTCAGAGTGGTCATTGACAGCCTAATTTGTAACCCTGCCCTGCAAGCTCTGTAGGTAAAATTGTACGATTTTAGGTAGAAAAGACAGAGATTTCACGCACTTCTTAATAAAATAATGTACATACAAGTATATAGATACATTGGTATAGTATATACATTGTGGAATTCAGAAACCTTTCATGTCCCTTTTAATTAGCTTTATTCTCCTCAGTGTAATTGTTCCTAAAGTAGCAGACTATTACCGTTCAGAGCCTCTCCCCTTCTACATGTTCACTGTCATGAGAGCTGCCATCTTGATTAGTTGTGATCTAAAGCTATAACATCAGGAGAGGGGTTTCTACTATAGTCCCATGCTGCTAACAATGATGCATGAAAACTTACTAAAACAATAGCTCTGACGCACCACGTTTGTATAATCTAGAGAAAGTTCTCAATACCACTGTTAATTTGGTATATTCATGCGGTTAATAATGTCTTATTTGTCTGGAGATAGAATATACTTTTAAGTGGTTACTAATTTCTAAAGTTGCCCATAGAATCAGATTGACCAGCTTAGTTTATGCACAGATATAAGGTGTTTTTGTGACGCCTACCAATGGGGATATACCTTCTAGTTGTCAGTCTTAAAATGAATGGTCCCAAATATCACCTCTCAAATATAATATCCCAGAGGCTCTTTTATTTATTTATTTATTTATATATATGTATATATATATATATATTCAAATGTACAAATGGTATATTCCTTAAATCTGCCAAAAGGTCAGTTAGCAATGTCATGTTTGTCAAGAGATAGACTTGAGTATGATTATATATGGTTACTAACTCAAAACCTGCTACTAGCAACCTGATTGACCAACTTAATTTATGAACAGATATAAGGTGTTGTCATAACTCCGATCAACAGTATTATATTTTCTGGTTGCCAATCTTGTTATGAATGATGAATAAATATCCCTCTCATATATGTTATCTCAGAGGCTCTTATGTTCCTATGTACTTTTACAGAAGCCATAAACAAGCTGTATCTGAGTAGTATGAAACACTCTTAGTGTGAGGCCCCTTCCTTGTGGGCATGGCTTTAGGTCATAGCTGGGCAAACTGGGAGAGAACAGGAAATGTACATTTATATCACAATTAAACTGAGGAGGATAAATTAATTATAGTAATTAAAGTTTTCATATAAAACAAAAAATGTTTAGAGCGTCCCTTTGAGGGGTGTATCATCGTATTCTCTTGCGGTTCAGTTTTGAGACTGATCGCACTATGTGCCATTAACAAGCAGAGTGTCCATGTTTTCTGCTTCAGTAGCTGACTATGGGTGCATTCCTGTGACAAGCATGACCGCAGTGAGACTGGAGAAATGGGTCTGTCGAGCATATCATTAGAAAAGAGTATAGTTGAGTACCTCTTCAATAAGATAACTATGAAAGGGTTAAATACTTAGTATAGGAGTTTCTGAAATGTCTGGTTTCTCTCACTCGTTCAGGTTGTTGTATAAAACGTCGCCAAGTTTTTACTTGGAGCGTGTAATTGGCAAGATTACAAGATGCACATATGAAGAGCATTTTGCTTACCAAATGCAGACTTTGCTTATGCCATCTTCAAGATTTAGTTGTGGTTACACCCAGACTTGGAGGACAGTTTACATTGTGATAAGTATGTTCAGCATATTTGTGTCATTCTATTCCCTGGTGGTCCACTGGCTAGGATTCTGTGCTTTTACCTTTGCGACCTGGGTTCGATTCCAGTCAGGGAACCAAGAGGTTGGATGGGAGACCGCCAGGAGCTGTATGCTGTGACCCACTGTAGAAGGAACTGGCAACCTACTCCAGTATCTGCCATGAAAACCAAGTGCATAAGCATGACCATGGACATAAAGATGTGCCTGGTGTGTTACGGTCCATGAGGTCATGGAGAGTCTGACACAACAACAATTATGTTAGTGGTGTGCTTTTGTTCTGGGGAAAGATGCATAAAATGCTTTTAGGCCAAATGTGTAATTTGTTTTTTTTTTCAAATAAGAGGGCTGTTCCTTGAATACTTGCTGACTATGCTGTATTCAAATGTGAGGAACAAACATAAACTGCTTAGTATATTTTTATAACACTGGTTAACAAAGGTGACTATTTTTTATTTATTTGATAGTTTTGTTTGTTACCTTAAGTTTTGCAATGCTTTGACTATAAATTACTTGGCTCCAGTACTGAAAATATGGGTTTAAGACTTTATTAATTTTTGAGTAATATGTTTAATACTATATTGTAATTTTAAAAGTTATAGTTAAAAAGAAATTTGAAAACAAACTTTACTAAAAGTTGTATTAAACATGTATTAAATTTAAAATAAGTATTTGTATAATATCTTTCAAAAGTGATAAAAAAATATTATACTATATTAGACAGTACATTTTTCTTGGTACGCTGTACATCTCGGACATCTCACCCAATTCCAGTAATAGTCTGCTGAGGGAGCAGATCTCCATTTTCCTGCATCACTTACTGCGCTATGGTTATCAGGGAAATGTCCAAATGGGAGTGTAGAAAGTGGATTTTCAGTGACATGTTGCAACTTAATTTCTGGTAGGCTAAGAAAAGTTTACACATTTTTTATAGTATTGTGCTCTTTTTCCCAAAAAGTTTCTAGCTACAAGTATGAATGATTCTGAAACTGAATTCTCATGACCCTGGAGGATCTGCTCAAAAATGTTCATCTTTGATAAGTTCATGTTGTGGACCAACAAAAAAACTTCCTTTATTTCGCCTCACACAGTTTTGGGAATTTTTCTATGAGGTACTTCTATGAGTCCATCTCGGTTCATCGCCTTCGGTCATAAGACCCAACTTTATATGCAGTGCTAATAGCAAAAACTTTCCTAGGTCCACTAGTGGGCTGCATAGTATACCTTTAGTCCTCGGTTCAAGAGCCTTCCATGCAGGCCATACTTTTTTTTTCATAGTGAGAAGACCACGCTCTACTGCTCCACTCACAGGGAATTCATCAAAACATGGTGCATCTCTGTTGCATTCCCAGCAAGATCATGATGACGGTTATAGCCCCACAGATCCGCCACTGGTAGTCTTTGTTGATTAAAAGAGCCAAGAAGAAGCTTCATGTTGAAGTTAGACACTTTAAAGTAGCATGTCCTACAGGAATTGATAGTAATTAATTCTTATTGTGCAGTAATACTGTTTTTATACTTCGCTTTGAAGAATCAATTAAGAGTCTCCAAACTTCAGGCTTGTGCTCAACATTGAGTGATTTCTTTCAACCAGTAATTTTATGGCAAGAGACAAGGTCATTCTCCATTTTGAAGAACGGATTAAGTCCTGGTGGTCATGGTATACTGAAATTTTGCACGCAGTTTCCATTTCTGACCTATATTTTGACAAATCTAGGTCACTGATCAGGCTGCTCAACTAATCATGCCTTATACTGCATAGAGTATATATTTGGAACAAATTCAGGATCTTTTTATGGTGAGGGCTCGGTCATGATCGAATTCTTCATCTTCAGATCCCAGTGAATATTCTGCTGATGGATCAGGAATCGGAAGGCCTTCTGTATTGGGTATTTGGAAATGTGCAGAGAGTATATAAGGGTTGACAATCCCACAGACATACAAGCAATCTGAACTATTTACACACTTTTGTGTCATTTTGAAATAACAAAATATTAATGATATGAAAACTCGACGTAGCACTTAAGCTTGGCTCTGACTGATTAATAACACAGGAAGAGTATTATGCCCAGGGAAACCCTAAAACTATGTAGGGGACTATTTCTCCTTTTTCTGGCAGATGTCATGTGCACTGGAATGTCGGGAATATGGAAGCCTTGTTTGCCATTGGGAGTTGTGTGTGGGTGTTGGTTATGTTGTTTTACTGTGTACTATGTTTTAATGTCAGCCATCTTATGTGTAATGAGTAATATTCCATTTGTTACCCATGTTGTACAGTAATTGATGTATGGATGGCACAGTTGTATTTGGTTTCTAAATGCTGCATTTTCCCCAGAGAGTTCACTAATGTATGCTACTAGGTTTTCCTGGGGATGTGGGATACAAGATGCCTGGATGGGAAGGAGTTCAATACTTCCCAGGAGGGGGCTGGCAGATGCCAGGTGATCAGTGGAGCTAACAAGGTGGGCAGTGAATAGGGCTGTCAGTGAGCTGCTGATCATTGCCAAAACATCACACTAAGGTGATTATCTCAGCAAGTGGAGATCAAGGGAGAGGAAGTATATGACACAGCCTCTGGTTTGATCTCTGTTTGATGTTAGGCACAATGTTTCCTATTCTCCCCCATAGCCATGGAAAACTAGGAGTTGAAGACGGAGAGATAGTCAGCAGGCTCTGAAAAGACAGGGACCCCTGGAATGCCCAGAACAAAAGGGAAATTAAATTAGTCACTCGGACAGGAACCAGGTCCCAAGGAGTGGGACAGGGAGAGATGACATGACTGGATGGACAGCTTCCAAGTGGTCAGGGTGGGGGCTGGTCAAGATGGGTGGAACTGTGTGGTGGATAAATATTAATTGTAGGACAGCATAAAGTGTTTTTCAGTTTAAACATACATCAAAACCGTGTATGGTTTATTTTGGGAAGACGATAATTCTACACAAGGGAATTATTGCAATGGAGCCTGTTTGATACTTTTCTGCTAATTCACTGAGAGAGTACTCCTGAACTTCTACCTGGGTACCGGTGGTTATATGCTGTGCTGGGTTCATTCTTGCTAGCAGGGATTTTCTAAAGAACATCATAACTGACTGGGTGAGATTGATCTAAGATCTTTCTGAGCCCAACTGCATCCCAAAAGCAGTAGGATCATAACAAAGAGGTTTAGACAGTAAACAAAATGACTGCACTAAATTCTTGCAAGGTTGCCACAATAACTATACTTAATACAAAAATCTATCCAATATTAAAAAACCTTCCCTTTTATTAAGTGGAATTTACTGTATCATCAAAACTAGAGGTAAACATTATTTTTAGCTGTCATATTCCTATTCAGCACAGTAAGATTAGTCAATGACTGAAAAATTTAGGCTGTTGACCAGTGTAATCTGAGTTGAATTTGGTTCAATGGAGACACCCTGCTTTCTATTTTCAAGTTACAGAGAAGGAACATTAAATAACAGAAATCCAAGAATGTAATCCAGTTTAAAGAGAGGCTGTGGTAATGTTAAAGAATTTCTTTAAAAGATTACAATATTAAGTAACCAACCTTTTTAGATTGAAAAAATAGCACAACCTCTAGGTCAGAGGATAGTTTGATTGTACATGGTGTTACTATATGCACAGTGGAAACTTGGCAGCTAAAACTGCCAGTGGTATCAAGACGACAAAAGGGAGGCTCAATACTTTACAAGGACCCTCCTGAGAAAGTAGTGGGCAGTAAAACAAAATGGACGCCTCTAGTAAAGAATAACTGCAAATAAAATTAACAAAATGTAGAGGTTTTATTTATTTATTTGCTTTTGTTTTCTAAACACCATATAGAAGAGATTTGACCATGGTGATCCTTTAAAGGGATAACAAAGTTTGCTGGATGAATACATTTCTGCAAATAGCAGCCTACAGTGCCTTGCAAAAGTATTCACCCCCCTAGGCATTCTTCGTGTTTTGTTGCTTCACAACCTGAAATTAACATTGGTTGTTTGAGGATTTGCATCATTTAATTTACAGAACATGCCCAAAACTTTGAAGATGCAAACAACAAATAGGACAAAATAACAGAAAAAGTCAATGTGCATCACTATTCACCCCCCTAAAGTCAATACTTTGTAGAGCTATCTTTTGCGGTAATCTCAGCTCTAAGTCGCTTGTGGCAAGCTCATAGAGACTTATCCAATCTTACCACTGGATGTTTGCCAATTCATCCTTGCAAAACTGCTCCAGCTACTTTAAGTTGCATGGTTTGCTCTTGTGAACAGAAATCTTTAAGTCTGACCACAGATTTTCTATTGGATTGAGGTCTGGGCTTTGACTAGGCCATTCCAACACTTTTACATGTTTTCCCTTAAACCACTCAAGTGTTGCTTTAGCAGTGTGTTTGGGGTCATTGTCCTGCTGGAAGGTGAACCTCCGTCCTAGCCTCAAATCACGCACAGAGTGGTACAGGTTTTGCTCAAGAATATCCCAGTATTTAGCACCATCCATCTTTCCCTCAACTCTGACCATTTTCCCAGTCCCGGCTGCTGAAAAACATCCCCACAGCATGTTTCTGCCACCACCATGTTTCACTGTGGGGATGGTGTTCTTTGGGTGATGTGACATGTTGGGTTTGCGCCAGACATAGCGTTTTCTCCTCCAGCTCCTCCTTGTCTGGGGTTTCCTTAGGTCTCTGTGCTGCCACTGTGATTAATGCACTCCTTGCCAGGTCCCTGAGTTTTGGTGGGCGGCCGTCTCTTGGCAGGTTTTCTGTTGTGCCATGTTCTTTCCATTTTGTTATGATAGATTTAATGGTGCACCTGGGGATCATCAAAGATTTGGATATTTTTTTATAACCTAACCCTGACTTGCACTTCTCAACAACATTGTCCATTACTTGTTTGGAGAGGTCCTTTGTCTTCATGGCAGTCTTTGGTTAGTGGTACCTCTTGCTTAGGTGTTGCAGCCTCTGGGGCCTTTCAAAAAAGTATATGTAATGACAGATCATGTAACACTTTGATTGCACACAGGTGGACATAATTTCACTACGTATGTGACTTCTGAAGGTAATTGGTTGCACCAGAACCTTTTATGGACTTCATAACAAAGGGGGTGAATACATACGCACATGCCAATTTTCTGTTTCTATTTCTAAAAAATAGTTTTATGTATATATATTTTCTCATTTCACTTCACCAATTTAAACTGATCCATCACATATCATTCAGATGAACAAAACATTGAACTTAAGACTGTAATATAACAAAATAGGCAAAAAATCAAGGGGGGTGAATACTTTTGCAAGGCACTGTATATGTATGCAGCACATCCCATAAAACATGTTATTTTTATTAGTGTCTAAAATTCCCTCTAATGAGGGGGTGTCTACACAATTTCCTGATCCCCACCCAATCAGCATGCAACATCCGGGGAGTTTATTTATGGGCAATAATAACCCACTATTTACCTCCTCTTGCTTGCTCAGCCAATAGGAGAGCAGTGTTGTCAGCCTCCCAGTCTCTGCTGCGTAATAAATCATCCCTGCTACTGTCCATCGGGTCTTTCGGCTGTGTCGGCACCCAGCATTTGCTAATGACGTGACGCACATGTGACATCACGTCATTGGCATATGCCAGGACCCGACAGCAGCAGGAGCAGCACGAAGAAGGTAGGTGAGGGGGAAAGGGAGGATGAGTGGAGGGAGGAGGAGGATGAGAGGAGGGAGGATGAGGAGAGGGTGATTTAATCCCTGGGGCTCCTACTGCTGTCCATCGGGTCTTCCGGCTGTGTTGGGACCCAGCATAGGCTAATGACGTGACGCGCATGTGACGTTGCGTCATTAGCATATGCCGGGCCCCGACACAGAAGAAGCAATGGAGAGGAGCAGGGGCAGCGCGATGAAGGTAAGTGAGGGGAGGGATTAATTGGAGGTTCAGGGGAAGGAGGGAGGAGACACTGGAGCTGCTGCACTAGGGGTGCTGGGGGCCCTCATCGCAAGTTCTCCCCTGGCAGGAACCAGGTAGAGCCGCGGGCCTTGTGGTTATGGGCCGCAAACAGCTAGCCCCGTAGTTGCGGCCCGTACGGCGCTCATCTCCACCAGCGCAAGGAGCAACAACCTGTATTGCTGACAACTATATATGTGATATGGACAAATTCTTTGAGCAAGAGACTGATATGTTTGCAACTTTATTAAAATAATTAAAACAAAATAGAATTAAAAATAAGCTATTTAAAGGCATTTGAATTGGTTATTTAAAATAGTTTTCGATAGTTATATAAAAAAAGTGATTTTAAGTTAACAATTTTAACACAAATGTGCTTGATCCATCTTAAGCTTGTGAATTAAGGCAAACTTGGTAAGAAGTATTATCTGATGCTCAAACAAGCCTCATATCTGTACTTCTTTAGCTAGTTTTAGATTGAAAATTATAGTAGTATAAAATAACTACCCAATGTTTCCTGCCACACTGTATGCGCATAGGAGAAGCAGCAAATAACCCTGCCCATCTCACTTTTAATATATTTTTTATATACTATAAACACTTTCAATGCAAAAAAAACATATTTCTAATATTTAAAAGATAATCTTTTAAATGAAATATAGGAAATGTTGGTCTGTTTTGTCTTATCCCATATGGCTCATATAAGTACACACAAAAAGTCTTCTTTCTAAATCTCTCATCAACTACTTGGGCCCTCATTCAATAGCAATTTTGACAATTGAATAGGGGTCTAAATAAGCACATCACATATATTTTTTAAAGAAGTTTTTAGTTATTAAGCATCTATCCAAAAGCAAGGTTTTCACTAACGAAAAACTTCTTTAAAAAATATATGTTATGTGATTATTTTGATCCTTATTGAATTAGCAAAATCGCAATTGAATATGGGCCTTGGTGTTTTATTCTTATCTGAAATCAATATTTCTATGTCTTATGTAAGATCATTTATTTTTTACATAGTTCTAGATTTATTTTTACTTGGGATTTCTATTAAAAATTATCTGTGGCTATTGTTAGTGACCTTGTCAGATTGATGACTTTGCAAAATGTAACATTGTGCCTTCTCGGTATGATAAAACAACTGCATGACAAGTCATCACACTAACCACTGTGAACATGAGCCGACCTCCCAGCATCCGTTATATGGAGTAGCTGGAGGACAAAATGTAATTTCTTTTGGAAAAGTATCTAGATATTGACTTTAAATTAAGCTCATTGGTCCTCTAAAAGGTTTTATTTTCCATTTTGACAACTCTACCGCAGCTCCTACTGGTAGAGTCTGCAGGCAAAATACATCCATTTGGGCATAAATAATCGGAGAATAATACCATTATAATGTGATATTTGATGCCTTTGTTTACTGTCAGTTATTACGATCATGTCCTGTACGTCAAGTCAATTATAATATAAAGTTTATATGTCATACTATGTTAGCATATTAAGGTGCCTTAAAGATGACTTAATGCCGTTTTTGATAACTACAGTGTAGTAGAATGTACTTGTGTCACAAGAATTACTGGCACAAGATTGTATAGTCATAAATGGACAATTTTTTTTTTTTTGTTTATTTAGGGATTTTGAAACTTAAAAGAACTAACTAATTAAAAGAACTAAATAATTTATTTTTTCTTGCTTACATTTTACAATGCAATTTGTTTGATTGTCCCACTGAACAAATCTTGCCTTTATCCAATTTTTATATTATTCAAAATTACATTTAAACTAATTTAGACATACACATACAACTTGCCAATTATGACTACCTAAGATCAGTATGCTTAAATTAGACTTGGACCTAAAAATCAGCCTCCTCATTCTTGATCTGATTTTATGCTTCCCTAACTCCCACACTGAAATCCAGGTCCAGTTGTTTTACGCTGGTTATTAAAATAAACGTTCTACTAAGAGTATTGCTTGACAAAATGTTATGTTAAATGTATTTATTTTAATTGTGTCCACCTATATTCATAAATATGTCATAAAAACCCATTAAAGGACCACTGTACTAGGCACTTTTCTGTCAAGTACAGTAGGGAGTTGATTATCCAACCTAAAGGGGACCACCATGTTGTCGGATAATCAAAATTCCGGTATAACACAGAAATTAGTGTTACCTTAAACGTGAAAATACACTACATAGTAATAAAAACAGAATAAGATAAATTGCAATATTATACTTTATACTCTGATATTCCAAAGGGGAAAACTGCTGGATTTACTGTACCGTATGTTGTAAGTGCAAAGCATGTACACCATTACAGTATATACTTTACTGCATATAAAATCAGGTGTGCATTGCAACTATTTACCATAATACTACTATTTTAGGTTTATTTAGCAAAATGATGCATTATAAATTCCAATTAAATTACAACATCCACAGTGTACTATGATTAACTGAAAAATAGAACCTGTATTTATATTCTGTAAATTGTAAACTTAGTATTGTATGTAAACAGTATTGCAAAACAAATATAAGTGAAACTTCGGAGTTATATAGTAATTTAAAAATATTATGTCATGGTCGGCCAGTTCTTGTTGCTTTTATCTCTCCATCCATACCTGTACGTCATTTTAATTTACGTTTTCCAGCCTTTAATTTGCTGTAAAAAAAGGTAACAGGTTGTACACATATTTTCTTCTTCTGAAAGTAGCTTTCTCTACATTCTTGCCCGAGTTTGTGGTTCAGTCTCTTCCCATGAATGTGCAATACATATTTATTCACTTTCTTTAGCTTATGTAACACACCTTTTCCATCATCTATTGCTTCAATGAGCAACAATATTTTTTCTACAGAGCTTTGAGCACACCCTGGTCCATAGTCGGACACATTGAGGTGACATTAGGATGAAGAAACATTACTATAATGTTCCTACTGCTCAATTCATCCTCATAAGGATGATATGGTGCATCATCAATGACCAGAATTGGTTTATTTTGTAGCTTTTTTAATTGTAAAAATATTTCTACAGAAGGAACCAAAAAAAAAAAAAAACAGCCTTCAAAAATGTCTGCATACTTGCATGTATTATTCAGATAAACAGCTGGTAGAACAGTATGCGCTATGTTTTTGAAAGCTTGTGTTTATTCGCCTTTCCAATAAATACGAGTTTTTTTATTTGCGTTTACAGTGTTTTACCCCCTTACGGGTCCTCTCTAGCACTCGTAGGATTTTCTTCTTCATTTGCCATTTTTGGATGTGAAAATATTTGCGGGCTTGGGAAAATTGAGCAATTGAAAGATCAAAGGCTTCTGGAGGCTGTAATTGGCAAGGTTAATTTCTTTTAACCCTGTAACGAGGAAGCCGTTCCGAGCCCGCAAAAAGACACCAATTGAATAGCAAAGTAGCTTGAAACCGCAGTTACAGGCTTCCGGATCTACCAAAAGCTCAATTGAATGGGCGACAAAGTTTTCAAACATAGAAATAGTTTTTCATTATAATAGTGGCCCTTTTAATAGATCTGTAATGTAAATCCCCATGCCATCTGTACAGTGCAACATGTTCATTGTATGTTATTAATAGCTCAGTTCCCAAAATTTTATTGAATCCCCAAATTAGTACTGAATTTCTAAAAGGTACAGTTGTATACATGTTCAATATTAATTCCTAGATATATTATATTAATGTGTTTTCCCTCTAATCAAATTGAAATCTCATCTTTATTTACTATTTTATCATTTTCTCTGAAACAATCACACCAAGTTCACATTTTCCCTCATTTATTGATTTTCTGACATCAATTGTACATTGAAAATGTTTAGTCTGCCACTGTATATTTTTTCTGGTCTTCTATAAGTCACCATGACGAAAATCAACATTATCTAGTTTTAGTGGGTCAAGAACATTTTCTTAAGTGCATAGACCTAACAATGCAGCAAACCCAAACAGAAAAAAAAGTCTGTTAATTGACAGCAAAGGAATGCTCCAGTCCTAAAAAAATATATACTAGTTTTTTGCAAGCTTGTATAGTGTGTCATTTAAAGCCTAATTAAAATCGTGTAAATACATTTTGTTAGAGATTTTCTCTTAATGCTGTGATGCTGGCTGCTATGTTTCATTTTGCACAATAGAGTTATGCAAAGTGAAACATGACAGCCTGCATTACAGCTTAATAAGAAACTAGAGTTTTGTCCAGGAGTACATTTTAGTAAGTGACATACTATATCATTTTGCAATAATTTATTTTCTATTTTATTGATCTAATGATTTCCTCAGAGGTATGTTTCTTCCTATGCTCATGCTGGGCTCAGGCTTATGGCTGAACATTTCAGGGGGCAGCAGGCTGTTTGAAAATACAGTGTAGTACAATAAAATATGTTTGTATATGCACATAAATGTAATATTTCATTTTTTGGGGGGTTATTGAAAGGAGGAGTTGTAAGTTTGGGGCTCACAAATCTGAACGGCCTATTGAATGGCTCTGTTGGATTTTTCTCTTCCCCCTGTCCAGTCACTCCTCCTACATGCTTTAATACAGTCTTAAATTTAAGCTGATTATATATATATATATATATATATATATATATATATATATATTTCAATGTTTTATGTATTTTTTATGATTTTTTTTAATGAAAAGTAGACTTTTTATAAAAAAATGAATAGTTCTGGAGGAAGAGAATATTGGACTGAATATTCTGTGGTTGTTGTGTGGGAGGGATATATGAGGAGAATGAAAATGTCAGAATGTGTTTAAAATGTATTTACTTTCCGATGCATATTTATCTCCATGTAGTGGTTGTAAAAATGGAACCTAAGAATGTATCTCTCTTATTTTCAGCAAATGCACAACTACTTCACGGGTCCTCTTGGAATTCCTACCTGGGGATCTTATATCGTCTTTATTCTAGCCACCTTACTCATTGGTCTTGTCCTTGGTTTGGTAAGGAATACTTTAAATGTTATAATATCTTCCTACTAAACATGCAGAAAGTGATAAGGACACATGTACACCATAACTACTACATTTAAGCAGTTATTTAAAAATGTTTTTTTTTCTGCAAGGTTTTAATGCAAAAGTGTAGTTTAAACTAGAACTATATGACACGTCATTAACATAAAATAAAATTATGCTTTTTTTTTGTCTTTTTGTAATTATATGATATTGTATCCAGTTTCCTCATTGCAATAATTTAAACCTATAAAACCATATATTGTATAACAAAAATAATTAATGCATTGCAAATTCATGGGATAGGTTGTATCGCATGTAATCTTAATTTGCAATTGATGTAAAAAAGATGAATAATGAAATATCAGTCATGTAACAACCAATATTGACATTGTAAAAATAAAGTGTAGTTCAGGTCACATGTAGATCAGGGGTGCCCAGTTTAGTCCTAAAAGGTAGCAATAAAATGGGGTTTAAATAGCTATCTGCTTGGGGTCAGGTAACCTATTCAGTACTTCTGGATCATATTCACTCCTCTGTGTTTGAATAGAGAGATTCTTCAATTATGGACTGATTGTGGTCTACATGGGCTGGATTTGATGCTACTACTTTAGGTCCAACTCCTCAACTGTAAAACAAATTAAATAATTTTAGAGGGCCACTGAGTGTCATATCTACCATGTTATCTTTTGAAGAACCAGCTTTGATAATAGGAATTTTTGGGAATTTTTTGACCTGAAGGCATTTTTCTAATGTCCTCTGCATTTTTCTGTCACCCAGAGTTATCTGAACAGCCGGCTAGGTAGTCTCCTAGGGCACACAAATAAAAATTAATTGAGTGAGTCTATGACAATTTAGAACTGTAAACAATGCCTCCTAGAAATTGCATTTTTACTTATTCTTAATTTTAATATGCATTCTCCGATATTCTAATTCTATTGCTCTCGTTTCCACATTTTGCCATTTAAGATGTTAAAAAATGACTCCATGGCAAAATAAATTAAAGCTACATTTATTTTGATGATCTACATTGTTAATTTTTATTGCTAAATAAAGGTAAAAAGCCTTTCTAGACTTCTCATTTTTGGAGTATAACAAAAAGTGTGTTGGTGGGAACCAATCTTGCATTCAGCTAGAGCGCAGAAAACGCTTGACCTAGATCTGTTTGTTATCAAGTCTAATGTTCTTCTTATAACTCAGGCCTTGCATTTTGAAGTCATACACACGTTTTAAATAAGAAGCTGTTAATTTAACATATCATTTTTATCATATATTTTCACAGATACTTGTATTATTAGCCGACTGCTTTTGTCCATCTAAAACTCAGTATAAAGTGGTAAGGACTGGTAAGTACCATTTTTATCCGTGATTAATGATTTCAAAAATGTTTGACTAAAATAAACTGACTATAGGTAATTTATAAACATATGGGGCCTCATTCTATTAGCGGCCGTAAATCGGCCGTAAGGCTGCGATTCCTTGCGGGGGTTCAGTTAACTCGCGATTCTATTATACGGCCCCGCAAGGATCTCCTTTTACGGCCGGCCGCATATCTTGGAACCGGCCGTAATCTCAGAAATATAAAAACTCAAAAATAAATTCAACCCTGCACTGTACAGCTCTGTAAATGCTAGGGATCATATTGGGGGACATGAGGATTAAAAGGAACCCCCTCTCAAGCTTGCACATCTGCCCAAATCCGAGTTCAAATTAACTGTTTATTTTCCGGCTGCGGCGTGGGCGTGTCTGAGGTGCTCCAAGCACTCTGGACTTTTTACATGGATATTTTACGGATATTAAAAATAAAATATTTTACGGATTTGAGTACAGGATAATTATGTGCTATTTTTTCTAACACCTAAAATCCCTTTATAGTCTTCGCAAAGTGCAGGATGGCTTTATTTGAGCTATTTTATGTGCTTAATTGGTGCTAGCGGGACCTCTTTCCTGCACTTAAGCTGCGGCTCGCTTTTAGCCTTGCAGAGAGGTTTCCCGGAGGAATTGAATTGCAAAACTCTTGCGGCCGTTTTAGATCAAAGGCTTTCCTCTGGCGCGAGCGGCCGCAAGAGATAGCAAGGCACCGGCCGCAAGCCTGCCGGAGCCTCCGGCCGTAAGGGAATAGAATAGCCGAATAGCTTGCGGCCGGTCCTTGCGGCCCCGCAACGGCTGCGGCCGCTAATAGAATGAGGCCCATGGTTAGTATGCCATGCATAAGCAGGCATAAGCTTAAAGGTTGAAATAGTTTATGGATTGAATAGTGAGGCATTTGTGGGCACATTTGCATGTCCCTACTCAGCTTCCCACAATGTAGTGTAATAACTATTTTTTTTTAATTCTGAGCTGGAAACAGTTTTTTTTAACTTGTTTTAGACATTCAAATGTGAACACAGATGTACTTTTTATTTACTATATATATATATATATATATATATATATATATATATATATATATATATATATATATATATATATATATAATTAGGCAAAACACATGTCTTAGAATTACAGAGCACAACAAGTAAATAATGAATACTGTCAAAAAATAAAATAGAATATTTCCATCACTAACGTCCACAGGCACAACCAGCTGTGAGTCAAAACTTTGATCTTTTTAGCGACTATTCACTGATAGTTTGAGATGGGTTAATGTTTCTCTTGCATTGCTGTGTTGCTTCCAGATGCATACATATCATATGATTCTGATTTATTGAAAGGTGTTTTGTTTAATTGTTCATTATCTTTGTTGTCTTTGCTTACCTTCAGAGTGGCTTAGACATTATAAAGTATCCTACATCAGATCTATGACTAGATGGTATCCATTACTAACTGATGTTCATCGTTCCTGTGCATCTGGAAGAAAACATTGATCCTTATGTTTGTAGATAAGGAATAACAATCCAAGTCAGATTGTGTGTTCTTTGTATGTGCTGTGTTTGAGGTAGAATAATGACCTGTTTCTTCTAAGTCTGTGAGGTTACCATATGTTAATATGAACATCAAAGAGCTATTTCAATCTCTTAGAAGTTTCAAATGTACAATATCTCCATTGGAAAACCAAATCACCTTGAATATCCACATGTATATTAGCTTAACTTAGAAATGCTGAGATAACACAATCAATCAGAACCATGTCTGTGTTTAAACAAAAAATAGAAGAATTTATGATAAAATCCGTCCTTTATATTCTGTTATAAAAAAAAAAAGTGCTCAGCACTTTATAGATTACCATCAGGTATTGTATATTCTTTTCACATATTGGTGAGCAATTGAGGACTGATGGTTGCATGGGACAGATTGTGGTTGTGGCTCCAATTCTGGAAACTTAACCCATGCCACGCTAAGAAGTACATGTTCTCCCCATTTTCACACAACTAGCATTTTCCGACTTGTACTACAATAAAACTTCTTTTTACTATGATATATAAAGTATTTGTCTATTCCACCATAATTCACTTCTTACAAACAATAACATTTACCATTTTGCTTTTATTAAACTACAGGACAAATCACTGTGATAAAGAGCTATAAAGCTTTTTTGAAAAACTTGACATAGGAGAGAATGTTTTAGAATGTTTAAAAAAGTCTTATAACTTAACAATTATATTTCCTTAACCAAGAGAAGACATCTGTTTGTTAATAATTAACACATTGCAAAAGAATGGAGGGACCCTGTCTTTGAGCTTAAAATCTAACATACATAGTACTCTTTTACAAAGTACCTTAAAATATGGAAAACTCATCAGTGAAAAACACATATATTTGGATCTGTGTTTAAAGAGAAAAATAAGTTTAAAATGTAGTTTCTTATTTTATTATTTCATTTTATTTATTATTAAATTTTTCACAACAGGTTGTGGAAATACTGAAATGTATAATAGTGATCCATTAATCATAATATGATAGTCATTAAGTCAAATAATAGCACATTAACTAGGAATCACACAAAATTAAACATTAATGTTATGTTATTTGCATAATGCTAAAATAGCAGTCAGAGACAAACAATTAAATGATTCCTTAAGGTAATTGCTGTTATTCAAAACCCCAAATACAGCTTGGACACAAGTGATAACATGTATAATACAAAATTAAAGTTAATTAAATGTGTATTAATTTTTTTTAACCAAATATTTTAATATAACATTAATGATTTTATTCTTATTACTCTCTCATCAAATATAAGTAAAATGTTTTTCAAATGTAAAGGTCCTTCTATCTTACCAAAAATCTTTGATATTAATGTACTTTTTACTTGTAACTTTATTACTGTATTTTTTTTTACATTTGACCAACTATATATATTTCCATTTTCTTCATTGGCTTCCACTTATTAAAAGAATAGGCATGTTCCACACATTAATGGATTACGCCACCCCTTCTAATACCAAAGAGGTTTAGACCAAATTATGTGTCAACAATAAAATAAATCTGCACATTTTAATTGTATATTGTTCTACTTCTAGGAGGGCACCAATCATCTAATAGTATAACTTTCCTGAGTGCTTGTCATCTCCTATAGTCTATAAATAACAACATACAAAAATGTCACAAGAAAAATTGATAAAATAATTATATATTTGCAAGTTATAATAATTATGTTTGATATCATAAATATAGAAACCTAATTATTAAAATTAAAAAATGTATAACCAAATTCTAATTTACATCAATATTTAACCAAAATGATTATTATACATTTTAATCATAAATATAGCAACCAAACTAAAGACTAAACTAAAGAACTGTGAGGAAATATCTATAAATTATTATATAATATATTCTCTTTTTTCATGTAATTCTTATCTTACTTTATTAATCCTATTTAAAGACAGTATTTTTTTAATCCTATAAATAGTTTAAAATTCAGGTTCGGAAAGTGGTAAACAATGTAATAACCTTGCTTATGTATTATTTCTGTTTTTGTTTTATTTTATTTGTATTATAATTGCAAAACATAGTATATCATATTATCAAAAGGGGAGTCTCACTTTATAAGACTATATGGGGATTACATGACCACAGTATACTAGGTAAAATTTTAAATTTTTGTTAAGTATGCAATAATTTTACAACAGCTGTATTGGCATAAAAGAATTTTCAGAGAAAATATTCAGTTTACTTGTCAACAATACAATTTAAGCTTTTTTAGCAGATTCTGCTAGCGCACAATAGTCATATTTTTCTTTTCGAGGCATTTGGGGGGGACCGAGCAGGCAAGACTTGCAAATATACTTTCAAGCTGCCTCTACTGAGCTTAGGGTGAGGGAGGGGGAACGTGTCAAATGTTGAAATCTTATCTGAATTGACTAATGTGTAAACAAAATGATCCTCCATTATGCTCCGGAATAGATAATAAAAAGTAGCATAATGCACCCACACATCCTCCAAGCCAGCAGGAAGTATGGATGAGAAAAAAGATGCAGTCCTTCACACACAAGTAGTGTCTACTAAAGTTATTATAATATTTTATCTGTAGAGCACAGATTCTGTAATGCTAGGGGTACAATAAACACATGAATAAAATTTGACGTTCATGTGAAGACAGTAAAAATAAGAGAAGATGGTGCATTTATACAGGGGAAGATGAGGGCCCAGGAGTTGCAGAGAAATAAGGTGAGGGGACCACTTGATGGATAGACATTTTATAAGGAGAAAGAGGTGGGAGAAAAAGAATAGATATCCTTGTTTCAAATTAGTAGTGACGTTAAGGAGGTAAGTAATATGCGAGGTAGGAAATTCCAGAGAGTGGGTGCTGCTCTTGAGTTCTGTAGGCAAGCATGGGAGGAGGCAATAATGAGTGATGACTTTTGAGATTTATGAGGTATGGACACATTTTGGGAATGTTCAAGAGATGGAGACTTTTTAACTTTTTAAAGATTTTAGTGATGAGATTGGAAGTGATGGAGAGGTCTGAGTAAATTGTAATACCAAGACAACAGATTTGCGATAATGAGTTGATTGTGGAGTTGTCTAGGGAAAGGGAAATTTAATTATAGAGGTGGAGGGCTGGGGTAATAACCAGTAACTCTGGTCTTGGAGATGTTATATTTTAGGTGACGAGAAACCTTCCAGAAGGGAAATCTTACTAAGACATGCTCAGCCAATGGTTAGTAGGGACGGGAATAGGTCTGGGCATTAGAGATAGATTTGGGTATCGTCCACAAAACAGATGGTACTGAAACCCAAAACAGTTGATAAGTTTGGAAGTGTATATTGACAAAAGAAAGGAACACAGGACAGAGCCTTGATGTACCCCAATTGACTGCGTTAGTGGAGGAAAGGGGGTGCCATAATAGATGACATTAAAGAAGCAGTTACGGTGATATGACCAAGAGAGAGCTATGCCACAGGTGCCCAGTGAGTAGAGAGTGTGCAGGAGGAGTGGATAGTTAAATGTGTTTGCTGTCTATAGTAGAGAGATAAGGCAAATATCAAGAGAGGGCTTCTTTAGAATGGGTGTGATTAGAGCATACGTGACGGAGGATAGAAACATGCCAGTGGAAAGACAAGTTGAAGAGATGAGTAAGGATTGAGGTTACAGTGTTTGAGAGGGACAGGACAAGATGTGAAGGAATGGGGTTGAATGGACCGGTTGAAAAATTAGAGGAATACTGAAGTTTGGATACTTCGTTCTTGTGACTGATATAAAGATTTGATCTAAAATACCTTTATGCTCATTGCTTACTCAGCTTCTAATCTTGTTAATTTGATACAAAATTCTCAAACATATGAATCTGCAGTGATCCGCCTTTAAATGTTTGATGGCCAATATCTCACCCATTCCATATGTTTAAATGAGCGGCAAAGTATATACATGTTTTTGAGTATAAAGGAATTTTTAGTATAATGTTGTCATTTTTGTAATATTTTTATGTGTTTCTACTATAGAGGCGTATGAGGAGGATGAGGTTTTAGGTGAAGACCCAGAAACAATGTCTGAGGAAAAGAAAGATCTGTCTGACAAAGACACTGATGATGAAGAAAATGATGAAGCTATGGAATCTGAGGAGGACTCTGCTGTGGAAGATACTTCAGGAGATGAGGAAGAACGTGAGAAGCTTCAGGAGGAACAAGACAGTATTACTCAAGAGGACAAAGACAACCTTTCTCCAGAGGAGAAGCCAAGCACGCCTGAAACAGAAAGTGCCTTGAGACAACGCAGAACTGAACCAACTGTGGACAATGGACATTAATCATCTGAAATTGTATATATCTTTATGGACCAAAGATATGTCACCACCTTTTTAAAAAAGTTCATTTGTCGCATGTCAAATCAATATTTTGCATGAAAACCTCTTTTTTAAGATAGCATTTCAGCATAGCCACCAATGCGCAGTTTGCAATATTTTTCAAGTTATTTTTTTAAGACGCTTATATAACATTAAGTGTTTGCTTTGTTTTGTGAGAATTCTTATTAAAAGTACAATTTAAGCTTTTTAAAAGGGTAACCTAGTGAAGAAGGCATATAAGCATAAAATATTTGAAAAAAAAACAGAATTCATGGAATTGGGGCATAGGTATAATATTTTAATGCCACACATTTTCCAATGCTTGTGCCAGTTTGTTCTAAAATTATTGTTGTTTATAAACATAAAATTCATTTTTTATGATAAAGTTTGAGCACAATATCAATTCCGTCTTTTCTATAAAGTGCTAGATTTTACTTTGAACACCTTTAGAAGAAATTGCCTGTCTTCCACCTCTTTAGAGAGTTATATTTGTTAAATGTTTTTACAAACTATATTTTTTGTCTGGTAATTTATAATGTGTGATGGGTATATGTAATATTTTACAGTATGTAAAAGAAAATATTTTGTTTAATCGGTGCTTGTCTTAAAAATAAACATGAAGGTAATCCCGGGAAAAAGAAGGAATAGTTTAATATTTTGTTACTTTTAAATAGAGAATCAGCTTTTAAAGCGTTCACCTTCCTCATTAAAGGACCACTTAAATCCCATATTTGCAGGATATGTTTTAAAGACCTAGATTTAATAATGGGCAAAACGTTTTAGTATGTATAAGTAAATAAAATAAGTCTTTAATTGGTTTAAGGAACTCTGTAGTCCAATATTTTTATTATCATATTTTAAAGAACCAGTACTATAATGACACTATTTAGTACGATAAAAATAATTTTTGGCTATTTCTTATAATTCACGTACACAGATCCTACCAATAGTATCTCTTTAGTTTAAAACTTACTATTGTGAAGAACATGTTTCTTAGAATGTAAAGAAACATACAGATTCTAATCTATTATATTTTTATGCTATGGAATCTGCAATTTGGGTTTAAACAGATTAACTTCCTGTGTTGGATGGACACTAAATGTAGACGTAGTTGTTTGCACAATGGGACTGTGGAAGCTACTTCTGTCAGTGCTCTTGGTTAGGGTAAAAGGAAGTTCATTAGGAAACACCCACCTGCGACCGTACCCACAGCAGCATGGACAATAGCAAAATGTAAAGAATAATTGCATATAAAAGTCCAAATATTAAAAAAAATATATTGACCACAATAGTCCTTTAACATCCAAGCTCCCTCCCACCTGCACAACTTAATTGCGCATAATACATTTTAAGTCTGTTTTTTTCACGTTCTAAAACATTTTACCCATAATTGAATAATTGAGTTGTTTTTGAAAAGAGTCTAAATATGGGACTTTAGAGTCCTTTAACCTATTATATACTATGAAACCAGACTTCCGATGAGTACTGAAGAACACTCCTCTTTATTGCTCTTTACACTGTTTTTCTAAAGTAACCATCCATGCTTGCACTTTTTAAACTCGTAATAAATAACCCATTAGGCAGGAGGTGTCGCTCTGTGCAATATCCATGTGAAAACTCCTTGTTAACTGTGTTAAGAAGCTTTCTGTTATAAAAGCTAAATACTATGTATGAGGTAAAAATAAATATATTTCTTCTACCTCCAACTGTTTCCTTATGAATCATGTCATGTTTTAACATTGTATGCCATCTTGTGGTTTACATTGGGAATTAAAATGCTGTCATTTTTAAAAGCTAATGTAAAAAAAATGATTTTGCTGTTATTTTGGTCACTATAAGTTCATATTAAAAAATATACTACATACAGTATATATGGCTATGTAATGATAAAATATTATATTTTGCAACACTTGATTGGCGTTGAATGGAAACTTGTTATTTTAGCTCTGATGTATTCTTTTTTCTTAACTTTTTTATTCTCTTAGAGTCAACACAATTAGAAATACAACTTTCCATGAGAATAATTATTTTTGTATTATCAATAAGTCAAGGAGGAAGAAATAAAAAAAAATAAACATAGAAGAGCAATAAATATTGATGATTGTGTCTAATAACCCTTGCAAAACAGGTATAGGAAGGAATAAACTGAGAATAAAAGAAAGAGAAAGAAAGAAAAGGTAAAGGGAAGCTGATAGGAAATAAAATAACAATAGAGAGAGAAGAAAAAATAGTGAGTCGCCTTCATTGGTTTTCTGATTTTCCTTCGTTTTTAAAGTTTTAACCACACCATCAATAAATATATATATATATATATATATATATATATATAATACATATTTACTGTATATACTCGAGTATAAGCCGAGTTTTGCAGCCCTTTTTTTAAGGCTAAAAAGGGCCCCCTCGGGTTATACTCGAGTCACTCTTCCCCCCCCCCCCCCTTCGTGTCTCTCTAACCTCCCCTGTGTCTCTCTAACCTCCCGTGTCTCTTTCCCTCCTCATCCTCAACCCCCCTCCTCACTTTACCCCTCTAAATACCTCTCCCTTTCCCCTCACTTACCTCCATCTACAGCTGTTCCTCTGCTCCTCCACTCTCTTTCCTGCGTCTGGACCCGACAAATGCTAATGACGTGACGTCACGTGCCTGCCACGTCATTAGCATTGGCCGGGTCAAGACGCAGGAAGGAGCGTGGAGGAGCGGAGAACAGCTGCAGATGGAGGTAAGTGAGGGGAAAGGGAGAGGCGGAGGTATTTAGAGGGGTAAAGTGAGGAGGGGGTTTAGGATGAAGATGGGGGTTTAGGATGAGGATGGGGAGACATGAGGATGGGGGGGTTGAGGATGTGGGGTTGAGGTTGAGGATGGGGGGTTGAGGTTGAGGATGGGGGGGGTTGAGCTGGAGAATGGGGTTGAGGAGGGGTGTTGAGGATGAGGGGGATTGAGGTTGAGGAGGGAGGATGAGGAGGGTGGTTGAGGATGAGGAGGGGGTTGAGGATGAGGAGAGGGTTGAGGAGGGTGATAAGGGAGGGGGAAGAGACACAGGGGAGAGAGAAGAGACATAGGGGAGAGGGGGGACACAGAGGGCACAAGAGGGATACGGGGCAGCACATTTCCCAACCTCTGCTTATACTCGAGTATATACTCCAGTATTTTGTGGTAAAATAGGTGCCTCAGTTTATACTCTGGTCGGTTTATACTCGAGTATATACGGTAGGGTAAATCTTTGCAGGGTTTGTCATCCCCCATTTATGGCTATTTTAGCCCTTGTTTCTGATATTGGGCCATATTCTATTAGCTGCTCGCAAATGCCTCAAACTCACAACTTTGGCTGCAGGTGTTTATTTTTTATTTTTAAATAAATGTTTAGATGTATTCTATTGATTCCAGCTCGCAAATTGCAACCGCAAGGCTGAACTCCTAAACCCTGCCTTTTTAATTAGGATTTCAGGGGGCGTGATCATATGATCTGACAATATTTAGGCAAGGCCGTAATTTACTTCTTAGACTCAGCCAATAGTAAATGAGACCGTCATCATGTAAAACACGGAAGTTACACGTAATCTGCAATTGGAGGCCAATAATTGATCAGTGCCAATAAGTTATATTTTGAAAGTATAATTAGTAATATTTTTAAAGGACAATATTGTATGTTTAATAGCTGTTACAACTCTAATACGTATTTGAAAAAGCCCTTGCGAGTCCTATTTAGTACTTTAGGAATATTTTTGACAGAAACATGATTTTTCAGTTGCGAGCTAGAGCTACGGGTCTAAAAAGATATTAATTTTGTGTAACTTTTATTTAGAGCTCGTAATATTCAAGCTGTGCTAAAAACAATGGAGTTCTAAGGCCGGTTTTGCATCTTTGGCTGGCCTGTAGTGATTGCGGGTGGGGAACTCGTAATCCGATATCTGATTGCGAGTAGCTAATTATTATTATTACTTTTATTTGCAACGCGACAACAAATTCTGTAGCGCTGTAAAGGGGAAAAATATAAAAATATAATTTTAACAAACTACAGAAAATGGAGGGCCCGGTTTTGAGCTTAGAATCATATGTAGAAAGTGCTTTTTCCCAAAGCACTATACAAGATTGGAAACGCTCTATTTCCATTCTTAAGGGAATGGAAGAGGCAGATAGGAATAGCAAGAGTCAGGAAGAAAGTGAAGTTTAATTAGGTAGAAAGGTATGCAAAGTTAGAATGTTTTTTCATATAGAAGGAAAAGGAAAGCATCTGAGAAAGTAATTTGGTAAGTGTCTCTCGTATGTGATATTTTATCTGCCCCTAGTGGTCAGATATTACAACCTGCAAATCGGAATGTCAGGTGAGGGGGCTAGGTTCGGAGATATATCCCCAGAAGCCAGCAGAAGAGAGAGGGAGATTAAATTGGGACTTGCAGAAGTGTTTCTGCTTATGAGCTTTAGAAGAAGGAGGGGATAGTGAATGGAGGAAGGAGAGAAGCTTGTGGGAGCATAAAAGAGGAGAGGAGAGCATGGAAGGTGAGATGGTTATGTTGCATACATGATGTGGAAAAGTTGAGAAGAGGAGCTTGAGGAAAAGACAGGAGGTAATGAGGAAGGAAAAGGCATGAGGTACCATTGTGTAATAGATTAATTAGTTTATTTAGCAGGTGTTGCTAATTGATCAGCTATAGGAAATTTGAGTGACTCGATAAATCAAGAGAAACAAGGGGCGGGTGGGAAATGATTGCAGTTTCAGAGAGAGTGAGAGAGGGAAGGCTGAGGCATAGAGGTATTGGAGAGGCTGCAATAGAATATGAGAAGGATGGACAAATGCTATTTCACAGATAAGAAGCAATAAAACCAGGCTTTGGGGGTGGGAGAGCAGGCAAGATTATGGGGTTTCAGACAAACGCATAGGTATAGATTTGCTTAGTAAAAGTTTATATCTCATAAGATATTATATCACAAAAACATTTATACAAATACTGATAATATTACATATTGTACGAGTTGAAATAACTCCACAGTGTCTTTAGATACCTTAATCAACACTTCCAGACAGTGTCTTTGATTGCAGTTTAAGAGAGAGTGAGAGAGGAGAGACTGAGGCCTAGAGGTATTGGAGAGGCTTCAGCAAAGCTTCCAGACAGTGGGCCTCATTCTATTAGCGGCCGCAGCCGTTGCGGGGCCGCAAGGACCGGCCGCAAGCTATTCGGCTATTCTATTCCCTTACGGCCGGGGATTCCGGCAGGCTTGCGGCCGGTGCCTTGCTATCTCTTGCGGCCGAGGAAAGCCTTTGATCTAAAACGGCCGCAAGAGTTTCGGCCGTAAGAAATTCCTATTTGCAATTCTATTGCTCCGGGAACCCTCTCTGCAAGGCTAAAAACGAGCCGCAGCTTACTTGCAGGAAAGAGGTCTCGCTAGCACCAATTAAGCACATAAAATAGCTCAAATAAAGCCATCCTGCACTTTGAGAAGACTATAAAGGGATTTTAGGTGTTAGACAAAATAGCACTTAATTATCCTATACTCAAATCCGTAAAATATTTTATTTTTACTATCCGTAAAATATCCATGTAAAAAGCCCAGAGTGCTTGGAGCACTTCAAACACGCCCACGCCGCAGCCGGAAAATAAACAGTTAATTTGAACTTGGGTTTGGGCAGATGTGCAAGCTTGAGAGGGGGTTCCTTTTAATCCTCATGTCCCCCAATATGGTCCCTAGCATTTACAGAGCTGTACAGTGCAGGCTTGAATTTATTTTTGCGTTTTTAGATTTCACAGCTTACGGCCGGTTCCAAGATATGCGGCCGGCCGTAAGAGGAGATCCTTGCGGGGCCGTATAATAGAATCGCGAGTTAACTGAACCCTCGCAAGGAATCGCAGCCTTACGGCCGATTTACGGCCGCTAATAGAATGAGGCCCAGTGTCTTTAATTGCAGTTTCAGAGAGAGGAGAGACTGAATAGAATATGTGGCAAATTTAAGAGCAGTTTTAAGTGTGCATAAATTTACGCATTGGGCAATAGAATAGGGCCCATTGTTACTTGTTTATGTAACATAGGACACAAATACAAAATGGCTGCCAGTCATTTGCTCTTGACTGTGATTTTTTTGAGGACCAAAAAATATGTTTGTGCATAAGTTAAAGTAAGAAAGTGCAGTGGCAAAATGACAAGTTTTGCACTGAAAACCAAGAAAACAGATAATATAAGCCATCAAGCTTTTCTCTTAATACTCCTATTATCAATTAAATTACTCTAAGAAAGTTCTCTATACAATAAAGTCCCACCTTTTTTAACAAATAAATGGTAACTAGAAAAAATTAACTTTTTCTGGCTTGGTCACACCAACTAATATGATATCTTTAAGGCACTAGGAGCCCCATTAAATTGCTACAATTTTAGAAATCGTAGCCCGTAAAGGAGCCTGCAAGAATTACGGATATTACATTGGCCTCTTTCAGCTATCCACAAACGATCTACGGGTTACAGGAGGAAAAACCCTATGAGCCATCAAAATCTGATCTCCGTCCCAGCTAAGCTTTTGATCTGTCAAGCCCGTAAATGTCAGTATCGCAAATCGCTTTTAAATTGCTACGAATCCCCAAGGACGCACTGGCGTTCAAACCTGTAAACGGCAAATGGAGCCAGAAATCCTATGGGTACTAGAGAGGACCCACAAGGGGGATAAACTCCTGTCCATAGCACTGTGAAAGCAATTATAAACACAATACTGTATTTCAAATTAAGGTGATATTTATGTAAGGTATTAATGCACAATATTCTCAAGCCCGCAAATCAGCAATAAAAAATAATGTAATTTCCGTGTTATATCGATCGCGGCAATCACTGTGTTAATATATATAATAGAACTCGCATGGACTAGAATATCCTATTTATTGATTATTTCATATTGCATTATTTCTGGAATGTGGGCTCGATCGCAACTCGTGCTTCAAACCCGTAAGGGATTGAAATCTAACCTCTATTTTTTTTTTACGGAATGATGACGATCTCTTTTACTATTGGCTCAGTCTAAACCCGTAACCACAGGTTTAACTAATTGATCATGTTCACAGCTGCAAATGAAACGTGCCGAAGCATGGTTTACGGATTTGGATGTCGGCCATGTATGTTGCAGGCTTGTCTAATTTAATTGCTCGGTAACTCTGCCAAATCTCAAGCTGCAGGCTTTGCGGCACTTACCACTGCTGTTGCAGGCTTCAAATTGAATGGTGCCCTAGGTGTTGCATAAAAAAAAAGTGGCACTTAAAGATGTACTCGGATGCTCTATAGTGTATTCGTACTCGGTTGGTACCAAACATCTTTATTTATGGGTAGTGAATACAATGACAGTCCCTATTTTGCAACAGTACTGCAGTGCGTGGCATCGGCTTAAGAACAAAATGCCACTCTGTTACATCACTGCAATGGTAATGTGTGCCACAGTATAGCTATACAAAAATGTTTATTTAATAATAATGATTACAATGATTGTCATACATGCAGGTGTACCCTTAAAACACAGATACCACATGCCATCCACACTTTACAAGGAATATACCAATTCTACCTTTCATACGGTGTGACGTATGCTGCCATGTTGATAACACACTCTCATTTCAATGGCAAACGCTTGCATGGGATACAAGCATAAGCCCAATGAGCTATACTGAAATATGTGTTCGCATTGCCGGATTATCGATTAGGCAAACTAGGCAGCTGCCCATTTTTATGTAGCTTTTTTTAGCCTACAAATAGTTTTTTTTTTTTTGGTTTAAAGACTAAAAGCTGCAGTTCACAAACTGGCCACTAGGCTCCCACCTAAATAAGGAGTACAATAAAGAGTACAGCTCTGTCATCCCATGCAGTTCCTGCAACAGAGGAGCATTAGTGAGTTTATACAGTGTAATGATTTCTCACTAAAATGGTTTTATTTTAAGAAATATTGGTATAAAGAAATGTATTGATTATAGGTATTATGTGTGTATAGTTATTAATACTGTATGATAATAGGTATTCCTGGATTAATATTTATTTGTGTATTTATATGTACATTTATATGTTATGATAATCATAGGTGACCCTGCCGAATATGTGTACATTTGCTTAATTATAGTTGTTTATATTTCTCATGGTTAAATATTTATGTATTTGTATAATAATGGTGACCTTGGGTGAATATATGTAAATGTATATGATTTTTTTTGAGCAATTATGATTATAGATGACCCTGATTAGATATGTATGTCTAGTAATTATAATTGACAATTGCGGTTGAATATTTATATTATATTGTTCCCTGTTTTATGTCCCGTATATGTCTATAGCAGACCATGGCTGAATATGTGTTTGTTTGTATGTGACACTTACTAAATATTTATATACTGTATTATTATGATGATTACATGACCCTCTCTGAATATGTATACATTAATATGATTATAGAGACCCTGCCTAAATATGTGTACATATATAGTATTAGTGGGAATATGTACATATTTATATGAATCCACAGTACCATGACAGATTTTAATGTAGGGCACCCTAGCTGATTATCTATATATTTGTATTATAATTATAGTGGTCCCTTAGTGAATTCTGATATAAAATTAAGAGGTTCTGGTCCAGTATGTTTAGATTATATGAGTAAAAGTGATACTGATTGAATATAATTATATCTATATGTAGGGAATCCAGTGGCGGCTGGTGATGTGTTATACTGGGAGGGAGGTAGACTTTTATAGCATTTTATATATATACTAGCGAATTGCCGTAAAAAAATGACGGCAATAGAATTGTAAGTCACGGAATGGCGTTTGGCACAGATATTATTTATTGTGGTGGTCTGAGATCTCGGCGCTGATCGCAAGCCTCGCGCTGAGCGCCAAAGCCTCTTGGTTGTTGTATTTTATTTATCAGAAGCGCTTTTGCTGTCATTGTAAGGTCGGCACTGATCTGCTTTTTGAGCTTATTGCAAGGCTGTCCCCTGGTGTAGTTTGTGTGCTATGAGCAGCATTGGCGATCGTTGTGAGGCGCGCAGTGAATGTATTTTGCATTTATTGCGATAGTGTTTTTATTTTTTATTTTTTGTGTATATGTTTTTTGTGATGCTAATTAAATAATTAATAAATGAATATACTTTACCTATTTGTAAGTAATACATGCAGGAAGCATTGTGCTGAAGAGCTGACAATCTGTTTTGATGCTCCTGCAGCATACAATGTAGGTTTGCACTGTTGTGGAGATGAGGTGTAAGTGACAGCAATGTGTGCAGTGTGTAGTGTAAATAGGCTGCGTTCGCGAGGGGAAGCTGTTAGTGTAGCCGGGTACTTACACATTCTGTAAGGTAGTTTTGTAAAATGGCGGCGAATGTGTATGTGGTAGGCGGGTTTGAATGATGAAGCGTCCTTGCTAATGGTGTATGTTGTAGGTCGTACAGGATTTTGTAAAATCCGTATTTGCTTTGTGGAATTTATCGGCTTTAGGGGTCGCGTAGCCTTGTTTTTTTCCGGCGGCCATTTTTTCTCTTGCTTAGGGGATTTTCAAGTGTGTAAACTTTGTAAATTTGCCAGAATTCAAGGTTTAAGCAGTGTTGCAGAGGTCCTGGGTGTCCCCCCTTGGTGTGGGTAAGGTTTTTATTTTATTTTTGTGTGTATTTTTGTGTTTTTTAATGTTTGCCGATGTGTGCGGGTTGTCCATTAAGGTCGTATTTTTGCGAGTCCATAATGAAGTCTCCCGGGTCATAATCGTTTTTGTGCAAGTCCGCAATTTATTTTTTTCTAAATCCCGTGGCTCGTATTTTTTGTGTAAGTCTGTAGTTAGTCATTGCGTGTTTATGTTTTTTTTCCAAGTCCTGATTGTGTGGTCGTTTGTAACCGGTTGTGATGCGCCTTAGAGCCTCCACCTCTGCAAATGCGGCCCCTCGCTTTGCGAGGGTCCACATTTGCGGCCTGCAATGAGCCTGGGGCCGACGTGGGTGCCTCCACCTCCACAAATGTGGCCCCTCGCTTCGGGAGGGTCCGCATTTGCGGTCGGAAAGTCGTCGGCGCTCCTTGCCAGCAACTGCAGGCCTCGCTTTGCAAGGGCCGCAGTTGCAGCGGGCTCGCATAGTGAGCCGGCAAGCGTTAGCAACAACCTGCATGCTGACAACTATATATGTGATATATATATATATATATATATATATATATATATGTCATGGATTTCCCCAGGGCCCAGCTGAGGTATCAAAATGTATTTTATCTGATTAAAAACTAGCTGTAGGATTTTTTTCCTGATTACTTGTGCTCTTATATAGACTAAATTGTTTCAAACAATTTCAGTTTTCATTGTGCAGTGGCCCTTTCACTCACATAATTGGTTTTTGCGTGTGATACAAGTGATCATGATATGTGTTTGTGTAACATGCTTTCTGCCCTCCCATATAAAAATATAGGACTTAGGCAGGGAGTGCCGAAGGCGCTCACTGCGCTGGTGGAGATGAGAGCCATAGGCGCTCATCCCTACAACCCGGTACGACTTAGGCAGGGAGCGCCCCACACGATTTAAGCATCATACCTGCGAACCGCAGGACTACAGATCAACACAACGCTCAAGTACACAATTCACAGTGCGAGACCCGAAACACTTTTAAAAAACGCCTAAAAAAATTACGGCCCGTAACAATTTGGAAAGGAAAGCCGCACTTAGAAAAAAAATACAACCTGCGGCACTTAAAAAAAAAAAAGAATAATACGAGGTACAAAAAATACGAAGTTAACGGCAGAACCCCGCACATCTAAAAACACAAAAAATAGAAACAAAAACACACAAAAAACATCACACACAGCGCAAGGGGACAGCCAGGACAAAAAAAAAAAAAACAATTGTTAGCACTTCAGCATATTAATTCCTGGATATACTGTATTAATTACAAATAGGTAAAGTATAATAAAGTTATTAATAAAAATAAATATATATATATATATATATAGCAAATACAAATAACAGAGGAGAGCCTCTCAAAGAGCAAGTCACGCCATGGGCGCCGAAGGCGCTCATCGCGGGGATCACAATGAACGTGCACAGGGTGCTCACACAACCAAAAGTACGCCATGGGAAAGCCTCGCAATGAGCACCAAAGGCTCTCATTGGGAGCATCGCCATGAGCGCCAAAGGCGCTCAGCGCGAGTCTCACAATGAGCACCAAAGACCAAAACTACACCAGGAGAGAGGCTTGCAATGAGCGCCAAAGGTACTCAGAGGACCAAAAGCCTTACATTGTGTAGCAAACAGCATTGTCTGGCTTACAGTTTTCTTGGCGCCATTTTGTGACTGGCAAGTCGCTAGTTATCCATATAAATGCTTGCATTTTGTGCAAGATTATCTTTACCTGGGACATTAGGTCTCTCTGGAGGCTTTACTTGATCTTTATGTACCTTTGCAAGACTATACAAGTTGCAATAGTGGGAAGTTTAGGTCCCAAATTATATTCCTTTTTTAAATGATATCCAGTGCTTTCACCCTATCAAGAATAAAAATCCATAGAAAATACCTCAGTTGGGTTCATATCCAATATTTTATCGATATATTTATTTTTAAGTAACTTTTGGCACATTTTGATGTTTTCTGTGATCTATATTGTATAACATTATATAATGATATTATTATCATCTTGTAATTTCTTTAGCGTTTTTCTTTCCATTGCTGTTAAATTTGTATTTTTCTTATGGACCCAGTTCCTAGGTGTGAGATCTTCCAAATCTTTAGTGATCAATTTTATATAAAGCTGGATATTAATGTATGTATTAAAAGATGGAGTATATCCACTCATTGCTCTTAAGTCTGTAAAAAGATAATACCCCTTTTTTTTTATTTTCAGCCTCATTTAGATTCAGTAGTCTTATTAAGTCCCATACCATATCTAGATCTGTTTTACCCAAGCCCAAGTCACAAGTATCTTTATCATTCTCTTTTCTATACATTTTGTGTAAAGCAAGTCATCGAGTAAAGAGATTAAAATCGTTAATTAATTCAAACATATTCATAGCTATCTTTGATACAAAATAAAATCCTTTAGAAAGAACCTGTTCATGTATTTTAGTTAGTTTGAAACTAGAAAGATTAAAGATCTGAGTAGAATCTTCATTTAAACAAATTATTTGGTTTTGTTTGTTGTACCCATAGATGCATCTACATCTTAACACTTGATTTATCTGTTGATATTTTGCCTTTTTTCCTATCTGTCTCCCGGAAAATAATTGGCCAACTGCACTAGTACTTCCATCAGTCTACATATTACAGGCATTAGCTAGTTGGGAATTATTAACTCTCTCTCTGTCCTGTGTCTCTATCTGTGTCCTGTGTGTGTGTCTCTCTCGCTCTGTCCTGTGTCTCTCTCTGTGTCCTGTGTGTGTGTCTCTCTCTCTCTCTGTCCTGTGTCTCTCTATCCTTTATCGCTCTCTCTCTCTGTCCTATCTCTCTCTCTTAGTCCTGTGTCTTTCTCTCTCTGTCCTACCTCTATCTCTGTCCTCTCTCTCTCTCTGTCATCTCTCTATCTGTCCTCTCTTTCTCTCTCTCTGTCATTTCTCTTTCTCCCATATCTTTCTCTCTGTCCTGTGTGTGTCTCTCTCTGTCTGTCCTGTCTCTCTCTGTCCTGTGTGTGTGTTTCGCTCTCTGTGTCTTTCTATCATTTATCTCTCTCTCTCTCTCTCTCTCTCTCTCCCTCTCTCTCTCTCTCTCTCTCTCAGTCCTGTATCTCTCTCTGTCCTGTGTCTTTCTCTCTCTGTCCTCCCTCTCTCTTACCTCTCTCTCTCTGCCCTCTCTATCTCTGTCATCTCTCTATCTGTCCTCGCTGTCCTGTCTCTCTCTCTGTCATTTCTCTCTCTTTGTCCCATGTCTCTCTCTCTCTCTGTCCTGTGTCTCTCTCTCTTTCCTGACTCTCTCTGTCCTGTGTGTGTGTGTGTCTCTCTCTCTGTCCTCTCTCGCTGTCCTCTCTATCTCTGTCATCTCTCTATCTGTCCTCTCTCTCCTTTCTCTCTCTGTCCTGTCTCTCTCTTTGTCCTGTATCTCTCTCTCTGTCCTGTCTCTCTCTCTGTCCTGTCTCTCTCTCTCTGACATTTCTCTCTCTTTATCCCATAACTCTCTCTCTGTCCTGTGCCTCTCTCTGTCTGTCTCTCTCTGTCCTGTGTGTGTGTGTCTCTCTCTCTCTGTCCTCTCTCTCCCTGCCCTCTCTATCTCTGTCATCTCTCTATCTGTCCTCTCTCCTTTCTCTCTCTCTGTCCTGTGTCTCTCTATGTCATTTCTCTCTCTTTGTCCCGTATCTCTCTCTCTATCCTGTGTCTCTCTCTGTCTGTCCTGTCTCTCTCTGTCCTGTGCCTCTCTCTGTCTGTCTCTCTCTGTCCTGTGTGTGTGTGTGTCTCTCTCTCTGTCCTCTCTCTCCCTGCCCTCTCTATCTCTGTCATCTCTCTATATGTCCTCTCTCTCCTTTCTCTCTCTCTGTCCTGTCTCTCTCTCTGTCATTTCTCTATCTTTGTCCTGTATCTATCTCTCTGTCCTGTGTCTCTCTCTGTCTGTCCTGTCTCTCTCTCTGTCATTTCTCTCTCTTTGTCCCATATCTCTCTCTCTGTCCTGTGTCTCTCTCTGTCCCGACTCTCGCTGTCCTGTGTGTGTGTGTGTGTGTGTCTCTCTCTCTCTGTCCTATCTCTCTCTGCCCTCTCTATCTCTGTCATCTCTCTATCTGTCCTCTCTCTCCTTTCTCTCTCATGCTGTCCTGTCTCTCTCTCTCTGTCATTTATCTCTCTTTGTCCAGTATAACTCTCTCTGTGCTGTGTCTCTCTTTGTTTGTCTTGTCTCTCTCTGTCCTGTGTGTGTGTGTCTCTCTCTCAGTCCTCTCTCTCTCTGCCCTCTCTATGTCTGTCATCTCTCTAGCTGTCCTCTCTCTCCTTTCTCTATCTCTCTCTCCTGTCTCTCTCTCTCTGTCATTTCTCTCTCTATGTCCCGTATCTCTTTCTCTGTCCTGTGTCTCTCTCTCTCTGTCCTCTCTCTCTCTCTCTGCCCTCTCTATGTCTGTCATCTCTCTAGCTGTCCTCTCTCTCCTTTCTCTCTTTCTGCCCTGTGTCTCTCTCTGTCATTTCTCGCTCTTTGTCCCGTATCTCTTTCTCTGTCCTGTGTCTCTCTGTGTCTGCCCTGTCTCTCTCGCTTCTGACGGTGAATAGACGATACTACGTGCATCCTCATCCTTTACAGCAAATGTGACGCTAGCGCAAGTGACATAGTGCAGGAAAAAAACTGTTAATTATTATAGGTGATATCAAAATGTATACGCTGATGCTCTATAGCCGCGGTAGTCACCATTTATACATGCCATACGCACTCTACTTGGGATATCTAAAGTAACCACTCCACATAAGGACAATCAACCCCTTAAATGTAATGGACAGAGTTGCTATTCCAATTCACTACTAACCAGTGGCTTTGTCAAGGGTCAGCAAGAATCCAACTGTTGTATATCTGATATAAATCAGCTGTATTTACCCAGAGCCCTACTGATTTGATTGAGTTTACAATTGTGGAGAAATGGATTAATATAAAAATGTGATGTACATAATTTTTCTTCTATATTTTAAGGAACCAAATGATCTTTATATTTTAAGGAACCAAATTGGAAGTCGTACAATTGTGAACTGTTAGGAAGCGATGAAATGAATATAACATATTTCTGAGTACTGTGTGACTGATGATTCATGGAAGCTGTTGCTTTTACTAAAGGTAAGAGAATCTGAAAGGTAATCTGCCAAAGTATTTCTTCTGCTAAATATGCAAATTGTAGCATAAGACATGAAGACATCTCTGATTGAAAGAGGAATATCAGAATAACACTACCAACAATGTGAAATGTCATAGTCAATGTAATTCTAGCCATTTTTATTACTATGCTGTGAAAGATATTGACGTATACTGTATATTAATGCTGAATCTTCCTATAGATATGCTGTAAGAAATGCAACATAGAATACAAAAATAAATAGAGGAACCAGTGTGCTAAAACTAAATATTTTAAGACATTTTAAAACCATACTAAAGGTGCTCTTCATGGATGTCATGGCATTGTTCCTGTCCAAGACACATTTCTTTTATAATACCACTGTTGTGCTCAGCCAATCAAAGACAAATATGGAGATGCATTCTCTTCCTGTCACTTGATTGGATAAAAATGAACATTAGCATTATCCACTATAATGGAAAACTGGCATGAGAAGGATGATGAATTTTAGCCTGGCTCATTTTTGACACAGTTTTAGGGTGAGTTTAGAACATTGCGCAGAGCAAGTGAATGTGACAGGAAAATGGCTCTGAACATCCAGTCTAGTGGTAGTCAACCTGGTCTCTACTGCCTACTAGTGGGCAATTCAAGATTTCATGGTGGGCAGCGGAGTAATCGCTAGGTGGCGTCACAGCCTGTGTGCTGTGTAAAGCACGGCTCTCTCGCCTGAAAAAGCGCACTCCTGATTGGTGGAGATGCAGTGGGCTACAGAGAAGCAAGTCGCATGATCTGCCACGTCCAGCTCCCGGACATTATTTTGGTGGAAAGTTTGGGATTTCCAAATAGTGGGAGAGAGAAAGGAGGAGCGAAGGTTGAAGAGAGGAGGGGCGGTGAGCTGAGACAAAGAGAAGGACAAGGGGAAAGGAGAGACTGAGTGGATAAAGAGGAGAAGGAGCAGCACTGTGGAGAGAACTTTTCACCTCTCAGTAAAAATAAGAGCAGCTGAACAGAAGAAGACGGGATCTTCGGCAGCCCCTTTTCAGCAACTTGGCGCCAGCCACTATTTGGCTCCCGGATCATCTCACTGTTGGATGTACACTGATATAAACAGAAGCAAGTTTGGACCACCCACTATGAATGTGTGGAGAGGGTATCCCCCATATGACAAGACAATCCCACTGCACCACTGATGGGTACGGAACTTTTCCCTGTTCTGACTCTTGTGGGGAGGCTCCTGGTAGGCTGTTGCACTTGTGCTGGAGTATCTAGGGGCAGCACCATGCCTCTCAGGAAGCAAGGTGTGTGCTCATTCACTGTGTGTCTTATTTATCCTCTTCAATAATAGTGGTAGAACCTCCATGCCATACAATGATTATCTACAAAATGCAACCAGACATGCCTGCACTAAACCTTATTAACTTGTGTGCAGTAGGCCTTTACAAATGCAGTATATCCTACACAAACAGATTAAATCATACACACCCATGAATCAGAGCTAATTTAAGTAGAGAAAGTGATTATTAAGTGATTATTTTGGTTTAGTACCTAAAAATGTCTTTGCACTTTTGCTAAATTGAGTTACTGCGGCCCCGGTGGGCGGTAAGGATTTTTTACCATCAACAAAAATACAAAAGTGGGCAGTACATATTAAATGGTTGAAGACTCCTGATCTAGTCTTATTTGTTACTTCATGAAATGTGTATTTATAAAGCCATCTGCAATAAAGAAAATATATGTTTTAAACTGAAAATCTTATCTGCTGCAGGTGTATTGCCTGGCTCCAAATCCTTGAGCATGACTTCCACGTTTGAGTGGGAGCCGCACTGATAGGAACATTGGGTCAATTTCTTTACTATGCTGTTTCAGTTTGGGCTGATCCCAACAAAAGAAAATAAACTTTTTTTTTTTGCTACATAATTAAATAATTAACATTTCACTTTAAATGAAACTATTACGTACTGAAACATATCAATGATCACCGATACTTTACAGTGTGTAATAGTTACCAAAGAAAAGCTAAGCTGCACAGCTGGTATAAATGTTGCAAGGATTTGCCTATGCATTCTGCAATACTATGGCCCCTATTCAATTAAGCAATTGTTAGTTAGTGGAGCCCATAATGTAGCTTGTAAAATAATTTGCTATTCGATTGGCATCTTTTTGCTACCAACAAACTATTTGCGGGTTACAGGCTGAAATCCCTGTGGTTGTCAAAATCGTAACTCCAACCCAGTGAAGCCTTTGATCTTTAAAGCCCATAAATGTTACAATAGCAAATCACTATTTAATTGCCACAATTCCTCAAGCCTGTAAATGTGTTCACACCCTTAAATGGCAAATGTAGAAGAAAATTCTACGAGTACCAGATAGGACTCGCACATCGCTTAAATCCCTGTACGTAGCACTGTAAATTCAAATAAAAAAATCAATACTGCACTTTAAAAGACGGAGAAAGTGATGAAAGACATTCAAATTAATTGCACAACAGTCTCAAGCTCGCAAATCTGCAATAAAAAAAAAGGATGTTTAATTTCCGTGTTATATCAATCTCAGTAATTAAGGAGTTAATACAAATCAGGCCACCCACATGGACTAGAACAGTATCGTCATTCATTTTTATTATTTTGTAAATTGCCTTATCGCGACTCTGATTGCATATCGGACTTCTAAATGCTATAATCTCCATGTTTTACTGACTACATGATGATGGTCTCATTTACTATTGGCTGTTTCTAAATCTGTAGTTACGGCCTTGCTTAATTGATCATGATCTTGCTCTGAAATGCTACTTACGATTGCATGGTTTATGGTTTGGGCTTTCCGCCAGGTAGCTGCGGGCTTGTTCAATTGAATCACTCTGAAACTGTTGCAATTGAATGGGGCCTATGACTACTGAATGAAAAAAATCTAATAAAAATTGTGCAACACATAGGTGCAAGATACTCAAAGCATAATGTTTTAGAAGGATAATATCCCATCAGGTATATAGAGAAACAATATTATCTATAATATATATATATATATATATATATATATATATATATATATATATATATATATTATTAATATAATTAATTAATATAAAATTAAAATAACAAAACTGGATGAGATGATACTTTAAATGGTTAATTGATGAGAATAATAAGGCGAGCTTTTGGAGTATTACGGCGCCTTCATAAGACTCGGTGCACTAAACTCTGATTAAGCACCTTAGCAACTCCATCTAGCAGCTCCTTGCCGTAACTGCTACTGCCACTGCTGACTCTCTCATAAAAGGAAAGGTCCGGGAATTTAAATATCAAACCCTAGAAACAAACCGACCTTTGTACAATGAACACAAATGTATCTGAAAACTGAGACCTGACATAATTAAGCAGGGACAAATCATCAAAATAGTTTTTCATTATATAAACTTAAATGTTGATGCCTCTGTTGGACCCCAGAGGCATCCATAACAAATTAGAGGAAGTTGAGTGTGCAAGAGGGGCGTTCATTTCTAGCGAGTAATGCTTGCATTTCCAACAGTCAGACCCAATTATCTAACAAATTATTTTGGTCTCTACCTGTTCCTTCCTCCCCACTCTTCCCTCTACAGATAGGCAAATATACAAAGCTTTCCAGAAGTGATGCAACAGACACACATTAGACTTCTCTACTCTACAATTTCTTTATGTCCATGGCTTTTGCATGTTGTTAGTTTGTTATATACTTCACAAGCAAATCATTTTTTTCTTGATCTACTGTGATCCTTTAATAATTCATTACTCTGTATAATTTGGTAAATAGGCTTTTCACGATGCTAGATGCTACCTATATTTTTAAAGGGCCATGGCTATAGTGTTCTTTCTACTACATCTCTGAAATCCATTAATGTTCGTAAACTTAACCACACACCAAACCTTCTTACAAGTTCATTTTGAAGTATTGAGGCATGCTCAGGGGTTTTCATGTACATGCTTATTTTATAATCCATTTAAAACTCCTTAGACAAAAGTTGTTCAGGCAAAGGAAATACAAATTGTGGCACTTTTAGATTGTAATATGATCTTTTTTGTCCATGGTGGGTGCTTGTTTAAATACTATGGGTTTTCACACAATAAAACTCTTTGTATATGGCCTCTACCTGGCTTGTTTAAAATTCCATAAGGAAATGTGATGTGAGGGATTAAAGTTCTTCAGATCATGTTTTCACTTTGCAAACAGAAACTGTATTTAAATCAAAAAAAAATTTCTTACACATTTAAGCAAGCAGCATAAATGAGTGGTTTCAGAGGTTATTATTTCTGTTTAATATGGGCCTCATCTGGCATAGATTACTAAAAACCAGAAACTGGTATGGGAAAACAGCTCCTTTCTGACCACAGCTGTTGGAATAGGAAGTTAATAGTTAGAGAGTTTAAAAGAGTCTAAAAAACTAAATGTGCCCTCTGTTTACAAGCACAGATGGGCGCTGATATAAACCAGTGGCACAAACAATAAGCTTTTGCAAAATGGAAACTTTCTTCAGCAAATAAACACTAAATGTTGCCCACAGGAAACAGTAGATTCTGCATGCATCATTTTTTGGGGGGGAATAAACTAGGAAAAACAACTACAATCTCTCTTAGCATGTGTCCAAAAATTGCAGTAAAGGGCAGGGGAAATTCTAACCCTAACGTGTTGGGTTGGCATCTTTGAACTGGCTGCTTAAAAGCAGTAGGTTCTCTGCAAATGGGCAGTAATTGCAATTTTCTATGCACTTTTCCATATAAGCAGTCATCAAAGCCTCAAAGAATGTATGCTAGCTACACCAAAAAAATATTTATATATAATCTTTATATGTTAGTACTCACACACATGAATACTATTATATATGATGGGTTTAAAAGTTTAAAAATGCAATTTTCTTAAAAAATTGTGGGTTCAGAAATGCAATTTGCCATTTTGCTGATCAAATGACGATCATATTTCATGCTACACATCAAAAAATGAAAGTCTGATACTGAAGTTGTATCCAAGAATCTGGTATGAACAATCCCAGAGGACTTAATAAGTACATTGGGGGTATTTCCTCAAAGAGTGTTGACAACAAGTTTGTTCTCAAGTGATACATGTTTTTTATTATTATTATTATTATTATTATTAGTTTGTTTATTTACAAGGGGTATGTTTCGAGACATCACTAGATGGGACTGGTTGATTCAAGGCTACCAATGCTGTTACTTAAACTTATGCTTACTTTTTGCAAACTCTGTCTCTGTGTTCGGACATATTGATCATCTTTGGCACTGTATATTTTGCTAGAACAGTGGTTTACAAACCACGACCACCAGAGAGGCCATGATTTAGGTTAGACACAGTGTGAACAAAGGGGAGGCAATTAGTACACTTCACCTATGTATTCACACACTGTTTGACTTAAATCATGACCTGTCTGGTGGGTCTTGAGGATAGATTTGAGAACAACTGTTCTAGTGCTTGAGGAGGAATCTCATGCCACTTTGTTATATTTTATGCGGTAGTAGGAGGGGTAAGTGTATTTGTGGCCTCATTGGCGCATCAATTCTGTTTTGTGACACTTCCCACGCTTGTTCTGAAGCACTGATCGGCCATAAAAACTGCAATTTCTGCTTTTCCTGTTTGGAAGAGATAGAGAGAGAAAAGTGTAAAACAAAGAAAACCAAATAAACAGTAAATCTATTATTTTATCTTAAAGCTTCAAGACACAGAGAGGCCAGTGACATTTCTCTATGCACAACTACCAGCCTTATTTTCTAATTCTGTTATGTTCCTGTTGTTCTGTTTCTGAATATATTCATTTTTCTAAGTATTGCAGATGCATGTACTAGCTAAGAATAAATTGTCCTGAAACTGAAGCTGCAAAAAAGTAAACAACCTAGAGGCCCACAAGTACCATTTTGACAACATAGTGTACTGTACATACAAATGTATATATAAATATATATATAATTATTCTGTGATTTCCATTTCCTTTACTGAGCTGCTTCTTTCAGTTTATCTTGTGTGTCCTTGTACTCTTATGAGCTTTGCTTTAATCATACTGGACACATACAATAGCCCATTTTCCATTATGCAGATAGAAGTTTCGTCAACATTCAAAATCTCCTCTCATGCATGGTTAGATGTGAATTTAACGTCCGAACCGCGCAAATCGAAAAACACGAAAAAAAAAAAAAAAAAATTAAAACACACTCACACACAGCACAGGGGGAGAGCCAGGAAGCCTGGGAGTGAGGTTGCAAGTGATTTTGAGCCTTATTTGCCGTGTTTCATCACTCAAAAATTGGCTAAGCGAGAAAAAATATGTCGGACGAAGAAACGGAAAAAAATCTGAAATTGGATGAAAACGAGGCTGAGCAAAGCCAGGCACGCGGGACTTAGAAAATACATGACGGCAAAGACACTAACACTTACACCAATAACTCCAGGCATGCAGGACTTAGAAAATACACGACGGCAAAGACAGTAACACTTACACGAACAGCACCAGGCATGCAGGACTTAGAAAATACACAACGGCAAAGACTCTAACACACGAACAACGCCAGGCACGCAGGACTTAGAAAATACACGACGGCAAAGACAGTAACACTTACACGAACAACGGCAGGCACGTGGGACTTAGAAAATACACAACGGCAAATACAGTAACACTTACACCAACAACGCCAGGCACGTAGGACTTAGAAAATACACAACAGCAAAGACAGTAACACTTACATGAACAATGCCAGGCACGCGGGACTAAGAAAATACACAACAGCAAAGACAGTAACACTTACATGAACAATGCCAGGCACGCGGGACTTAGAAAATACACAACGGCAAAGACAGTAACACTTACATGAACAATGCCAGGCACGCGGGACTTAGAAAATACACAACGGCAAAGACAGTAACACTTACACGAACAACGCCAGGCATGAAGGACTTAGAAAATACACAACGGCAAAGACACTAACACTTACACGAACAACGGCAGGCACGTGGGACTTAGAAAATACACAACGACAAATACAGTAACACTTACACCAACAACGCCAGGCACACAGGACGTTGAAAATAAAATAATCAGCAGTCAGCGCCCCCAACACAAACAGTCTGCAGACACACATAAGAGAAAAACACAGGGAAGGCACAGGGGAGAGATGCTGGAAAAAGACACATGGCATTCCCAAGCACAAAATTCGCAGGTTAATGAACACACAGTACAGTATGCGGGAGGAGAGGTTCGCAATGAGAGCCTTTGGCGCTCCTTGCGAGCCACGAGATGAGCCCCGAAGGCGCTCATCTCTGGGCTCGCGATGAGCGCCAAAGGTGCTCAGAATAGCAAAAGCCTCACATTGTGTGGAAAGCAGCATTCCATGGCTTACAATTTTACATGACGGGCAATTCGCTATTTATATATAATGAGTTTGCACTAGGACCCTCCATCCACTTGCTCTGACAGTCCTCATTTCTCATGGCCATGTGAGCACAAGTGAACACTGTGTGATCATAGCTTAGCACAAACATGTTGGGATTTCCATCACTAACTACAAGGCTAAATGTATTACAGTTGCTTGAAACTTGCAGGGAGAACAACTGCACCAAAAAGTACACTTGAATAAGCCAACAGCACATCTCTGTTAATCTGCAAGGGCACTGTTCAGCATACTAAATTGATCACCAAAAAAAAAAGTGGGTGGGGGGTGGTCCTGCAGTACCAATTTATTCAGTGCTACCGCTCCCCACTAAGACCCTTTCCATAGCTGCTCCCCTTCTCTTACACCCTGACTGCGAGAAGCACACAGTACCCACCCCTCTTAGCATCTATCCCTACATAACACCCAGTCTTCACCAGCTGCCATCCCCTCTCAGCATCCAACCCCTCTCAGCACCCACCTCACATAGCAGCCATCCCTATCACAAAACCCATCCCTCCTTTACTTTTCTGTCACTTTGCACTTGCTCTCTTACCCTCTTCCCTTATATACATCCCCAGCACTTTCAACTCCTCCACACTGCCACCCCTTAGAGCTTCAGTAGAAATACTCTTTTTTAAACAGGCACGCACCAATTTCAGGCCAGTGCGGGTGTGCGTCCAAGGAAGCCTGGGGCGTCATGGTGGGCTGGGGCAAGGTTAAATTAAATACAAACAAAAAAAGAAAATGATACTGCACTATAACCCCCCCATAGGAGGGCCCTGGTGCACACTGCACCACCCGCACACTGTTAGCTTTGCCCCTGTAAGCAGTAGTGGGTACCATACATGCATTTTTCAAATACTGAATCCAATGAGTTGAGAAGCTTCTCATTTCTTGTGTGCTAGATTATTCATGAATCTATTTGCTTTTAAAAAAAATATATACAGTTTACTTTTTGTCTATAATAACTTACAGAAAAAAATATATTTGATATATATGCAGATTCCTCTTATCTCTGCAGAAAGACTTGACAAGACTTTCTCTATTAATCACTGTATTAATAAATCCAATATTTTTTTATTAAAGCAGTCTTTTTCATATTAATCACTATTTGATCTTTTAATATATTCCATTTCCATGATTTGTAATTAGTTAGGTGATGAATTACCAGTTATTTTAAAATGCACTGAAACAGAATTACATTTTTATTGGGGTCTTTGATTTAATCTGTATTTCACATTTCTATTCATTATATGGAAGAAAAAAGAACTTATCAACTACATTTGTCACTTTATGAATTGCTTAATTATAATCTTTCTGTGTATATATGGATCGCTAAAACACTTCACAAATCTGTATTAAATGGTTGTACATTTTCATATAAATATCTGTTCAATTATACCATGCCAAAACAGTGTAATTAATGCCTTTGTATAGACAGGTCAACTTTCAGAAATATTAACATAACATACAAATTGCCAGCTTTGGGGCTGTTTAAAAAACATTAAAAAATTTAAATAATTATTGGTCAGTGTAAGATATAATAATTCTATACATGGAGCAGTGGTATTGAGTGTCTATATTTTACTAATACATTCTAGAACTATGTTATGTGGATTGGTTATATGTAACTATTTAATTCCCATAGTAAATACAATATGCTATTTAGTTTTGTATAACTGAACAGTTTTTGACCTTTCATTACTACGTTTAAGTTAAAAAACAAAGTCAGAGGTGCTGGATCAGAGGACAAATTAACATTAATAGGTTATTTCTATGGATAACACATTTGGAGAGCAACCTCTTTTAGTTCATTTGTGCCCTTCACAGGAGAAATATCCTGTAGTATATCAGTCTGGTCTCACTCAATAGAGTGATCTAGGCCCGAAATACTAGGGAATTCTATCCCAGATGTACGTTTCAGCCTTTATTGGGCCTCTTCAGTGAGGTGTAGCTGAACTCTCTAAGGCACAGTGAGCAAAAGGTCCACATCTGAGGTCCCCCATCACCCTTAGGGAGACTGCGCCCCAAGGGTCATTGGCATAAACACAAACCAAAGTTAGAGGTTCTCAATCAGAGAACAAACTATTTAATAGGTTAGTTCTATGGGCACGATGACCCACTCTGAGAGCAGCCTCTTATAACTAACTTTTAGCTCAGAAGTTTTTTAACTGGAAAATAACGGGAAGATATTATTGGAAGAAATCAAGAACTGTGTGTCCGGTTTAGATGTCCAAAAATCCCCAGGACCAGATGGGTTCCCGATACTGTATTACAAACAATTCTTACCAAAAATGGGGGCTCATCTGGTAAAAGTATTTAACAAAATTAAAGACTTAGGATGGGCTCCCAAGGAGACATTAGAAGCAGCAATAATTATGATACCGAAGGAGGGAAAAGATCTGGCAAATTGTGCTAATTACCGGCCCATCTCTTTACTTAACATCGATATCAAAATATATTCAAAGATACTAGCACAAAGATTAAATCCTCTTTTAGACCAGTTAATTGAGTCAGATCAAACAGGTTTTGTTAAAGGCTGACAAGGGACAGATAACCTGCGAAAGCTTATTGATATATTGGCACACTCTAAAGACAATAAAATCCAGTTGGTGGCAGTAGGGTTAGATGCGGGAAAAGCCTTCGACAGGCTCAACTGGGAGTTTATCAAGTGTACCCTAGAAGAAATCGGATTGGGCAAATTCGGGTCAAGAGCGATTATGGCGCTATACTCTAACCCTTCAGCCTACATAAAAGGTACAGACTTTCAGTCGGATTAGTTCGAGATTAGCAATGGGACGAGACAAGGATGCCCGCTATCCCCAATGATCTTCAATTTGTGTATAGAAGTGCTGGCTCAAATGATAAGGAAGAATGATAGTATAAGAGGAATCATATGTGGAGCTATAGAATCGAAGATCACTCTATTCGCAGATGATGCAGTTGTAGTTTTATCAGAGCCACTAGAATCATTGGTGTACCTCATGAAGGAGTTAAAAAACTTTGGTTGCCAATCATATTATAAAATTAATTCTTCCAAATCAGAGGTTATCTGGCTAAATGTGAACTTAGAAACTAAAACCTTGTTACGAGAGAAATTTCCATTTAGATGGGAGCAGAATAAACTAGAACATTTGGGAATAGAGTTGACTCTGTGTGTTGCTACCATGTTAAAGAATAACTTGGAAATAACTTTTGTTTCAGTGTGCAAACTACTCAAGTCATGGGAGAGGCTAAACCTAACCTGGTCAGGCAGAATCGTATGTGTTAAGATGTTCATTCTACCGAAACTTACTTATGTTTTAAGAGCAATCCCTCTATTTACAGTATATCCAGAGGAAGTATTACTAAATTTCAGAAAGTGGTAGATCATTTTATATATAAAGGAAATAGGGTTAGAGTCAGTAAAGCCCAAGTAAATTAAAAGTATATAGAAGGTAGATTAGGGGCAATCAACCTCTGGAAGTATGCAGAGGCTATAAAATTGTACCACTTTCTGAGATGGACAGAAGGAGTGGAAGGACCCAAGTTTGTCCAGTTAGAAGAAGCCTTAAGTCCCAAAATAGTTCTGCAGCAAGCTCTATGGCATAAGAAATCGTCCAACTTTAAGACTCAGAGTTCAGAATAGGAAAACAATGTTGGGCTAGTTGGCTCAAAATGAACTTAAAATTGAAGTTTCTCCCTTTTCCATCTCTATTAACACCATTGGAAGTAATTTATGATATACACCCCAAAATAGATAAGGTAGAGTGGGGGAAATGGGGTATTGATAAAATTAAGGATTTAATCAGAAATGAGGGCTTTATTACATTTGAGGAACTGAGGAGAGTGAAAGAGGTCTCACTATCAATGTGGCTGCAATTGCTGACCCTTAAGAAGATATTGACAAAAGAAGGTTTTGATGTAAGATCAGTCAGGGATTTGACACCTCTCGAAAAATTCTTGTCATTAAGTACAAGTAATAAGACTTCAGTGTCGAAATGCTTAAAAATTTTAGACGAGTACAGAAGTTCTGGAAAATCTGTAGCCATGGAAAGCTGGGAAACTGATTTTAGAATTAAGAAAAATCTGGAGGAATGGGGAAAAGCGTATCAGCTAACAAAAGATAACTTGATTTGTACAACTTACAGAGAAATCCACTTTAAAATTACACAAAAATGGTATATAGTTCCAGAGCTTCTGTCTAAAATAGATCCAAGCAAATATAGTGAGCTGTGTTGGAGAGGGTGTTCGGAAATAGGCACCCAAAGCCACATGTGGTGGAAATGTGCTAAGTTTAAAGGGCTTTGGGAAAGTTGTGTCACCAAGTTGGTGGGTATGGGATGCAAGGAAGTTACCTTAAACCCAGAAGCTTTTCTATTACATATTTTTCCAAGGGAATGGTCTAGAGAAACAATAGGGATAGTGGTGCAGGTTCTCATGGTAATTAAATAGTGGATTGTACGGAGATGGAGAAGTGGGGAATTGCCTAAATGGAATGAGATTTGTAGTACTATGGAAAGGAATAAACAGGATGAAATGGAATATTTAAGTTTTGATTCCAAGTTAAGATTATCAGTGGTTAAGAAATGGGCAAGATGGGACGAAGAAATGTTTGCCGGGCCTTTATGTTAATATATATATATATTTTTGTTTTTGTTGCCTTTAGCGATGTTACTTTAATTATATAATAGGTTTCGGGTATTGTCGCCTTCTTTAAATAATGAGAATATTGCCAAGGGGTGGGTGGGGGGTATGTATGTGGGTGACTGTGTATGATTTAGATGTAAGTATTGTTTTACTGTATGTATTTTGTTTTGGTTGTCTGTTTCTAAAAACAATAAAAATTAAAATATGAAAATAAGTATTGTTTATGGCACAAAGCACTCTGATTTCTCGTCCATCCCCACTTGTGTGTCTCCTTAAAACTCATCTACCCTATTCACCACTCCTCCTCCAATGCACCTCTATCAGAAACTCCATTGGCTCCTCACATCTGACAGAATATAATCCAAAATCTTTGCTCACATATAAAGCCCTCCATGCGTCCATGCCTTCCAATATCTCTGTTCTCATCTCCAAGTATATTCCAAACCACTCCTTTCATTCTGCTCAGGACCTGCTTCTATCCTGCTCTCTCTCTCCTCCCACTCCCGCCTATAGGACTTCTCCTGTGCTGCTCTTTGGAACTCCCTACCTCCCCAGTCTTCTAAATAGTCTTTAAAAGCCTACCTTTTCAACAAAGTCTCCTTACCACCTACTGCTTAGTGATATCAGCTGACCTACGGGTTCATTTTTCAACCCCCTCCTCAGTCCAATACTAGTTACTCATTCATAAACTCATTTATCTTGCATAGTAGAACCAGTGAAGGACACCAGTGGAATGCTAGGAATTATCAGACATCTGAATACACCAAAAATGCAACTGCGGAATCAAACAGCCTGGTAAATAAAACTGAAGTATAGGATTTTTTCTGTGGTTACCAAATATTGTATATTTTTTTTATAATATATGGTGCAGTTACACATAATAAATACAAATATTTGTTTATTAATCTTATTTATTATATTCATTTATTTATTTTAAACATTGTATCACCATAGAGATGTTTTGTAGTGTATAAGAGATCAAGGTTTCCCTAGTTACAAAATTGGGGTTTTGTATGACTTTTATAGTTCTCAGTAACCAAAGGCACCCATAGGTGATTGGTGGCAGCATTTTATTAATGATTTGCAGAGCAGATGACCATTACAGGGGCTTTTTACAGTCATCATATTCGACTAATAGCTTGGATAAGCATTTTTTAGGGGTAATTGTCACATCCGCACACCCATGTGAGACAGACACTTGTAGGGTTTCAGTCACACATGATTTCATCGTATATAGGTGATTATGGTAGCTTTACGCAATATATCTTTAAAAATATTCACAAATATATTTGTACAAAATAACTAGTGAGAAGCTGTACACATGTACACCTATATACATACAATACACATATCTCTCTGTAATAACAGTATTACACAAATATACCTATACACAAAGTATACAGCTGTCTATATATATAAATGAAGGACAAATCCCTCTATTTTATTCTCATCATGGCCATAATTGTCATTTTCTTTCCAAGATTGTAGGTGAAAGATCTCTAGTTGTGTGTCTGTTCTGTAGTATATGTACATAGGTTGAGTAGTGTGGACTTATTAAGGCTAGCTGTCTATATTCAGACATATTTCAACATTTAGTTAATTGTGATAGCAAAGTGGTTCTGTATTTAAAAATATATAATTACACTGTCTTGGTCCAACTGACACTTAGATGCACATAAAAGCAGAGACAGTATATAAAGACAAAGAGATCAACAGGCAGTATACAATATACATACATATATACATAAACAATGGCAATGCACACAATACATAAATACATAATTGTGCTGAAAATGATTTGCAGGATTTTCAACAGATCAGCTGGGATTCCATCAACTCCTCCAGCTTTGTTTCTTGGGCCCATCTCACTTCACTATTCAATATGATTTGATCCAGCTCATCACTGGACAAACTATTTATGTTATGTTTTAGGTTATGAGTGTTGTTAAGATCCTTATTTTATAAATCTTCTGTGTATCTTTTCTTTATCTAATCTGTGCCACCTTTTCTTTATCTAATCTGTTTCTGTTAAGTCCCTTCCATTTTTTGTCAGGTATCACTGCCCTTGTCTCTTCTTGCTATCCCCTGGAATTCTGCATTCAGTTAAACAAACCTTTTCATATCTCCACTACCTGTCCACAGTTCTTCAGGCATTCAATCTATAATGCCTAGTCCTATAAATCTATTATTTAGCTAGACTGCGTATTCATAGGGCATATTTATGTCATATCTGCATGGTCTGATGATTTTTCCTCAGTAAACTTTGCAATAAGAAGCTCATTGTCTGTGTCACAGTCAGCTCCAGGTCTTGTTTTTCCTGATTGTACAGAGTTTCTCTATCTTTGGCTACAAAGTATATTGTCAGTGTGATTTATATATTGTCCATCTGGGGATGTCCATGTTTACAGTTGTCCCTGAGGCTGTTGGAAGGGGGTGTTTGCTATGACCAGAGAATTATCTTGACAGAATCCTACAAATCTCTGACCAGCTTCATTTTATACTCCAAGGCCAAACTTTATTCCAGGTGTATTTTGGTTCCATACTTTAGTATTACAATCTCCTGTGATGAGAGTAACACATTTTCTTGGTGTTACATTTATGACATGTTGATTATCCTCATAGAACTTGATAACTTCAAGACTCTTCAGCACCCTTGGTTGGAGCATAGACTTAGATCACTGTGATGTTACATTGCTTGAAATCATTCTGTTATTTATTGGGTTGTAACCAAGCACTGTTTTGGCCACCCTTTGATTGAATATGAGGACTACTCCATTTCATTTGAGCTCAATAATTCTCAGGATATCAATGTTTAATCTTGTCATCTCATGACCACATTCAGTTTGTGTTGGTTCATAGTGCTAATGTTCCAGTTTCCTAGCAGACTATCCCTTCCCCTCCAGACTCATCCGCAGAAGGGTGTCCTCTCGACTTTGGCCCAACCACTTCATTTGATCTGTGTCACGACCCAGAGAAGGGGGTCTGATTCAGCTCCAGAATCATCCCACCTTGATTACAGAAATCCTCCCTTGGACTTTGCAGTGGATGGGCTTCTTGATGACTGGCTTCTATTCCAGGACCATCATAATGCAGTATAGGGATCTAAGGGTTATAAATTACAAACAGAGGTTATAATTGCTAATTAAAAGAAAGAGCACCATGATAATGTTCCATAAAAGAGTGTGTCTTTATTGGGAAAAGTTGGAATATTTATAGGTAAATACAAAACAACTCTAGTTTAACCCATAAACATGATCAAATTACCTGCACTTAACTTAATCAGCCCACTGTAGTACCTCTCTGGACATTGTAAACTATCTTATCTTCAGGAGTCTCTGGTTGTTCCTATCCATAAGGTTTTGAGAAGTGCATTGCCTGTTTCTTCTCCAGTGGACCATGTTTTGTCTGACGTCTTTGCTCTTGTAGCAGGTACCTGTGGGGAGCGAAGGGGAATACCCAAGGATCATACAAAAAAAGATCTGATTGTCCAGGCAATCAGATATTTTTTATAACAAAATAAAGATCAGATAACAGTTTTTTTCAATTTTCATGCCACATGTTTTATATTTAATAAAGCAAAGATAATTATAGTAATATAAAGCTGAACTTATGCTGAAACAACAGTATTTATTTCCAAATGCACATATAAAAAGCCTGCCCTGGAATCATTTTTAAATAAGTCTCTGAACCCAGGCATTGAAAGGGTTAAATGACTCTCACCATATTTGTCAAATAGAGGTGGCACAGACACGTTCACATGAAACTAAATATGAGTTTCTTTAATATTATCTTCAAATCATTTATTTTTATGAAAATTGGCTTATATAAATTATGTTCTTTCAAATGCAAGATTGTTTTGAAAATTTGAGGCGATAGGGCCCCCATAAATGTAATTATTGTGTCCTGTAAAAACATAGGACTGTATTTTTTGTATAGTAAACAACATTCATTTCTAAACTTCTTTGACTTTGTACATAAAAAAAAAGTTTTTGTTATGTTTTTGGTGGAAGAACACTTTTCCTCATTCACCCGTTCTTATGTTTTCCCTAATAAAATAGGCCTACTCACTAGATGGAAATTAATCAAAGTGTTTCAGAAAACCAAAAATAAACACAACCTTTAAATATGTTATGTTGATATGCAATATCTCTATCATGCAGATTTCCATTTTTACTGAGCTGCTATCTTTCTGCAAATGGCTTTGGAGAGGATGTCAAGTAATACGATTTCCATTAGTCCTTTTGAAAGCACTGGCATTTGGGATGCCATATTTGTAGTGTAGCAGATAGAAGATTCCTCTGTATTCCAGGTTTCCTCCAATTTGTGGAAGCTAAATGGTAGCCTCCACAGCAGCATAATTGCATAGAAGAAGAAAGACAGGCTGAATTGTTATTTGGCTTTCTAAAAAAGTAGTTGACCCATTATCAAGCGCAGTTCTTTAAAAAAAAAAAAAAAGATATTTTAAATATGGAACTGTCCATATCTTCTAATTAGTTATTTGCCAACAAAATAAGATTTATGGTAAACCATTAAAAAATCCCCTTTCTATTATTAAGTATAATCCATTTATATTCAACATTTCTGTAATGCTGCCATGAGATGGAGCTCTTCTACTTCCATTGTAAACTATAATGAATATATGCATGTGCTATTGCTGAACAACTTAAATATTAAGCTTTATGGCATTACAACACCATTACCATAGTTGAAAGCAAAATTAGGTTTTGTAAATTTCAATTAATTTTAAATGATGAAATTCACAATAATTAATTGAAACACACAGTTAGGTTTGTGGTTTTGTTGGAGACATGATATAAGAGAAGTGGCCTATCACCGTGACATATAACCTTTATAATGTTTTTTATTGTAACATTTGTATTCCATGTTCCCTAAAAACATTATATAAATACTATATTAGCCAAGAGGCAACAAACACGAAGTTTCAGATCTGTTTTGTCCTATTCAAATATATCAAAGAAGAAAATGTTCTGATGTTAGAGTAGGGAAGGCAGTATGAAGAAGGATTATTTTACAGGTGGATTCATAGATCTTTCTCTTTACAAAAATGAGACCAAAACTTTTCGTGTATTGTGTTGTTTTCAACAAAATTTTGAATCATTCCTGTAGGTTGTGTTAACAAATCTTCACAATTCTGAAGTGAAATCTTTGTGCAAACTGTTGATTTATTATATTTCTGGTCGGTTGTTTAGATCTGTGGGTAGGCTATGAATTGGGGAATCTTTTCCCTACTTGGTACTTTATTGCTCGTGCTGTCAGCTTGGCTTGTATATATTAAATATACTGTTATGTTTACCAGGTCTGGTTGTCAAGTTAAAAACCTCTCTGGGGTTGATCTGTAGCTAGAAAATTAGGTTTTAAATATGTTGGAATGTTAGAATGTAATGCTAATGACCTTCTTCTTTCCTCCTCACGTGTTACCTCCTCTCACTCCTGCCTTAAGGAGTTTTTTCGAGCTGTACCTACTCTACGGATCTCCTGGCCTTGCTCCATCAACGCCGCAACAAATGGGAAAATGTGATAATGTCATGATTATCTTCATATTACGGGGCATTTATATTTATTTGTAATACTTGTAAATTATCTTTCAAGCCTCTCCACAGCACCATACACGTTTACACCATGGATTTAGTATGGTGAACAGTGCTGATCAGGGCAAAATAACAGCATGAGACAACTAATCCGAAAATGTCAGTGTAAGACAGATCAAGGTTAGGAATGGAAAAAATCAAGGTCTACTGGCTGCTGAGCTTATTTGTCTGTTTTTCTCTTGTCCCTTTTTCTTCATCATCTTTCATATCACTCTAATCTATTTACCTCACTCCAATCCAGTTATCTCTATTTTCTTCATTTACTTCGCATTTACTCTCAATGGGCCTCATTCAATTGTGATTTGGCCAATTGAATAAAGCTCTAAATAAGCACCTAGAATATTTTTTTTAAAGAAGTTTTTAGTTAGCGAAGACCTTGCTTTTGGATAGATGTTTACTAACTAAAAACTTATTTAAAAAAAATATGTTATGTGCTTATTTAGAGCACTATTCAATTGGCCAAATTGCAATTGAATGAGGGCCCATGTGTTCTTCCCTTACCTTCTTCCATCATCACTATCTCATCTTCTTCATTTTCACCATCTACTTTATTCCCTTTTACACTCTTCCCTGCCGTATCTTCTTATCTCCTGCTGTTATCCTCTTCCCTCCCTCTTCTCATGCATATCCACCCACCCCTCATATGTATTCCTCAATGTTTCTCCTTTTATACTCCTGGTATACCTTCCTACCTCAAGAGTCACGGGGGAGGAGAAGAAAGATACACAGAGGAGGGAAGGGGGAAAGACACAGGGGAGGGAAGGGGGGTGAAGAGACACAGGGAAGAGAGAGTGGGAAGAGACATGGGGTAGGGAGAGGGGGGGAAGAGACACATGGGAGAGGGGGAAGACACAGTGGAGGGCAGGGGGGAGGAGAAAAATTAAAAATGATACCATCATTTTTTATGGGCAATTTATTAGTACAACAATATAACATAAACTGAAGGTGGTCTAAATCTCTGCCAAACCTTGCCTAGCCAGCTTATACTGCTTTTACTAGAAAATATCAATTTTTATCCATTTTCTTTAGAGAGTTACAGACCAATGTTTGATACATGCAATTAATGTTAACTACAAATTAACACAGGTGCAAGGTATAAGCAGTTTTACAAGTGGAATGAGCAGACCATAATTCTTTTTTTTACCAGACAATTCTGTACATTATCATGTAATTATCCTAAATGCTGACAAACACTAGCATTATTAATTATAGTGTCTAAGAATGTACTTAGGGAAAAAATCTTAATTAGTTTGGGAAATTACTCAAACTCCTGAGTAAGCCACAAGCATCATTTTTGAAAAATACCCCATGACAAGTACTTTATCATCTGGAATTTTTAAAATCTAGATTATTCTTCTTATAAGTTAATTACAAGAGAACTGTTTATTATGTGGGTAATCTTTTCTATGAATTAAGAATCCATTCTCTTTGAGACAGAACTGTACCAAAATGTCAACATTATTACATTGCTGATACTCTTATAATTACACAGAATATTATATTTAAAAAGCTGAATCAATAAAAATGTCATTGGATATAACATAGGGTCAAAAGGGGCATATTTTGGAGTTACTATATGTTAAGTATTACATCTGAGATTTATGTACCATGTGGCTCTGATTAAAGTCATTTAACTTATTTAATGTCATATATACATATTTTGCTTGAATATTTTAAAAATAAACATAGATTTTTACAGCAGATACAAATCTCCTAAACAACCTGTGGTTATGTTATCCTCTCCATATTCCACGCATTTTTCACGCAACTAGTTAATAGCTGCATGCAAACATACAAAAAGGAACCCTGCAATAAAGAATACTTTAATCTAAAAGTTAAAAAAGAACTGTAAAAGCTGTGTTTATTTTCTTATTTGTTTTTCCATTATTATGTTTAGTTATTCAAACAACCATGTAGAATAACTCTGACCACAGTGGTCCTTTAAGAAGTCATTTATTTACTTTTATCTCCCAAAATGTAAATTATCTCCTTAACTTTGGGTGACTACTTCTTGGAGTATTTGTAACCTTGTCAGAATATGAATTTGTATATGTATACGTGACTATGATTATGTCTTCCTTATTAAAAAGGAGTTAAATACAAAAAATATATAACAAATATATAATTACAAACATCAGTGGAAAAGTTAAAATCTGAATTAATATATAAAATATAAAACAGATATATGGGCAAGTTAATGAGACAAGTTAATATAATGGTAAAGTGGAAGTGATTACTACAGGAGAAAGTTCAGGTTAAAGTTTGGGAATAGGCCGATTGTGTTTATACATTTACAGAAAGTAAATATTGGACTTGCATAGAAAACAGGGGTATAAATAATTTACAGCCAAATATTCAAGGGAACTAACAGTGAAGTCTAGATTCAAGTCAAAGTGGACATCATATCAAAATGAGTGGAAAACCCATAACAGTTGACGAATTTGAACAATATGCAAAATATTTTCTTAAAAAATCTGTATATGATTATTATCGATCAGGAGCGGAAAACCAGCAAACATTAGCTGATAATGTGGCTGCATTCTCAAGGTAAGGAAACATTTCCAAAATATATTCTTAAATGCTGTGCATGCTGAAATTGTGATGAGTTAATCTAAATATTGGATAAGTAAAAAATTATGGATTGGAAATGAAAGAGGGTATCTATGTAGAGTATTTCAGCATATGCTATAAAATATTAGAAACGTTTATTTTTTCATAGCACCTAAACATGTTTAGATTTTGACATTGTGTATTGGATAAAGTGAAGTAATACTGGATTATTTATTTATATATTAGTCCTAAAATTTTTTACATTTAAGCTGTGGTAACAATTCTGACAACATTTACTAATGTATTTATTTTTGATTATATATGTTATATGTCTTTAAGGAAATTATATTTAAGTTAACTAAACATTTTCCTAATGCCAGCCTTTTAATAACTGTATAGTAGTAGAGCAATGAGCGTTCCCTGGTGGTCCAGTGGTTAGGATTTAGTGCTTTCACTGCTGCGACCTGGGTTTGATTCCAGTCAGGGAACCATGTTCATACCACTCTGAACCTGAGCAGGGTTGGGCCTGGTCAGTACTTGGATGGGAGACCATCTAAGAATACCAGGAGCTGTATGTTGTGGCCCACTGGAGAAGGAACTGGCAACACAACTCCAGTATCTCTGCCAGGAAAACCAAGTGGAACAGCATGACCATGGACATAAAGATGCGCCTGGTGTGTTATGGTCCATGAGGTCACAGAGAGTGGAAAACGACTGAATGACGCAAAAAAAAAGTAGTGCAATGACTTAACTAACTGACCTAGCTGTGATATGGAGCACAAGTTTTTTTTTTTCATGTATTTAAAATTGCATGTTTTAAACATTGCAAAAATTGTTTTTGCATGAAAAAGTTACAAAAAATCTGTTTAAACTTGATTGAAACTAAAAGGAAATGCAGAGATCTTATTTAGACTTTAGATCTCATTGGCTAACAGAAAGCAAGCCCCGAAGAGCAGATAAACTACAGAATACGTTTTATTTGATAAAAGACAACACACACTGTAAAACATCATCAAATACCATTTTTCTGATGCAACAAAGAAAACACTTATTTCTATGTCCAGTTTAAGTAATACAGTAAAAACCCCGTTATCCGGCACCTATGAAGACTCCCTATTGCCGGATAACTGTAGTTTCCGGTTAAAAGGGAGTCCCCAAATGTAAGGGTCTAAACGACCCCTAAACACCCCAAAACCCCTCAAAATACCTTTAAAAATGCATTACCACCTAAACTGGGCCATTTAGACCCAGAAAATAATTGGAAAAAAAGGTAGCATTTATTTTTTGCAGTCTCAAACTACGGATGGTGCCGGTTATGCCAGATTAGCGGGAGTTTATTTAAAATGGGGAATTGATGCCAGTGCCGGTTGCTTGAGAGTCCCGGGTTAGTTGGGTGCCGGATAACCAGGATTCTACTGTATTTGGCAATATTTTCAGTAAATAGGACTGTATTAACAAAAATGTTATCTGGCGCATCATTTTTTTATAAATGAGTACTAAATTCATTGAGCCTCATTCAATTGCAAGCCCGTAATTACCTGTAACCTGACATTTTGGCTGCGGGTTACATTGTTCTAAACATTTAGATGTATTCAATTGTATCTAACCCATAAGTAAAGGCTCACAGCCTGCACACGCATGATCATGTGGTGTGGCAATAATTAAGCCAGCCTGTAAGTTACTTTTTAGACAGAGCCAATAGTAAATGAGACAGTCATCATAACATCAGTAAAACATGGAGGTTACAATTAACCTGCAATTGTAGGCTAAGCATTATTACACGCAAATAAGTAATGTTTGCCGATCGGGTTGCACTCAAGCAATCTTGAAATACATTAAAGCATCTGTTTAAGTCCATGTGGGTTGTCTCATATGTATTAACCCCTTGATTTCCGGGATCGATATACCACGGAAATAAAAGTTACAAATAAAAAAAAATTATTGCAGATTTGCGATTGTGAGACTGTTGTGCAATTCATTCTAATGCCTTTAATTGCTTTCCCAGTACTTTAAAGTGCAGTAGTGTGTGTTTATTTGCTGCTGCAGTTATACAAACAGCACTTGCAAGTCCTAAATAGTACTCATATCATTTTTTAGAGATTTGACATTTACGGGTTTGAGGCAATTGCAGGCTTGTTGATTTTTTCTAATTATATATCGATTTTGAGTCTTTAGCACTGGTAACATCTACAGGCTTGATAGGATAGGACAGAGTTACATTTTTGACAACCACAGTGATTTTAAGCCTGTAACTCGCAATTGGAATGCAAGTTGCTAAATGTAGCCAAATGAATATCAGTAAAAATTACGGGCTACATAACAGGTTCAAGAAATTGTGATTTTGCTAATTGAATGAAGCTCATTGTACATAATTACTAAGGGCCTCATTCAATTGCATTTGGCCAATTGAATAGGGCTCTATATATTACAGCTCTATATTTTTTTACAGAAGTTTTTAGTTAGTGAAGACTTTGCTTATGGATAGAAGTTCACTAACTAAAAACTTCTGTAAAAAAATATGTTCTGTGCTTCTATAGAGCCCTATTCAATTGGCCAAATCACAATTAAATGAGGCCCTAAGAATCAAATATAAGTAATCCCCCATTTAAATATACAGCATATTTCTCTTCCCAGTCACGTTGAATGTTTGCCTGACCTACATGTATACTAACAGCACTTTATGAAATTATAGTTACTATTACCCCATGTTTGTTATTAGTGGGCAGAGCTTTGTTTATGGAAAAGAAATGCAGCTCAGATCTGATGGAGATGGGGAGGGAATCAATATTTCAGAACGTCTTTTGGATAAAAAAATAAATATTTAAAAGACATTTACAAAAGCTTTCCAACCTTCATAAGAGATTATGTTCACCAAGGTATGAACTGGAAAACAAAATAATATTTGCATACTAGTAGGGACAATATTGATCAAGATTTAACTAAGATTTAACCTAGCCCATCGAGTCAATCGAAATGAAGGAAGCATTGATGGCTAGACATACTAGGCATTAGACATTGGACACCGGAGACACTGTATTTTTCCTGAAATTTTACATTATAGTGGAGCTGGGAGCCTCCAAAACATTTGCTATAGACACAAACTTGTGTTACATTAACAACTATTTTGACTGTAAAATCAGTGAAGCAAACACAGATAATTATAAAAAGAAAACTGTCTATAATGTTAAGTTATCTCTTTTTCACAAAAAGATCTCACCATATGAGGTTTGATGCACAAGATGTAGAATACATCCTCTCAATTAACATTCAAATATTTAAGTACAATTATCTTTAAAAGATCATTACAAGCTGGGAAAATCTTTGCTCCACCTAATCAATTCACCAGTTTACAAAATTACATGAAAGGGAACTATACCGGTTGAGGTCCCTGATCAAACTAGTTTTTTTTAATTAAATAGTTAAGGAAATTGTTGGATATTAGATAACATATCCTTCCATATTGTTTACATTTCTAATCAGGCTATGGTGGACTAATGCATTGCATTGGTGTATGGTAGAAATTCACATGTTTGTCCTATTCTGTCTTTGTCAGATGGAGGCTATACCCTCGAGTACTAAGGGATGTTTTTGTCACTGATCTATCAACAACTATATTAGGACAGAAAATAAGCATGCCAATATGTGTAGGCGCTACTGCTATGCAGCGCATGGCTCATCCTGATGGAGAAACCGCCACTGTGAGAGGTAAGACTTCATTTTGAGGTGAAATGTTGTGATGTCTCCAATAACCTTTGAAGGGGCTTCCTCGTTCCTCAAGTTATTTTATGGAACTCAATGCACTAATTAATGTCACCTTGAAGGGTTATCTGAAACCCCTCACCTTTTTGAATTTAGTCTATGAACCTAAATGTGCTAAATGGTAAACTGCTGTTCAATTTCTCCCTTGCACGTTTGAAGATGTAACATAGGGCCCTATTAAATTGTCAAAATCGCAATTACTGAAGCCCGTAATGTAGCCTGCAAAAGTTACTGATATTTAATTGACCTCTTCTCGCTACCCGCAAATCGATTTCAGGTTGAAAATTTCTGTGGTTGTTAAAATCGTAACTCAGATAATCCATTTTTGGGGATATAATTAATGTTTATATAGAAGTTGTTATAGCCTGTTACTGACAGTATTCATTTATGTACAAGATAGGTCTATCTAAATTATGGGTTATATATTTCCAATGTTATATTTCCATTGATATTGCTATTTGGGAAGAACTAATACATGGTCATAGTACTCTAAGTGCTTTGATGTGAAGAAGTAGTAGATAACATGCAGAGTCATGTTAAGATCAGTGAAGGTGATTCCTGGAAGTTCAGTTTACATGTTTACCTATAAAATATTTTTTACATAAAATGTAACTTTTAAATGCCTTGATTTTAAATGTTGTTTTGTAATGATAACAGACCTGGAATTATAAGCAGGAGTTAACATGGATTTATGAGGGATAGGTCATGTCAAACAAATCTAATTAGTTTCTATGAGGAGGTTAGTAGGAACCTGGATCAAGGCAACTCAGTGGATGTAGTCTTTTTGGATTTTGCAAAGGCTTTGGATACAGTGCCACATGGTAGACTATTGTGTAAACTAAGTGATACAGGAATTGTAGTAAATATCTGCTCATGGATTGAGAGCTGGCTAAAAGACAGGAAGCAAAGGGTTGTTGTAAATGGAACATACTCTGATTGGACTAATGTGGTAAGTGGGGTTCCTCGGGGTTCAGTATTAGGTCCTCTCCTTTTTAACATATTTATTAATGACTTAGAGGTAGGACTGGAAAGTAGTGTCTCCGTTTTTGCTGATGACACAAAGTTGTGCAAGGTAATTAAATTAGATAATGATGTGCATTCCCTCCAAATGGATTTACATAAAATTGAGGAATGGGCATCTAAATGGCAGATGAGATTTAATACAAATAAATATAAAGTTATGCATCTGGGAAGGAAAAATAGCCATACAATTTATAATCTTAATGGAGAAAATATAGGGGTATCAGACATTGAACGGGATTTGGGAGTGCTTGTGGACAACCACCTAGGTAACAGTGCTCAAAGCCAAGCAGCAGCTGCAAAGGCAAATAAAATATTAGCATGTATTAAGAAGGGTATAGAAGCAAGGGAAGCAAATATAATTCTGCCACTATACAAATCTCTAGTAAGCCCTCATATGGAATATGGAGTACACTTTTGGGCACCACTTCATAAAAAGGATATTTTAGAGCTGGAAAAGGTACAGAGGAGGGCAACAAAACTAATAAGGGGAATGGAGGGGGCTAAGTTATGAAGAAAGTCCAAATGAAGCTTATTTTCTCTAGAAAAAAGGCAATCTAAGAGGAGATATGATTACCTTATATAAATACATCCAGGGTCAGTATAAAGATTTGTCAAGTGAGCTTTTTGTGCCAAGAAGTTTTCAACTGTCAAGAGGACATCCCTTGAGGTTAGACGTAAAAATATTCCACCTTAAAGAAAGAAAATGGGTTCTTGACAGTAAGGGTGTGTGGAATCTGTGGAATTCTCTACCAGAGGAGGTGGTGACAGCGGATTCGATATATAACTTTAAAAGGGGACTAGATTTATTTCTAATTAAAAAGGGAATTCAGGGTTTTCCGGGATAATAAGAGAGAAAGTACTGATCCAGGGAGAAATCTGATCGCCAGTATCTGGGGTCAGGAAGGAATTCATTTTTTTTCCCTTTGAGATGATTGGCTAAGTTTCACTTGTTTTTTTTTTCTGTTTGCCTTCCTCTGGATCAATTAATGAATTATTAATAAAAAATAAAAAAAATCAACTGTTGATTAATAATTTACAATTAATGAACAACTAATTCATTCATAACAAATCTGCATATTGTACATCAGAGGAGTTCTTAAAAGGTTGAACTTGATGGACTGAAAGTCTTTTTTTCAACCTCAATTACTATGTAACTATGTAATTCAATATCAAGAGGTTATGGCTTGAAACAAGTGAACTGAAGATACATGGTTAATTAGCGAAGGTACTACTTAAAGAAAAGATAGACATCAATGAAATAGTGTTCTAGCTTACATGGAAGTACAAATACAGTAAAAGATTTCAGAATGACTTGGGTATGCATAAAACGAACCTAAAGATTTACCGTAACTAAGTGTGAATTCCTTTTAGGTACAGTAACAGACTAGACTGGCCTATTAGTTGTTACCTGCCGTTATCTGCTGACAGTATCCAGATTTGTTTATTAGTTATTTTCTATGTTTTGTAGCTTGTAGATCTCTTGGTACTGGTATGATGTTAAGCTCTTGGGCAACCTCATCCATAGAAGAAGTTGCTGAGGCAGCACCAGACAGTTTACGTTGGATGCAACTTTACATCTACAAAGATCGAAATCTTACAAAGTCACTTGTGAAACGAGCTGAAAGAATGGGCTATAAAGGGATCTTTTTAACTGTGGACACCCCTTACCTTGGAAGGCGTATTGATGATGTGCACAACAAGTTTCAGCTGCCTACTCACCTAAGGTACTGTGTAGATTTCCCAAACATATTCTTGTATCATATTACCAATACAGGGTGTGTTTACTAAATGTAAGTTATGTAGAATTTCAAAAATGGTGTATAAGCAATATTTGTGAGCACTGTGCAATATGGACATTATATTTAGTGGTTGTTTTTGTAGCAAGCTTCACATTTATTTTGCCATATGTTTCAGACATAATGATGGTTTTTATGGCCAAAACTAGGACACAGAGTACTTAGATCCAGGCAAATAGTTGATATCTAAATGCTGAAGTTAAATGATGTTAAAGGTTCACAGAAAGGGAGGACATGTTTTTTTTCTCAACCTATTTTATTCACCACTTAAAACACTTAGAGCAGGACTCACCTAAGGTCATTTATCAGTCTGGTGCTCTAGAAAACAGTTAAAGACAAGTCAGCCCACCATTACTCATAAAGTATGAAAACTATTCCTTAATGCAGAACTGTTTTAAAAAATTAAATAAATTAATTAACATTTATGGTAGGCAGGGAAAATATAAATATAAAAATGTATACTGCCATATATACAATCTAAATATGAAAATATAAATTTGAGCAATACTCTCTAATTTTAAATGTTTAAATGGTAATAATATGTTTTTCCAATTTAGGTTTGGTTTATAGCAGTAGTCTTTAGCTTCTGTTATTTATTATAATTATAATATGTTAATTAATCAAGGATGAAAAACTTTGATACTGAAGACCTGGCGTTTTCCTCCAAACAAGGTTATGGAGAAGATAGTGGATTAGCTGTTTATGTAGCTCAAGCGATTGATGCTTCTATCAGCTGGGATGACATTGAATGGCTGAAAGGAATAACTTCGCTGCCAATTGTTGCCAAAGGAATTTTAAGAGGTCAGTAAAGGGTATAATCTGACATCTTGATTTAAGTCAGTAACTTGGGAAGTCTCAGGGTAAATACATTTGGCACATGCTGTCTTTATATATTCTATGAAAGGTCCACTGTAGTGGTTTTACTGTAGGGTGTCACAGATTTAGATTAGGACAGCTCTCTGGGCAATTTCTATCCACATTATAGAGGATGGAGAGAATAAGCTCTGCTAGTCCTTGAACATTTAAACTTGGTAAATGTAAGTTTTAAATCTGTAGGAAAACACAGCTTTCAAATAAAATGAAATTGATAAGGTCAGGGGTGTGTTTTTGCCTAGGTCAAAGAGGCCCAGGCCTCGGGCAGTACATTTTCAGTGGGCAGCAGGCTGACTAATGATGCAGTGCATAGATTGATATATGTTTGTATATAGACAGAAATGTCTACATGCAGAGATATTTATGTTATTTAGAATACTTGACACTTTTTAGGATACTATATATATACTAGCGACTTGCCCAAAAATGACGGCAATAAAAAGTGAAGCCTGGCAATGCTGTTTGCCACACAATGGGAGCCTCTACTTTACTGGCCTCGCGATGAGCGCCTTTGGCGCTCATCACATGCCTCGCAATAAGAACCTTCTGCGCTCATCACGGGCCTCGCAATAAACGCCATTGGTGCTCATTGCGAGCCCCCCCACCCCTCCCACCGTCTACTTTACTGTCCTTGCAATGTCCTTGCCTCATCGTGGGCCTCGCAATGAGTGCCTTTGGAGCTCATTGCGAGTCTCTTCCCCTGTCTACTTCGTACCTTGTGTTTAATTTCCCCTTCCTCTCCCTCCCTTTGTTCTCTTTTCCCCCTCCACTCCCTCCCTTTCTATTTCCTTCCCCCCCTGTGTTTTTACCTCCCTCTCCATCCCGTGTCTCTAATTCCCCCTGTGTCTCTTTTCCTCCTGTGTCTCTTTCCCCCCTCTCCCTCCCATGCATCTCTTTCCCCCTCCCCTGTGTCTCTTTCCCCCTCTCCCTCCCCTGTGTCTGTTGCCTCCTGCCATGTGTCTCCTTCCCCCTGTCCCCCCACCCCCTGTATCTGTTCCCCCCTTCCTTGTGTCTCTTCCCCCCCATTTCCCTCCCCTGTGTATTTTCCCCCCTCCTCTCCATCCCCTGTGTATCTTCCCCCCTCCTCTCCCTCCCCTGTGTCTCTTTCCCCCCTCCTCTCCATCCCCTGTGTCTCTTCCCCCTCCTCTCCCTTCCCTGTGTCTCTTTCCCCCCTCCTCTCCCTCCCCTGTGTCTCTTCCCCACCTCTCCCTCACATGTCTCTTTCCACCTCCCCTGTGTCTCTTTCTCCCCTGTTTCTCTTCCCCCCCTGTGTCTCTTTCCCCCCCTCTCCCCGTGTCTCTTCCCCCCCCCTCTCCCCTCCCTGTGTCTCTTCCGCCCTCTCCCCGTGTCTCTTTCCCTCCTCTCCATCCCATGCATCTCTTTCCCCCTCCCCCTGTGTCTCTTTCCCACCCTCTCCCTCTGTGTCTCTTTCCCACCTCTTCCTCTGTGTCTCTTCCCCCCTCTCTCTGTGTCTCTCCCCCGTTTCTCTCCCCCACTCACTCCCACCCTCCCTCTGTGTCTCTTCCCTCCCTCTCCCTCTGTGCCTCTTCCCCCTCCCTCTGTGTCTCTTTCCCACCCTTCTCCCTCTGTGTCTCTTCCCCCCTCTCCCTCTATGTCTCTTCCTCCTCCTTCTGTGTCTCCCCACCCCTCTCCCTCTGCCCCCCCCCCTCTTTGTCTCTTCCCCGCCTCTCCCTCTGTGTCTCTTCCCTCCCTCCGTCGGTGTCTCTTCACCTTGCAAAAGTATTCACCCCCTTGGCATTTTTCGTGTTTTGTTGCCTCACAACCTGGAATTAACATGGATTGTTTGAGCATTTGCATCATTTAATTTACAGAACATGCCCATAACTTTGAAGCTTCTGCTCCTTCAAGTTGGATGGTGGATGGTGTGCTCTTGTGAACAGCAATCTTTAAGTCTGATAACATATTTTCTATTGGATTGAGGTCTGGGCTTTGACTAGGCCATTCCAACACATTTACATGTTTCCCATTAAACCACTCAAGTGCTTTAGCAGTGTGTTTGGGGTCATTGTCCTGCTGGAAGGTGAACCCCCGTCCTAGCCTCAAATCACGCACAGAGTCGTACAGGTTTTGCTCAAGAATATCCCTGTATTTAGCACCATCCATCTTTCCCTCAAACTCTGACCCAGTTTCCAGTCCCCAGCTGCTGAAAAATGGATGGTGTTCTTTGGGTGATGTGACGTGTTGGGTTTGCGCCAGATATAGCCTTTTCTTTGATGGCCCAAAAGTTAAATTTTAGTCTCATCAGACCAGAGCACCTTCCTCCATACATTGTGGGAGTCTCCCACATGCCTTTTCGCAAACTCAAAACGTGCCATTTTGTTTTTTGCTGAAAGTAATGGCTTTCTTCTGGCCACTCTGCCATAAAGCCAAACTCTATGGAGCGTACGGCTTATTGTGGTCCTATGTACAGACACTCCAGTCTCTGCAGTGGAACTCTGCAGCTCCTCCAGGGTTACCTTAGGTCTCTGTGCTGCCTCTCTGATTAATGCCCTCCTTGCCCGATCCGTGAGTTTTTGTGGGCGGCCGTCTCTTGGCAGGTTTTGCTGTTGTGCCATGTTCTTTCCATTTGGTTATGATGGTGCTTCTGGGGATCCTCAAAGATTTGGATATTTTTTTATAACCTAACCCTGACTTGTACTTCTCAACAACATTGTCCCTTACTTGTTTGGAGAGTTCCTTGGTCTTCATGGCAGTGTTTGGTTAGTGGTGCCTCTTGCTTAGGTGTTGCAGCCTCTGGGGCCTTTCAAAAAAGGTGTGTATATGTAATGACAGATCATGTGACACTTAGAGTGCACACAGGTGGACATCATTTCACTAATTATGTGACTTCTGAAGGTAATTGGTTGCACCAGAGCTTTTTATGGGCTTCATAACAACGGGGGTGAATACATACGCACTTGCCAATTTTCTGTTTTCGATTTCTAAAAAATAGTTTTATGTATATATTTTTCTCATTTCACTGTGTTCTGATCTATCACATAAAATTCAGATTAACAAAACATTGAACTTAAGGGTGTAATGTAACAAAATAGGTAAGGGGGGGTCAATACTTTTGCAAGGCACTGTATATCTTGCTGATCACACAAGTTCAGAGCTTACTACTGTAAGGACCCAAGACTATAATTGAGTAGTCTCAGACACTCTACACATGTTTATACTCAGTGACAGACACCTCTCTGTAATGTCAATTATATAAGCATTGTGGGTGCAGACACAAGCACATGTTTATGATAATCTGAGGTTGTATATATTACATTTTCAGTGTTAGTTAAAGTGCACACTGAGTCTAAATATAGTTCAGTCCTATTCAACCTGTAAGGACAGTGAAGCAAAGAACATGAAAATCGTTTTGATGAAATCTTCAAAAGTGGTCATTTTTTTTAGCACGTTCATTAGCAATCTATTTTTCTATCTCAGACTTTCATTCTAATATGTAGACAACTATGCTACATTTTTTACTTTGTTACATTAAATTAGAAGGATGATGCCACCAAGATTTATCCTGGGCTTAAATGTAAGAACAACCAGAACAAGAGATCAAGATTGGAATTGGTGTTTAAGAGATTCAAGAGTAATGAATGGGCCGGAGACCTACCCAGGCCCCTGGGTTCGGTCCGTAGGGCCACGTGACCTTTGCAGGCCCGGGAGGATGGAAGAGAGGGAGTGGCTAGCTGGGGGGCAGAGCCATCATGGTATTGGCGCCAAATCGGCCATTATGCCCCCAGCTAGCCAAGAAATCAGATGTGAGGTGCTTTTCTCTCTACACTCTCTCCTCAATTAACCAGGCAGGCCCCTGGGGGTGCACACAACATCTTGGGCAGTATCGGTGGTGGTTCGGCAGCTGGAGGGTAGACGGGACGCCGGCGTGCGTCCGTCAGAGGCCGGTAAGCGGCACCCCCTCCCCCATGGACGGTCACCTGGGATCCAGAAGGTACTCAGGGCCAGCGGGTGGCGCCTGGAGTCTCGGGGCGATCAGGGCATAGGCGGGCACGCCACACAGCGCTTGGTGCGCCGTGCGACCCGCAGGGGCCAGAAAAAGAGATCTCCGGACGGTCCCCCCTGATCCGATGTGGCCTGGGGATCGAGGGAGTTATTGCAGCCACACAGTGCATGGGCGCCGGCTGCCCTGTGAGAGAGAGGAATCCTGGCACGGGCGAGAGGACAGGGGAGGAGTGGGGGCTGCCTGGAGACCGGCCTGAGCAGGGGCTGCGGGACAGCAGCAGCTGTGCTGTAGTGCCCAGTAAGAAACCCACTCAGGGTAGGTAGGCATGGTCCCCCTCCCTTTCTCCACTGTTTGCCTGGCCTAATGGATTTTAATGCCTATACATGAATATAGTCAAAGGCACCATAAGGTCAAGTAATTTGGTACCATTTTGTTATATAGTATAGCTTATGTTATGAAATGTAAAATAAATGTCCTGCACCCTACACTTTTAGTAAAGTACACCACAAACCTCAATTTAAGCAGTATATGGTTGAATCCTCGTATAGATGTGTATATATAGTTTTATACCTAAAATAGCTCCAGCATTTTTTAGGGTATAGGATACTGTATGGCTCCATAGCTTACTGTGACCCATGCCTGGTGGCGTCTCAGTGGGTTAGGGCTTTTCCTGGTTATGTTACATGGCTAGTCATATTGCACGGGGTCCCCTGATGTTTAGGCTGAGAAGCTCCTCATATCCCAAAACGGTCGCAAAGTGTGTAGCATATTTTAATGCAGCAGTGAGATATTTTATATAGTTAAAGATGTTTGTTTTTTTTCCTCTGTGCTATCTTATAGGTTTACAATAATAGTTCTGTTCTTAATTTTCTGCTGTGGTAGCGCAATTGTCAATGCTTTCCTGGCTTATGACCATTGCTATTTATGAGCAGGTTTTGTCGTGTGTGTGTGGGGGGGGGGTTATTATCTCCCCATCCCTCTGTTTTTAATGGGTAAGTTAGTGTGAGCTCCTAGGTGTAGGGCAAGTAGATATGGTCCACATATTCCCTTTCCTGACGGAATATCTTAGGTATTAATAGGGCCCAGTATGGAGCGGGAAATTAGGCATTTTTAGAGCAGCTTATGTGTTATTTATTGGCCCTGGTTGGGTGTAGGGGAGATCCGGTTCCATGCAATAAGCAGTAAGCCTGAAACAGCCGTCATGGATAGGATTCCCCAGCTTGTGTAAATTTATACTGGCTTTGCATTACAGCTGTGTAATACAGCAGGCATATGCTAAAAGCATGTTAGGTTAGTTTTCTTGTTATGCTACATAGCCTGTTATACCACCGTTTTAGCAACAGTACCGGATCTTTCTCTCGATCTGTAGTTGTGGTTTTCAATCCCTGTTTTCATATGTATGTGGTCGGGGTTATTTGCCGGTATATAATAGGCCTGTAGGAGAGTTTATCTTTTTTCCTTTCGCCTGGACGGGGTTTATCCCTGTTTTTCAGATGTCATCAAGGCCATAGGCCGCTATTATGTATTTAATTCATTATATAAGTACATATATATATTTTGTGCGACGTTGTTTTGTGTGTGTGGTGTTGCACTTTCATATGGGTGTGTGTATATTTGTATATCATATATATGGGTATCTAGGTGTTTAGATCTGCGTTCATATAGGCAAGGTCGTATAAAAAATATATCTTTTCGAACCGGTTACTGGGAGTCTTCTTCCAATGTATTATCAGAACTGATTTTAATGTTCGGTAGCGTCAGTCTGCCCGGTTCTCCCGCTGCCTGAGCAGGCATGCATTTGTAGTTACACACAGCAGACAGTCATGGTCTGTTAGCTAGACATGCAAGAACGGGGCAGCACCTCGGCCGGTAGTTTTACTAAGCATCCCAAGCCACCGTAGAGGGAACGGGCGCTTCCCTTAGAACAGTAGCAATGTATTCTTTAGGTTTCGGCCTATAGGACTGGTTTTAGTCTGGTTGTTTCGCTCAGGAGGCTACCTGGCGCATTTATGCATTAGCCCCCAAAATATCAGTTGGTTGTGGTTCACCCTCTCCTGTATAAGCACCACGGCAGTTGCCGATGTGATGACACGCAGTTAGGGGTAGTGTAGTTTGGGCAGAAACCCATGAGTCTCAGGCTAAGGTCAGTTCTTTGCCATAGTCTCATTAGGGTGCCCATGGGTGTCATGCGGTTCCGATCGGCTAGGGCGTTTCTATTGCGTCATCGTTAGCCCAGCATTGATATCGTGTACAAGGTTAAAAATGCAGTGGTACAGCACCAGGCAGGGTGACTGTGGGCCCTGCTAATTTGTCCTGGTTTTGAGCTAGTGGGTTTTTTATGCACATGTCGGGTTAGCCCGTTATCCTGTCTTATGCCGGGCACTTAGCCTGAAGGGGTGAAACAGCATTACGCGGATAGGTTTCCCTTCTCGGCGTATAATCCAATCCAAAGAAGGCTAGTTTTAAGAGGGTTTATGTGCGGTCGGGCCCTCATTAGACAGGCCGGGCAGTGGCCCGTATCTGGCGCGGGGGGCGGATGCCGCTACATACTCAATGGAATTTTGATACTGGTCTATGAGTAGGTCCGGTTCATCAAGTATAGTGTTACAGTCACGTGGTAGAATGCCACTGACCATCAGGGGGTAGACAGGTATCCATACACGAATGGTGTGTTCAGTGTAGACTGGGCTGGTCAGTCACCGCCTAAGGTTTTGCCTCGGCCCGTGGTAAGGGGACAGGCACGACATACCCGATTTGGGGGTGGTTTCTTCCGGTTTGGTTGGATGTCCCTCTGAGCATTGCATTATTACAGCCCATGGTGGCAGAGTTGGTTACGCTTGGGCGTAGTTACGGCAATGGGGCTTATCGTTAAAAGAATACAGGTAACAGGGCTCAATACAAGGGGTTGTCTGGGCCGGTTTAATGGTGCACGAGCAACGAATGGGAAGGACATTATGGTTCATCTGGCGGGCGCGAGGGTCCGTGAGTTGGAACAGGCAAGGTTGAGGTTTCTCGGTTAAGGCGGGAGGAGGGTTTTTCCCCAAAGGTGGGACGTCGGGTAAGAGCCGCAGCCTTTCAAAACGGGCTGGGCTGAGGGACCTGAGTAGGAGGTATCGGAATTGCACGTGGAGCAAGGTGTCACAGGCGGTATGGCAAAGGGATGGAAGGCACTTTATGCCTTTCCCAAGGGCCAGAGATACCTGTGGAAAGAGGTCTGTGGAAAGCACGAGGCTTTGTGGTTCTGTACAGCCATCTCTCCTTTTCGGCAGGTGAGCTGGGTGAGAGGTTGGCCTAAACAGACAAGGCGCTGGTGACCTCAGGTCTTTTGGTCGTGGGATCCTAAGGTGATCAGGTGGCCGCGGGGGTGAGGGGAACCAGGTGGAAAAGGGAGGTAGTTACATGTCCGAGGTACACTGATAGCTCTCCTTTTGTGGTAATACGGTTCTTGGACCTCAACGCGTGAGTTGGTTGGTGTTGTTTCTTTACGGAAAAGGTGGTTTCCAATGAAGATGATTTTGCAACTTGCGATCAGAGCCTGGTACATTCCGTGGTGGAACATGGTACCTGCTGGCTTTGTGCATGACTGAAGAGGTAACAGCCGACGGGCCGTTTTGCCCCGGGGCTTGGAGATGGGAAAATCGTAGTAATGGATGGATATTCGGACATCGGACCAAACAGGCGCTTCGCCTCAGGTGCCGTTTTATGGCCCAGCTTGGGCGTGGGGCCGGGTCCTGGTGGGGTAGTGGACATCGGACCAAAACAGGCGCTTCGCCTTGGGTGCCGATCTATGGCCCAGCTTGGGAGTGTGGCCCAGGTCAGATGTTATAGAGATGGTAACGTCATCAGTGGGATGAGGAGGTGGCAAAGGGCACTGGCGTCGCCTAACTTGGAAGGGCTCCAGTGGTGGTAACATCCTCTGGTATACACCCGGTTAACCGCGGGTTTTATCGAGGGTGAAAAAGAATCAAACTTAGGTAACAGCTGCCCAAAGGGGCTAGCTTAGAGGATCGGTTGGTGAAGGGTCAAGTAGGCCCATAGGAAAGTAAATAGGCAAGCCCAGAATTAGTTTGCTGGAATATTGATGAGCTAAGTGTTTTCTGGATTAACATTATGATTTAGCTGGTCGAGGTCATTAGGGAGCGGGATTTTTAGTACTAGGGGCTAGGGAGGTAGTCGGCTGGCCATGGCGTTTTTGGGGGGAGTCGTATGCGCCAAAGGTAGTCTGCGGCCTTCTCCGTGGCGGGGTGGTGAGGGGAGTCGCCCGGGACAGTGGTAAATTGGGGGAGATCCTACCCTACGGGGGTACGGATGCTCATCACGGTAGGCCCAGACGAGGGTCAGGGCGCAGAGGTGTACTGTCTCGGTCGGCAGGCTCCTCCCCTCTCTTTATGTATATTTAAATAAATGGGTATTGTTTTTTATGTGAATTTGGGTTTACCAATAAACGCTGTGGCCAGTATTCTCCCAACAAGTGGTTGTGTCAAATTATTTAATTAGAGTGCTTAGGAAGTGTTTGTGCCTAACAAATATTCAGGGAGTAAGTTACACCCAAAGGGGACATACCCACTGGGCCTTTCACAGGTCATGTGTACAATAATGGATGATAAGTAGAACAGCCTCCAAGTGGGAGTGATAGGGTAAAATATTAATATAATTCAGTACTATATGCATAAGTTATCTGGAGGATTAAAGAGACATTATTTTTTTCCAAATGATACTCTCAGAGGACAATAAACTGGCTTTGGGGAGTCTGTCCCTCTCAGCCAATAAGCAGTAATATATGTATGAACATACAGTATGCTCTGTGTATTTCCTATTAGTTTTAAGCAAGATTAAACAGGTTTATTTTGCATTTTTCATGCAAAACAGTGGGCCATATTCTATTAGCTGCTCGCAAATCCACTCACAAATAGCTGTGGGTGTTTTTTTTTTTTTTTTGATGTATTATATTGCCTCCAGCTCGCAAATTCCGACCACAAGGCTGAACTTGTAAACCCTGCCTTTTAAAGTAGGATTTCAGGTGGCATGATCATCATATGATCTGACAATTTTTAAGCAAGCTTGTAATTTATTTCTTAGACACTCACAATACTTCTTAGACAGAGCCAATAGTAAATGAGACCTCCATCATCACGTCAGTAAAACATGGAGTTTTTTACTTAAACTTCACCCGAAACTATGAATTAATTTGTGTTTAGAAGTAAATTTTGCAATCCAGCAATGTAGAAATCAATAAAATTAATTAAATCATGTGTTCTAGTCCATGCGGTGTCCATGATATGTATTTACCCCTTAAGCCCAGAGATCCATTTTATACAAAAAAATACAAAAAAGGTATTTTTTTGAATTGTATATTTGTGGGTTTGAGACTGTTCTGCAATTAATTATTTTATAAAGTACAGTATTGCATGTTTAATAGCTTTTTTTTTTTTTCTAGTTTCGGACCAGATTTTTTTTGTGAGCTAGAACTACTGGTCTAATAGAATATTGATTTTGTGTAACCTTAATTATTTAGAGCTCATAATATTGGAGCTGTGCTAAAACCAATAGAGTTCTAAGGCCGGTTTTGCATCTTTGGCTGAGCCGTAGTGATTGTGAGCGGGTAACTTGTAATCGGATTACGAGTAGATAGTAGAATATGTGTCAATATTAAGAGCAGCTTTAAGTGTGTATAAAATTGGGCAATAGAATAGGGCCCAATATTTGTAAAATGTTAAATGTTCACTGAAATGCATTAAATGCATGTCCCTTTAATCAAGTTACGCATTTTAAGTAGACACAAAGAGGGGAGGAGTGGGATCTATTGGTTCTTATTTATCTCCTATGTTAATGACTATTAAGTAATTATTTTTATTACATGCCAAGAGCTCCAGACTCATTTCAGAACCTTTTTTTAAACACTTTAGTAAATATGGTCCTTCCTTCATTAGGGGTCTGCTATTTCCATATATGTTTTAAATATTCGTTACACTCTTTCTTGTATTTGTTTTCCCTAGTGTATTATCCAGTTGTACTATTCTTCGTTTCTACCACCACCTATCCCTAATCATACCGACTCCATGTAATTTCATGATCTTTCCAAACAAGTATTTTTTAGAAAACATATAAAATAATGAAATATAATAAACTAAATTATGTGAGAATAAAATAAGCATTTCAAGTGGCTTCATTCCAGCTAAACAACATTCCAATTTTAATGGGTAAATGTAGGCACCCCCAGGTTAAGGTTAATAGTTAATTATCCTAATTATACTTCAAATTTGATCATGCAATTAAACAAAAGGCAACAATATAAGTAAATATTTATGATAATATAGTAGAACATATGTTTCCTCTATCAGCATAGACTGTTAAGTTGGGGGGACTTAGTAATCAATCAAACATATTTGTGCATGATTAAGTCATTATGTTATAACTACAATAATATTCATATTTTGCTAATGGTTAATCCCACAACATAGAGGATGTGTTAATTATGATAAATTAGGAAATTGCAATTCTCACAGGAAGTCATTAACTATACATTAAAAACAAAAACACATATTTAGGAAATAAGTGGGGAACACTCAAAATATGAACCTTCTTCAGAGTTGAAAAATGTCTTTATTATAAGGTTTTTGGTTATTAAAGAGGAAATGGTTAATGAATTTAGCTAATGAGTAAGTTAAAGCTGATAGTTTCAGAGTACAGGTGGTGATCGTCTGGAAATGCAGACAGTAAATGATCTACAGATGCAAACAGGAAGAATTCCAAAAATAAAACTGATCTGTACTCAATTCTGAACAGTTCTTCCTTTAACATTAAGAAATATCAACAGTGTAAAGTGTGTCAAATAATTTGCTCCTTTTCAGCTGACGATGCTAAAGAAGCAGTTAAACGTGGAGTAAGAGGAATCCTGGTGTCTAACCATGGTGCACGCCAACTGGATGGGGTGCCTGCTACGGTGAGTATCACTGAGAAAACATGCATGTTTACATAAAATAGTGTCTGTAAATAGATACATAGATAATGTCCAATATCTTTTCACATTGTTAAAATAAAAATAAAATGTAAATTTCCCATCACATTACAAAAAATATTGAGTGCACATTAGTAGGAAATTAATCATACACCTCCGAATGCCGCCTGCTAGCTACTGTGCGTGCCACTACTTTGTTTTATTTGCCACTACTCTAATCCCTAAACCCAAACTCAAACCCTAACACTAACCCTAAACCCAAACCCTAACTTTAATTCCTAACTCTAACTATAAACCCTAAAAAGACCCTAAAAACAAAGTGGGGGTGGGCAGATCAGAGCGGGAATATAACAGGAAAGGTCCCCTATATTTGTCAGTTGCTAACTAATTGGTGCTGTAAGAGTTCTCAAAGCCTAGGATTTACTGTAATAGCTGAAACATCCAATTATGGGAGACTCTGAAGAGTTATTTTGTCAAGTTCACAACAAAGATCAAAAGTCTGTTAGTGTTTTCTTACATGACATTTAGTTATAAGGTAAGTTTTTTGGAAACCTGGAAAAATCATATGGTCACATAAATAAATACATTGATGTATGCTTTAACTAAAATGCTGTGTTTCTTTTGTGTCAACTTTTCTGTAATATATTCAAAATGAGTTATTATTGAAAATTATATATTGTTAGACAATTACTTTTTCATTCAGATTCAAGATCTTCCAACCCTTTCCATGAACATGTCTCTTATATTTGTTCATTAGTTTACACTTGAAGTGTGGGTGATTAGTGGAAAGAACATACCCAGTTGGCCTTGTCAGTGTGATCTCATGGGTTTATAAAAGTTAAAGCCTATTGTACTGCTCTGATTCATTAAACTGGGCATTTATTCTTCAGAGAGATAACAATTATTGCCATGTGAAAAAATCTTAAAAAGTAGTTTCTGGCAATAATAGTAACATTCAATTAAGTAACACCAAATTAGATGTTTTAGTTAAAAAAAAGTCTGCCTAATTTATTTCTATTATTCTGTAGTGGAAACCACATTTTTTGTGGGAAATGACCTGCAATGCAGAAAATAAAATAAGTTACGTCAAAAATTCAGTAGAGCTAGTGCTTTCAAAAGGACTAATGGAAATTTTTTAAGGCTTTTGCATGTTGAGAATCAGATCAATCAAGCAGTTCAAACAAATCAATGACCACCCCCAGTAAGTAATTGCATATCATAATTGGCTGTGCTTATTTTTTCTACTTCCTAAAAACATTACTCCCCATTGTATATAGTGAATCAGCACTCAAAAGGGTTGTGTTAAGAGTGGTATACCTATTGTCATGCCCAGGGCTTTACTGGACTGTTGTGGACTATGGCCTGTGCATGGGATGACAAGGGTTACCCTGATTGTTACTGTGGTTTATTTGTTATGCTGGGTATGTGTCAAGGACAATTAAAATATTGTGTGTATTATGGTTATGCTTATGTTATAATTTGTATGATGTGACATGGTATGTAACTTGGGAGCGTTACTGGGCTGTGGTGCAGTGGAAATAGGGTTAGGAAGATAAGTAAGTGACATAGGCAAATCGACAGAGTGTCTCTACCACTAGGTTGAAGTACCACAGGAAGGTCAGGACACCATATAGGGTCATTCACTCTAATAATTAGGTTAATGGGGTCTCCCTGTGGACCAGGGGCAGGTCACTTCTTCTGTGTACCCAAGAATGGGGCTTGTTATGAGTGGCCATCCTATGGCCAGAAAACTATATAAATATGTATGAATCAAAATAAATGGTGTGTCACTTTCAACTTACATAATTGCGTATGAGTGTCATTCTGGGGATTAGTCCCATTGTTCCTGTTGAGTATCCTGTGTTGGTCACATCCTGGTCTGCTGGGAGGGCTCCTGGGTGTTTTCCTTGATTCTGGTCCATCTTCTACTATCAGAGGTGTAAATGGACCTCATAATTTTGATGGGTAGGATTGAACCAGGTTCAAGCCCAATTGAAAGTACCAAGCCCAATTGAAGTAGCAGATTGTGACAACTGGTGACAGAGGTGGGACCACTGTGAATACCAGAGTGGCAACCTACAGCGATATGTCAATGGCGGAGCTTAAGGAGCTTTTCAGGACCAGAGGTTTCAACAGGACGGGTGTTATGACCAAGGCAAACATGATTGAGGAGCTAATATTGGATGATGTGCTGCACCAGGTAGAGGGAGCTTTGGTGGTGTGTGTGTGTGTGGGGGAGGGGGGGAGGTTGAAAGCACACTACCAGTGACCCCAGTTCCAGGACCTAGGCCTAGGCTGTCTAAAGTCGAGGAGGAGGAGGAAGAGGTTCCAGAAATGGAAAACTGCCATGTCAGAGGACATCACTACTGAACAGGGCACAGATCAGTAAGGAGGTGCTGGTAGAATGGAAGGGGCCACCTGTGTATTCTTCTCAACGCCTGCAGAGAGGTAAAGAGCCCTCACCTACCAGCTAAAGGTTGCCTATAGCAGCTATAAGTATTTTTCAGAAGATAAAGAAGACATTGATGAATTTTTGCAACATATTGTGCAGCAATGCAATCTCTATGAGATTCCTGAAGAAGAGTGGATTAAGCTTCTGGTCAGTAAGCTCAGTGGGCGAACCAGTGAGGCATTTCGTGCTATGCCTCAGGATCAGGCCAGGGACTATCAACAGGTCCAACAAGTGCTTCTGGTAAAATATGCAATAACCCCTGAAGCATACATGGAATGATTTTGGGCTGTGACTAAAGGGCCTAAGGACACCTATGCAGAGGTGATCTGTCACATGAGGCATGTCTGTCGCAGCTGGTGGAAAGCAAAAGGGGCTACCACCATGGAGGAGATTCTACATGAGCAGTTGTTTTTTCTTTGCCCAAAGGGACTGGCAGCGTGGGTGCAAGACCAGAAGCACGCTACTGGTGTAATGGCTGCCAAGCTTGCTGACCACTAGGGGATAGGTGGGGTTTAGGACCAAGAGAACATCAGTGGAGATTTCCAGCCTGTTTGAGTGCGATGTGAAGGGTCTCTGGATTTAGAGATACAGGGGCTGCTGTTACTGCGGTACAGAAGCCAGATCTCAGGGTGCTGGTGCAGAGATTTCCAAGAACCCAAAGATCCTTGTGGGTAGTTAACCTGCAGTCTATTGCAGGTCACCCTGGGCAGTAATAGCCCCTATCCCTGGATCGACACACAAGCCCTCAAAGATGCTTTAACCTGTTCATCTGTATTGGCTTCACCAGATTACACTAGATCTTTTCTAGTGCAGACTGATGCCTCCACTTTTGGCTTAGGGGCAGTGTTGAGTCAAAAGGATGAGCAGCATTGTGAGCACACCATAGTCTTCCTCAGCAAAAAGTTGTTGCCCAGAGAGGTTGCTTATGCTACAGTTGGGAAATAATGTTTGGCTGTGGTATGGGTTTTAAAAAAACGACAAGACTGTCTGTATGGCAGTCATCACTGATCACAACCTGCTGTATTGGCTTTCCAGATTGGAAGCAATGGCTGCCTGCAAAGATGGAGCCTGGCCTTTCAAACTTTCAACTTTTCTGAAACACAGTTGCAGGGGCAATGTCCATCAAAAAGCTGATGGTTTATCCAGTCAGGAAGACAAGTAACAGCTATATAGCTGGAAAGCTATCTGACAGGATGTCTTCCCAAGCTACACCAGAAGTAATGTGAGTGGGGGGGGGGGGGGGGGTTGTTGTCATGCCCAGGGCCTTACTGCACTGTTGTAGACTAGGGCCTGTGCCTAGGATGACAAGGGTTACCCTGATTGTCACTGTGGTTTATGTTTTATGCTGGTTATGTGTTAAGGATGATGAAAATATTGTGTGTGATGTGACATGGTATGGTATGCATTACTGGGCTGTTGTGCAGGGAAATAGGGTTAGGAAGATAACCTAGTCACATAGGCAAATAGACAGAGTGTCTCCGGCACTAGTTGAGGTACCTCATTGAAGTACCACAGGAAGTCCAAGACACCATATATGGTCATTCACTCTAATAATTAGGTTAATGCACCACCAGGGTTGATTAAGGGCCTGATATTACTGGATGTACAGGGTCTCCCTGTGGGCCAGGGGCAGGTCATTGCCAATTGGTCCCCCTTCTGTGTACCCAGTGATGCGGCTCGTTATGTTTGTCCAGTCTATGACCAGAAAATTTTATAAATATGTAGGTAAATCAAAATAAAGATTTCAGTCGGAACTTAAATAATTGCATATGTGAGTGTCATTCCAGGGAATAGTTCCATTGTTCATGTTGAGTATTCTGTGTTTGGGAGTGGTCACAGTCCGTGGGTAACTGTTTCTGGTATCCTGGTCTGCTGGAAAGGCTCCTTGGTGTTTTCCTTGGTTACTGTCCAACTTCTGCTATCAGAGGTGTAAACGGACCTCACGATTCTGCTGGATAGGTTTAACCAGGTTCTTACCAAGCCCAATTGAAGTAGCAGATCGTGACAACTATATGTCAGTATTTAATCCTTTTTCTTTTATGCAAATCTAAGCAAGATTTAAACATTTTTCCCCATACTAGATTGATGTGCTGCAGGAAATAGTTGAGGCAGTAGAAGGAAAAGTAGAAGTATATCTTGATGGAGGTGTAAGAAAAGGAACGGATGTCTTGAAAGCCTTGGCCCTTGGTGCCAGAGCTGTGTTTATTGGACGACCTGCTCTTTGGGGATTGGCCTACCAGGTAATTACAACATTTCTAAATGGCTAATATTGCAAAAAAATATACTAAAGTTCATTCATGGTTGTGTTGTTTCCCAATGATTAGGGAGAAGATGGAGTCAAAGAAGTTCTTCAAATATTGATGGATGAATTTAAGTTGGCAATGGCACTAACAGGTCAGCAAAATTATGATTTTTAACTAAATAAAATAGAGTTTTATAATGCAGCCAATATTTGCCCAAATGTATGTTCCTACTGTATTCTTCAAATGAGTGCAGTAGGCCACAATTCAGGGCCAGACACATACCAGATATGTAGGGTATTCTTCTGTGAGCTCAAGGAAACAAATCAAATTGACTTAACTACTGATGGATCCACCTATATTCACAAAAGATATCCTAAAAACATGGCATAATACAGTTCCTTGAACATCGATGAGTTATACAGACCCTCTATGGAGCCTTCATGTCAAGTTGTAGTGCTCATGTCACACTTTAAAGAATATAATTGGCATTGGAGAGGTCTTACAAGACTAGTAAGAAAACTAGTGGTAAGACTTTGTCTCTAATAAATCTTAAAGCAAATATACATATAAATGAAATGACTAAATGCTAACAGTATAGTTATCATATTTAAAATATAAAACAAACATAAAAAAATACATAAATAACAATGTTGCTTCATTTGTATTCTTCTCTTATCACTAAACCAAGAAATTTCCTGAGAGAAGTTAATTAAAAGAGGATTTGTAGCAAAAGTCAGATTTTCAAGATCATCTCATGTCAACTCTTGATTTACAACGCACTATTTCTATGGGAAAAAAAGCCCTTCTCAGGCCCTATCAACCTCATCTCAGGTGGGAAAATACTTAGTAATATTAGAAGTCATTCTTAGGATCACTTTGAATGACACTTAAAATAACTTTCTAACCACGTTCTTTGTAGTGCATTTTTTATTTTGTCCTAAACATTGCAAAAACAGAATAGAACAAAAGCCGTAAACATTTAAATGTCATTAATTAAATTATAAGATGATGCATTGCAACATTTAATTTGCATTTACTGTTACAGTAAATAATAATTTTGTAAATATAAATACTTGCAGAGTGATATACAAGCATAATCTGGCATGATTAAGTATTATTTTAACAGACAATGGAAATATTTTGCTTTATTTACTAAATCTCATGTATCATAATTAAGTCTGTGATGCTGTGCATTAATGCGCAATGTTGCATTAAATATCTACCCATATACCCCTCTTTTTCCCACTAATGATAGTAGTGTAGTGTAGTGGTCAAGCATGAGCAGTGTAACCACTGCTTCCATAGGTGCCGAGCAGTTGTATGTAAAGAATGTGATGCTATGTGATGCATGTGTTTAGATTACGCAAATGTGCCATCAAAAGCGCCATATTGTTTGCACAAGATCCAGTTCTTAGCATTACGTCATTAATGATGTATAAGAACAATAATCCAGGCAAAATTATAAAATGCCTGTGAATTTTTATCAGTCCCACATATTATTCCCTTTATTATAAATAGATATAAATAAATTACAATTCATAATTTGTATTAAGGTTTGCAATTTCCATATTAATTTGCTCTACTTTATGTGTGAGTTTTGTTGAAGAGAATGTCAAGATATACCAAGATTAAAAACAAGATTTCTCTTTAGTAAATTCAGAGAACTTGGATTTTCACAGTATGGAGCCTATACCATTATTATTATTATTGTTTATTAGTAACATATTCCGTAGCGCTATACATAAATTAATTTCTAGGCTAAGACAAATTCAATATTAACACATTGCAAAGGATGGAGATTTATAATCTAAAGGAGGACAAGGTCAAGAGAACTCTAATCAAGTACTACAAAAATGTACTCTAATATGTAAATGCCAAAATCAATGTATATTTTATAATCATGAAGTCTAAGAGTTCTCGAAAACCCTGAGTCCTAGATAAAAAGACACAATGAGATATAAAGTACACATACAAACAAATATAATCCCAATAGGTGGTTTAAAAAAAATAATCGGTGGGAGAATTAGTTAATTGACTTTGAACCTCTAATTCTCATAATCTATAGCCATTATTTAATTCTCATGGTGGGGAATGATAAGGAAGAGAAGCATTATACACAGTGAATGTAAATATGTGTAATGACACAGGGACCAATTCTATTGCACAATTCGTACATTTACACACACTTAAAATCACTCTTAAGATTGCTACATATTTGGCAAATATTACTTATTGGCACTAATGAATTCTTAAGTCAATAGAATGCATATAAACATTCATAAAAAAAAACCCTGAAGCCAAATTTATGAGTTCAAGGCATTTGCAAGTAGCTAATAGAATGAGGCTAACAGACTTTAACGTCTCGGGGACTATTCTCACGTATCCAACTGGGCGTGCACGTCTTATTTATCTCTCTGCCCACTGTGAGAGTTAATTAATGGCCCAATATAAGGAGAGTTAGTGAAAGGAATAAATTGATGATCTCATTATCCTATTTAATCTTAGTTAATTTAGCTCAGTATATGCATATTTATCACCAACTGTAACATTTTTGAGAACTTAACTGTTTAAATATATTTGGGAGTATGGTTGTCCAAACTTACTAATATCTGGTTTGGAGAAGGTCTCCAACTGTTCTTCTTTATGACATGTGGGCCAGTATTCTCATAACATGTAATTTGCCATGTGAATGATAAGAGCACAGAACTGCTGGTGACTGTTCATATACATGATTTCATTAATGTATATTATTGTCATGTTAATGTATTACCAGCTAATCTAACAATAATTTATATTTCTCCACAGGTTGCTGTACTGTGAATGAAATAGAGAAGGCACTTGTACGGAAAAATCACTTCTCTTCTAAAATATAGGACAATGTTTCATTGAGAATAAAATGCAATATGGTATGCTGTAAATTTTATTTGACATCAATTGACAAGACATTGAGTAGTGTCTCACAGAAAAGAACAATACAAGAACAAGAAGGCATTATTTAAAGTTAGATGGTAGAAGGTTTGCTCTTTAAAAATATACATTGCACCTAGCTCCATGAAAGCCCTGTTGGCCCAGTTAGATAAATTATATAATAAATTATTACTATTTTAATAATTTCCTGATGTTTGCCTCAAGGGGCTATATTGGCCTCCCTTCCTACTAACATTCCTCAGAATGTCACTGTGAATCTACATATTCCAGCAATAGTGAACTGCTGGCTGAGTGCATTTAAAGCTGCAATATGGAGATTCACATCTTGTTCTCTCACTCTCACACATAGGCATACTCTGAGTAGAGATAAGCTAGCATGTTAACATAGGGAAATTAAAAATATAAATAACTCATTACTTTATATTATTAGACTAATAGAGATTTCCTTATGCTAGATGCAACTTTTAAAGGACCATGATTTGTTCACCACAACAGGGTCCCTTTAAGGTGTATATAAGTCAGAGTATTTCTTTACAAAAAGGGTAGAAGACTTGTGGAACTGATTTCGATACAAAGTGTTAGGAACATATATGGTAAATAAATTCAAACACGCCTAGGATATGCATAAGGCCATCCTGATCATGTATTTAGGTAGATAGTATGGGCAGACTAGATGAGCATAACTCTGTGTTTCTGTGCTTCTATGCCAATAAGAATTCTCTGCAATGTTGTGATGTATTTGAATAAGACCATCGGCAGTTCCAGTCTGGACTAGACACCTATATTATACCATACTGCATATTTATAGGACATAATATAAGAGCTTTGTACTGAATATTTTCATTGCTCTTAAACTATCATACTGAAGTTATTACCACTTGGATTTACACAGACAAAACAGACTTCTGGTCATTTTCCTTGTTGAATGTTCATATTAGCATATCATTCTATACACTATACCTAAATTGGTAATGTGTGTTTGTATAAAATGTTTCCATACATTATTGCAAATGAGTCAGACCATTGAAATAATTCATTGCACTGTGCGAGTTCTCCACTACATATGGTGTTTCCTGTCTTGTGCAGTGGTCTGGAAACACTGAAGACATCATTTATGACCTCCATAAAGTTGGTTTCCACCATATTTCAAAACATTATTCAACAGTCATGTGTTAGGCCGGTGTTCTGGAGTGTGTAAGTGGAGCTAAATAATCTTCACTGAAGATCTCCAGGCTATTACTTAAAAAGGAACTAGAACAAGATGTCCAACAGGTTCTTAAGAGAGCTACGCTTGGTAATAATAATTTCATGAGCTACTAAACTATATATATATATATATATATATATATATATATATATATATATACATATATATATATATATATATATATATATATATATATATAATTACAAGCTAAACATAGTTCAAGGTCTTGACACTTTGTACATTACATAAAGCACAAATTCTGAGAGTGATTTAAGTCAATACAAAGAATGAAGAGAAAAGCAAATTACTTTAAGACATAACTTTCATTTACTGTCACATGGAAAAAAAAACAAAAAAAACAAGATAATTGCAGTGGTTACTTTGGCACCAAAATTACACTGCTTCAGACATAAATATCACAAAAATTATAAAAAAGGAGATACCCTTTTCATCTTGGTGTCCCTGAGCACTCAGGTTCCTTAATGACTAAAACAACTCATACTTGAGCACAATAAGGGAACAACCAGGTACAAAAATGTGTGTATCAAAAATGCAAATAGATTCAGCAATAGTTGCTATTTCCTAGGCTCATGAATTACTTGATATCAGGATACCTCGGCATTGGTAAGGGCATTCTATCATTATTTAGCAGAACATGTATTTCAAAAAGGAAAAATACTGGTACAAAAAGTGAAATTAGGGAAATGTATGATATGTATGTGATAACACGAATCACTAGCTGTTCAGGTAATATGAGTTGGTATGCTGTGCCTTTGCTAGTTACTCTCCGGGGTCCACACATGCTCAGTTTTCCGGTTTCACATGTTGACTGGACACTTTTTTAGCACTCCATGGAATGGAAGGTTTCTTTATAGTGTGGTAGAAGAAGGATCTACCAAAGAGTGATCTACTGAGTTGCATTTGGAGAATTCCAAGTAATTCCTTAGTTACATGTTGACCTTGATATTAAAAGGAATTTACGTACGCTCTCGCAATATCCAGTGTTAACTCGTGATGCAGCTTCTCAGCTCATCATGGTATTTATTAAAGCCCTTTCTCCCATGTTATACCTAGCTCACTGCAGTGATTGTGGTTTATCTGGCGTGTGACCTGCACCTATTGTGACAACCCAACTAATCTGAATTTAGTAATCACCCCCATGGTTATACTTAGAGGCTCCAAACAAAATCTGTTTTAATATGGCTGGTTAATATGCCTCCAACCTCAAAGCACAATGGGTGGCCTACTCTGGGTGTTAAGATGGGGTCCAGGGGGATATCCAGGCTCATAGGGAGTAACTGGCTAGTGTAGTGTGTTAACATTAGATATCAAATATATAGTTTTCAGCAGCGCGGCCTTGACAAAATCCGTTGGTAATGCAAAGTTAAAACTGCAGCCCTCACGAAGCATGGGCCGCGGTTGCGGCCAGGCAAGGAGCGCAAAAGGCTGGTGGAGATGAGCACATAGGCGCTCATCCCTACGAACCCATAGGGCTTAGGCAGGGAGCGCCGAAGTCGCTTACTGCGCTGGTGGAGATGAGCACCATAGGCACTCATCCCTACGACTCTGCACGACTTGCGCATCATACCTACAACCCGCACAACTACACATCAACAGAAAACTCAAATACACAATTCACAGTGCGAGACCTGTAGCACTTTGAAAAAATCGCCTCAAAAAAATTACGGCCCATAACACTTACAAAAGGAAACCGCCACTTAGAAAAAAAAATACATAGTGCTGGGGCTCTCAATATATTGTTTACAGTATAAAGCCATGTGCAAATTATTCTCCTATCCTGGAGAGTAATTAGCCTAATCAACCTAGTTACTCTCTGGGGTCTGTGCATACTCAATCTATCCAGTTTCACATGGCTCCATAATATAAAACAAGAATGGAGAGGTTCTCTGTAAGTTCGAAATCACTTTACCGTTTAGTACATATGGCCCATACAGTCTCTACATGGTGTTTTCAGAATCCTCAGTAAACTGTAGTAAAAAAAACTGTATTGCTACAGCTCCAAGCTAGTATGTTATCATACTTTGTTGTTGTTCAGTCGTATCTGACTCTCTGTAACCCTATGGACAGCAGCATACTAGGCACAATTATGTCTCTGGTTGTGCTGATCCATAAGGTTATCTTGGCAAAGATACTGCAGTGAGTTGCCTGTTCCATCTCCAGTGGGCTGCAATTTGTCTAACCTCTCTGCTCTGACCTGCCCATCTTGGGTGACCCTAGCTCACAAATTCGTTGAGGTACACAAGCCCCTTCACCATGACAAGGTAGAAATCATATTTACTTGAATACATAAACCTAGTAGTCTGGTACTTGCCATATTTTAAATACTACAATTCAAATGTACAGCACACCCAAAAAGGGAAGTAAAATAATAAAAATATCTTACTAACACCACACTTTTAAAAATTCTTAATAGTATTTTGTTGACAGGAGCAGAAAAAGAAATTGGCTTGGGAGTTATTATTCTATATAATTAAGACTAGACAAACAAAGCAACAAAGATGTGAGAAAAACCAATATAATGCTTGTCTGCCCATAAAGTGCAATTAGAAGCAGAGACATAAAGGTATTAATTCCACTCTTAGCATACTATGTCCAAGCGCAGTGGTCCTGTCTCCAAAATGATATTAATAAATTAGAAACAGTCTGGTGCATGGTCTATGGGACAGAACTTACAATATAAGCAAATGCTTATCAACCATAATCACCTATAATAGTTGTGAGCATGCGGGTTGTTGCTAACGCTGCGGGCTCACGTAACGAACCTGTGGCCCTCGCAACAGTGCAATCTTACATTATATGCTGCAGCAACATCAAAACAGATTGTCAGCTCCTCAGCATAATGCTTCCTGCATATATTACTTACAAATTGGTAAAGTATAGTCCTTTATTAATGTATTATTTATTTGATTACCATACACCAAACAGCATTAGCTCACGTACAATTTCATTGCCGTCATTTTTTGACGGGCAATATTCTAGTAATAAATATAGCTTAGTGGATGGAATGGACAATGGGGACTTGATTGACAAATTCAATATAATAATGGATTTATTATGGTTCAAAGTATGCAAAAAAAAAGGAATAAATAAACAAGAGGTCATGATTTGAAGTAAAACTTTTCTAGAATGAGTATTAGATAACTGGACCTAACAGGGACTAATATGTCAAAGGAATTCAAGTAAACTTGGAATATGTGTAAGGTGGTTCTAACGCAGTGATTCTAAACTCAGACAGGTAATGATTTAGGTTTAACATTGATCTTTGTATGTCACCTAAATCTATGTTTCTTAAAGGACTACTGTACAATGAAAAAAAATAGAATCTCTGTTTTAGAAAAACATATATTTTGATGTCTCTTATGGATACCGGAGGAATTTTTGATACATTGATGGAAGTTGTATGTTTGTGAGAGAGATGGTTAAATTTCTGGAGACAATGCTTAGATTTACTGATGTAAGCAGACTGTTTCTAACTCTGTGATGAGGAAGGGGTGTGGTGTCAATTTTAATCGGCTCTAATTATTTAACAAAGTTCTACCACCCTCCATCTATTGACAAAAACATATCCCTATCATCCAGCTCTCATGATTTGAAGATCCACAAAATGGATTCCTCTAATCATAAAGAGTCTTACAAAATTCTGATTTACATAGCTACATCACAATCAACTGCATTTTTTCTTGAGCTACAGTGGTCCATTCATTATTTTACCTATGTCATCTGTGAGTCAATAACAAGATGAAAATAACAATATATTATCAGGAACCAAGGCACAGAGTTAAAACAGTGGCTGAGAATCGGCCATTGGTATTGGTCATACTGGGTTGCCTGGTGGTCAGTTGTTAGCATTCTGTCCTTTCACTGCTGTGACCTGTGTTCGATTCCAATCAAGGAACCAAGAGGTCAAACCACTCTGAAGCCATGAAGAGTTGGCCCTGGCCAGTACTCGTATTGGAGACCATCTAGGAATACCAAGAGCTATATGCTGTGGGCCACTGGAGAAGGAACCTGCAACCCACTCCAGTATCTTTGACATGAATACCAAGTGGATCAGCATGGTGTGTTGCGGTCCATGAGGTCACGGAAAGTCAGACACGACTGAGCTACGCAAATAAAGTGGCCATACAATAGGGTCTAATTTGTTTACTTTATAACGGATTAGCATGAAAATCAGTATATGAAGAACATGAATTCAATTTAGCTTTTAAAATAAATACACTCCAACTTTAGTCTTTAGGACTTCAGCAGATATGCTTCTCTGTAACCCCCATGAAGCATCTAGGGAGTGGGAGAGAATGTGACAGTGTGGCTGTCCTGATAGGTGTATTTATCTGCCTTACTGTAGATAAAAATGTCTATAAAGACAACCTCCTGTAAAGATAAAGTTGCCAGTGCCGGAAAACCTAGACTGGTTAGAAAGCTTTTAGGACAGCCTCCTGGGCAAATCCTCCTTCACTCCTTGGATACTTACAGGACCACTGAAATTACCACATGTGCTTTGTGTCATCAGCTAGACACTGGAATACGTAGTAAAATGGTTTGAGTCTGTAACTGTTGCACATTCTGTTCTAGACATATTAACTTTTATACTTACTTCCAAGGCATAATATGTTGAATGTTGTATGTAGTGGTAAGTGGGCGGCTTCAAAGGTTTGTTTTCATAGGTAAGCCCTGGGGAAAGACACAGGAGAGAGGGGGGGAGACACAGGGGAGGGGAGGGGGGAAGACATGGGAGGGGAGTGGGGGGAAGAGACACAGGGGAGGGGAGAGGGGGGGAAGACACAGGGGAGGGGAAGGGGAAGACACGGGAGGGGGAAAGAGACACAGGGGAGGGGGAAAGAGACACCGGGGAGGGGAGGTTGGAAGACACAGGGGAGGGGAGGGGGGGAAGACACATGAAGGGAGAGGAGGGAAGAGACACAGGGGAGGGAGAGGGGGAGAGACACTGGGGAGGGGGAGAGGAGACACAGGAGAGGGGAGGGGGGAAGACACAACGGAGGGGAGGGGGGAAGACATGGGAGGGGAGAGGGGGAAGAGACACAGGGGAGGGGAGAGGGGGGAGAGACACAGGGGAGGGGGGAGAAACAGGGGAGGGGAGTGGGCAAGAGACACAGGGGAGGGGAGGTGGGCGGGAAGAGACACAGGGAGGGGGAGAGACACAGGGGAGGGGGGAGATACAAGAGGGGAGAGGGGGAGAGACACAGGGGAGGGGAGAGGGGGGAGAGACACAGGGGAGAGTCGCTAGTATATATACATATATATACAGTATATCAAAGTTTATTTTTATCTATTATAACGTAAACCACAAATGCTCCTTCCAAGCATTCTTATAATTTTTAATAATATGTTAATATTTTATTCTTCTTAACAAGTCAGTGTCTGTGGCTATAACATGTCAAGAAGATTTAAAATAGTGCATGTTCAGCTACTCGATAAATGTAAAGCTCTTCTGCTTATACTGTACTGTATTCTGCTTAAGTCCAGGCAACCAGACTACACAAATATTTAAGTATTTATAGACAGTGAATAACAGCTGTGATGAGTTAGCTTTGTTTCACCAAGAGCTGAAAAATTAGGAATGGAATGGCTCGCTAACCCACATGACAAATCCAGGCTACAGCAAAGTACGGGGAAATCCACCCTACATCTGCATTCCATCCATCATACTTAAAATGTACATGTGCTCTGCAGGTTCTCTTTTATAATATATAAGGGTTATTTATTACGATGTAGAAAATAGGTATTTCCAGAACATTTGGACATTCAGGAGGATTAAAATAATCAGTTTAGTCTAAAACTGAAAAGGTAAAGTAAATAACTGATAAACAGAGAAAAATATATTTAAAGACCATGGCAGATAAGCAAAAGCTTCACATATTTGTGAAGGATGCAACAAACTAACAACATAAGTTGCTATGGAAGTCATGGGTATAAAATATTTATCATAGAAAATCTTCATTTTAGCAAACTCTGCTAGTGTATGGAAGCTGCCATGATAGTTTTATTTCTTTTCAAGGAACAAGGGGGTGGTTACCGAGCAAGACAAGCAAGGCTTAAAGGTATTCTTGCATGTTGCCTATGCTGAGCCATTGTAGGGGAGAGGTGTCCTGTGCTGAGATCTTATCTGAATCCACCAATCTGTAAACAAATCCGTGTCACTCCAACTTCCATCCTTCTTCTGCTCTTGAATAGAGAATGATAATACTTAGCAGGCACACTCAGTCTCCAAGCCATCGGAATTAGATATACACATAGAATCCTTCAAGTACAAGTAGTGTCTACGAAAAGAAAGGTTTTGCCTAATAGTACTATTATGTTCCCCTTCTGGATCGCTACCTTGTAGTGGTGAAGGAGTTTGTTTACCTCAATGAAGCTGTGAGCTATACCATGTAGGGTCACCCAAGATGGGCAGGTCATAGCAGAGAGATCAGTCAAATCGTGGGCCACTGGAGAAGGAACTGGCAACCCACTTCAGTATCTTTGCCAAGAAACCATATGGTTAAACACAACCAGAAAAACAGTGATGTGCATATTGTGCTGTGTCCATGGTCACCGAGAGTCAGACACGACTGAAGGATTGAACAACAACAACTGTTATGTTGATGACTTACACAGCTGCTAATCTTGTTAATTCACATACATATATACAAATCAGAGACACCCAGTAGATATCACTTATTTATAATATTACTTTTTTTATCTTCATGGTTTCTAGAGAAATGCATTAATCAAGAAATATAGGAATGATTGTTAAATACAGATTTAATTACATGGACAAATTGATGAAGAATTATATACTAATCCCAATGGTGACTAGTATTGTTTTAAGTTGGAGAGACAGAGAACCTTGACCCTTGGTTTTGGGGTCTGACCCTAGTGACATTATGAATTGGGGTATACATTACAAAACTACTATGCATTATACTTTATGAATTTACTGAATTTACTATAAGCCATTTCCAGTATCTATCAACGCTGGACTGTTGTATTCATTATAGGACCACTGAAGTGCCATATTTATAGTATGAAGAACTTGACTTGATTATGTGCAAAATGTTTAAGATAAATAAATACAGCATTTCATTTTCACTATTGAATTTTTTGCTTAATGTCACCAGGCGTTATCTTTTGTTCCTGAAAGGTTTAGAAACGCATAAAAAATGGGAGGAATGTATTTCTCTATCTTTTTCTGTTGAAAGACTGACACTCTAAGTAGCCACTTGACAATATAACTAGATAGAAGAATAAGACCTAGTAGAATAACTCCAACCCTCAGGATACTGGAAGACTAGCAGCACAAGGTGGAAACCTCCAAGACGCAAGAAAAGTCAGCTAAACAGGCTTAAACAGCTTCTAATGTGACTAGTTTTATCCATACCTAACAAGATGTGAAGTTTTTCCTGAACTACAGTGGTCTTTTAATGAACATTTCAGATGCAGACTCTTACAAACTAATCATGTTCAGTATTTAGGATCATTTTACTAGATAACTTTGACCACATTGACCACTTAGCAATCATGTTTCCTGTACATATAGAAATGGTTTGGACTACGTATACTCTGGAGTCACACTAGCCGTTTCATTATTTTGCTGATACTGATCTTTTCATACAAAATGTTCTGTAATTCGGCCACAAGTTAAGTAGTGTCAACATTTTATTCAGATGATAAAGTATTAATAAACATTATATTGAGGAATAGAGACTAAATGATGTCTTCTGCTGGGTACTCTCAGACAAGTCATGACATATTTACAACAATCAAAAACATGGAAGAAAACAGAACACGGAGGGACCCAAGACCATTACTGCTTATCTTAGCTCAATTCACATTACTGCTAATGGGCATGGAGTGCATGGCTGGAAGAGATTAGAAATGGCGGGCTTACTAAATTTGCTGTTGGCTGACTGGCCAACAAAGACATTGTCCTAGACAAATAGAAAACATGTAGTAAGATTGCATTAGTTTTCACACCTTCAAGAGGCAGGTAGGGAAACCATTATGGTGATTAGTAATATGTAAAAGAGGGTTTGAGTACAAAAACTGGAAAGGCCATTAAAGAAAATAACAGTTGGGAGGTATTATAGGGAAGAACAGACATACGTCTGGCGTCTAAACGAAAAGAGTCAGAGGCGCTCTATCTGAGAATGAACAATGGCTAAGTAGGGTTGTCCTATAGGTCTGGTTACTTACTCAGAGGGCAGCCTCTTTTATCTCACTTGTGCCCTTCATAGAGAGAAATATCCTGTAGTATATCAGTCTGGTCCTAGAGGAGACACAGCAAACTCCAAACGTATGTTTCGGCCACTCTTGAGGTGTAGCTGCACTCTCTCAGGCACAGTGAGCAAGGAGTCCATGTCTGGAGCCCCTTATTACCCTTGTCTCTCTGAAAACTTATTTTCTACAGAACAGGTACACTTCTGCCTTTTTTATACTCAAACTCTAGAGCAGACACTCTCCTGACATTCCTAAATACACTTTTACTGATAAATGTTACTGTGCCTGAATCTTTATATCAGTACATTTTACAAGTATGTACGGATAGATATAGGTCTGAGATCATTATGTATGTGCCCAAATTTATAATTAGATGTGTATATGTACAATGATGTCTGGCTGTGTATGTACATTTAGTTATTCGATCAATAGCCCTACATTCAGAGCATCTATGGAACACCAAAATTACTTTTTTGTTCATATCAAGAAATATTATCTACTAGCGACTTGCCCGTCAAAAATGACGGCAATAAAAACTGAAGCCTGGCAATGCTGTTTGCCACACAATGTAAGCCTCTCCCCCTCTACTTTACTGGCCTTGTGATGAGCCCCTTTGGAGCTCATTGCGAGTCTCTCCCTCTGTCTACTTCCTCCTTCGTGTCTTATTTCCCCCCTCCTCTCCCTCCCTTGTGTCTCCTTCCGCCTCGTCTACCTCCCTTGTATCTCCTGCCCCCTGTGTTTTTACCTCCCTCTCCCTCCCGTGTCTCTAAACCCCTCCCCTGTGTCTCTTTCCCCCTTCTCCCTCCCATGCATCTCTTCCCCCCCCTGTGTCTCCCCCAACCCTCCCCTGTGTCTGTTCCCCCCTGGCCTGTGTCTCTTTCCCCCTCCCCCTGTGTCTGTTCCGGCCTTCCTCGTGTCTCCATTTCCCTCCCTTGTGTATCTTCCCCCCTGCACTCTCTCCCCTGTGTCTCTTCCCCCTCCTCTCACTCCCCTGTGTCTCTTCCCCCTCCTCTTTCTGTGCCTCTTCCTCCCTATCTCTTCCCCCTCACCCTCTGTGTCTCTCCCCACTCTGTGTCTTCCACCCCTCTCCCTCTGTGCCTCTTCCCCCGCCTCTCTCTGTGTGTCTCGACACTGTTTCTCTTCACCCCTTCCTCTGTTCCCCCCCCCTCTGTGCCTCTTTCCCCCCTCTCTCTGTACCTCTTCCCCCCTTTCCCTCTGTGTCTCTTCCTCCCTCACCCTCTGTATTTCTCCCCCCTGTGTCTCTTCCCCCTCTCCCTCTGTGCCTCTTCCCCCCTCTCCCTCTGTGCCTGTTCCCCCCTGGCCTGTGTCTCTTTCCCCCTTCCCCCTGTGTCTGTTCCCCTCTTCCCCCCCATTTCCCTCCCATGTGTATCTTCCCCCTGTTCTCCCTCCCGTGTGTCTTTTCCCCCTCCTCTACCTCACCTGTGTCTCTTTCCCACCTATCCCTCTGTGTCTCTCCCCCTCCCTCTGTGTCTCTTCCCCACTCTCCCTCTGTGCCTCTTCCCCACTCTCCCTCTGTGCCTCTCGACACCCTCTTCCCCACTCTCCCTTATCCCCACTCTCCCTCTGTGCCTCTTCCCCACTCTCCCTCTGTGCCTCTCCCCCCCCCTCTTCCCCACTCTCCCATCTGCTCGTGGCTCGGGCTGCGCTGCGCGCATGCGCGGCGTGTGCCGCGCTCTGCGCATGCGCGTCTTGTGCCGCGCTGCGCGCATGCGCGGCTCGTGCCGCGCTCTGCGCAAGCGCGGCTACTGCTGCGCAATGCACAGTTTATCATTGTCAAACTGCGATTCGTCTCAAGCGTGACGACGAATCGCAGTTAGACAATTATAATATGTGATTCTCCATTCATATCAATAAAACTTCTTTTATTTTTCATTGAATTTTTAGTAGATGGAAATCACATAAAGTTACAGATAATATATACCATAAGTCTTATTTGCATCTAGAATATATATACATTCATTGAGTATAAATATACTTCCGTACACAATATTGGAGACAGCGTTGTTAGTGCTTTAATGTATTACGTAGTCCGCATGGGAACCACCTCCATTCAGATTTTATTTTATCATCTTCCAACATTTTAAACATATAACTATAAAACAAAATTGGTCCCCATAGTTACCTACTTTACAAGATTAGACATTCCCGACGATCCTTTCTCCTTTACTGTATTACCGCTCTTTCTGAAGTAGCCGGTTCCCCCCCTTTCCCCTTTACACCATCTTGGGGTATAACACCAGTATATATCTAGTTGGTCGTTCCATAAATTTCAACCACACACCTCGCACTTGGTTAAATGTATTCATTGTATCCTCCAAAGAGTGGGAAATCTGTTCATTTGTATCGATATAATCCAATTTATCCATGATGGATTGAAAATTCAGATCCCTCTGTTTCCACTGTTTAGCTATATGAGATTTGGAAGCTAAATATAAAAATGTAAGGAGTCTATTTTGTGCTTGAGAGAGTGACGTCACCGGTATCCCATCAAACAGGTTTCTATAGTTTCCTGTACTGGAACCTTGAGCCGCTCAGAAGCAACTTGAGAAATCCTTGTCCAGATCTGTCTAACCCTGGGACATCCCCACCATATATGGATAAATGAGCCAATGGTTTTACAACCCCTGAAACAATTTGGGTCTACAGAGCACGTCCATTTCGCTATTCTTTCAGGGGTAAGATAGGTGCGGTGTAATACTTTAATTGCGGTTACCAGTATGCTATGATTTAGAGAGCCTCTATAGATATTCCTCTAGGAGACCCTCCATTTTTCCTCCTCCCAGCATTTTCCCAGATCTGCCTCCAAATCTTTGATATAATTATGTTTAATTGATAACTTTGGCGAGTTAAATATATCATAGATTCCACTAATTATTCCCTTTGCTGTGGGGTTGTTCATGCATATCCGAGACAACCAGGTCCCCTTAGGAAGACCCTGTTTGCTAATCAATGTCTCAATAAAATATCTAAGTCTACACATTGTGTCATGTTCCTGTAATGGGAGATGGAATGTGTCAATAATTTTTTTATTGTCCAGAAGTTTACTATCTTTTATCCAATTCCCTAGCCTATTTAGGCCTTTTGGTTTCCACCAACCCTTTGATGTTAAACTAAGACCTTTCGTGGCCCCAGGATGATTAATTATAGGGATCATGGTTGAAGGATTTAAAAACAGGGTGTGGTTTCTCGCCCACTTCCAGCATTGTAATGTATGGTTTATAACGGAATGTCTCAGCTTGTAAACCCAGGGATTTTATCCAGCCAAATGAGGGTGTCCCATGTCAATGGGTTGAGTAAGTGATCCTCCATAAAAATCGTGCAAACTTTCCTATGGAAAACATTTAAGAGAATAATAGGCATCTGAATAGATCTCCATTCATATTGATGGAATGCACATTAGTTTTTCAAACAGTGTAAGTAAAGAGATGTTTGTAACAATATTTAGACAGTACAAAGGCAAATCAGAGTCTGTTTCTCAACTGCTGCATTTTCATAAGAATAATGAGATTTAACCCTCTGGTGACAGACCACTCAGGACAAATACTTAATTAACAAACAACTACACATTTACTGTTTTAAAACATGCCATAAATCTTGTCCGTTCTGGAATCTGTGTTCCTGCAGTTTCTTGTATTTGGGCTTGTCTTGACACCTTTGAATTGTGGCGCTGGAGAAAACTGCTTATAATCCCATTTGATTGTAAGGAGAGTCGGACACGACAGAACAACTAAACACAAAAACAAAACATTTCTTTAAATCATTATTATTAAATTGCATTGTGTTGAAAAATGTTATTATACACACTGATCAAAATATTATATTAACCTTCCTGGTGGTATGATTATGTCAGTATTTAGAATGTTAACAGCCTTATTAAATTGCGATTCGGCCAATTGAATGAGGTTCTATATAAGCACAGAGTATATTTTTTTACAGAAGTTTTTAGTTAGTGAAGACCTTGCTTTTGGATAGAAGTTCACTAACTAAAAACTTCTGTAAAAAAAATATGCTATATGCTTATGTAAAGCCCTTTTCAATTGGCCGAGGCACAATTTAATAAGACTGTTAAGCGGTTCATTAACAAATACTGACATAATCATACTGCCTTGTTCCAACCCCACAGAGCACCATTACCCCTTCCCCCCTCTCCTCCTCCTTTTTCCCCTTTCCCCCTTATCCTACTCTATTTTCCCCCCTACTTCCTTATCCTCCGCCTCCTCCCTTTCACGCCCTTCCCCCTAAATCCTCCTCCTCCTCCTCCCTTTCCTCCCTTATCCTCCACCTCCCTTTCCCCTAATCCTTCTCCTCCCTTTCCCCCTTATCCTCCTCCACCTCCCTTATCATTCTCAACCTCCTCCCTCCTTCCCCTTATCCTCCTCCTTATCCTCCTCCCTCCTTCCCCTTCTCCTGCCTCCTTCCCCCTTATCCTCCTCCCTCCTTCCCCCTTATCGTCTCATCTTCCTTGCCCCCTTGCCTTCCTCCTCCTCCCTCCTTCCCCCCTTCTCCTCATGCTCCCTCCTTCCCCCTTATCTTACTCTCTCCTTCCCCCCTTATCCTCCTCCTTATCCTCCCTCCTTCCGATCCTCCCCCCTTCCCCTCAACCCTCTCCTCCCTCCTTCCCCCCCTATCCTCCTCCTGCCTTTCCCCCTCTCCATTTACCTCCCTATCCCCTCTCTGCTTATGGGGGGTTGAGGATGAGGATGGGGGGTTGAGGAGGGGGTTGAGGAGGGAGGTTGAGGAGGGGGTTGAGGATGGGGGGTTGAGGAGGGAGGTTGAGGAGAGAGGTTGAGAAGGGGGTTGAGGTTGAGGAGGGGGTTGAGGTTGAGGAGGGGGGTTGAGGATGGGGCGTTGAGGAGAGAAGATGAGGATGGGGGGTTGAGGATGGGGGGGTTAAGGAGGGTGGTTGAGGATGGGGGGTTGAGGGGGTTGAGGATGGGGGGGTTGAGGAGGGAGGTTGAGGAAGGGGTTGAGGATAGGGGGATTGAGGAGGGAGGATGAGGAGGGAGGTTGAGGATGAGGAGGAGGGGTTAAGGAGGGGGGTTGAGGTTGAGTAGGGGGTTGAGGAGGGGGGTTGGGGTTGAGGTGGATTGAGGGGGGAGTTTGGGGGGGTTGAGGTTGAGGAGGTGGGTTGGGGTTGAGGGGGGTTGAGGTTGAGGAGGGAGGTTGAGGATGGGTTGTTAAAGATGAGGATGGGGGGTTGAGGAGGGGGTTGAGGAGGGAAGTTGAGGAGAGGTTTGAGGATGGTGGGTTGAGGAGGGAGGTTGAGGAGGGGGGTTGAGGAGGGAGGTTGAGGAGGGGGTTGAGGATGGGGGGGTTGAGGAGGGGAGTTGAGGATGGGGGGGTTGAGGAGGGGGTTGAGGATGGGGGGGTTGAGGAGGGAGGATGAGGAGGGAGGTTGAGGATGAAGAGGGAAGTTGAGGATGAGGAGGAGGGGTTGAGGAGGGGGGTTGAGGTTGAGGGGGGGGTTGAGGAGAGAGGATGAGGATGGGGGTTGAGAAGGGGGGTTGAGGAGGGAGGATGAGGATGAGGAGGGAGGTTGAGAAGGGGGTTGGGGATGAGGAAGGAGGTTGAGGATGAGGAGGGAGGTTGAGGAGGGGGTTGAGGATGAGGATGGAGGTTGAGGATGAGGAGGGAGGATGAGGAGGGAGGTTGAGGATGAGGAGGGAGGTTGAGGAGGGGGTTGAGAATGAGGAGGGAGGTTGAGGATGAGGAGGGAGGTTGAGGATGAGGAGGGAGGTTGAGGATGAGGAGGGAGGTTGAGGATAAGGAGGAAGGTTGAGGAGGGGGTTGAGGATTAGGAGGTAAGTTGAGGAGGGAGGTTGAGGATGAGGAGGGAGGTTGAGGAGGTTGATAAGGGAGGGGGGAAGAGACACAGGGAAGGGAGAGGTTGGAAGAGACACAGGGAAGGGAGAGGGGAGAAGAGACACGGAGAGAGAGGGGGACACAAGAGGGGGACACAGAGGGCACAAGAGGGACACAGGGGGCAGCACATTTCCCACCCTCGGCTTATACTCGAGTCACTCATTTTACCAAGTATTTTGTGGTAAAATGGGTGCCTTGGCTTATACTTGGGTCGGCTTATGCTCAAGTATATACAGTAATTTTGATGGGACAAATCAAGAGTTCCAGAAGAAATATAAACTCAAAGATGCTATCTACACTGTCAGGTGTGCTTGGAATTATGTGGCACGTGAAACATTACAGAAATTTTGGAGAAAATTGTGGCCAGCTGTCATGCCTGAGGAATCCTCCTCCGTCAACTTTGAGGAGGTTCAAATCGATTGTTCAGCTGTCAATATCAGAGTTTATGAAATGTGTGTTAGTTGATTCTGCTAATAACAAATTAATTTGTCTCGAGATTAACTTGACGACTGGTTTGCTATGGATGAAACTATTCCAGTTACTCATACACTAAACTCAGAAGAAATCATAGAAGGTGTTGTGATACGTGAAAAAAAAAGAATATTGCAGCTGCACATCATACAAAACCTGACTTTGCGCGAGAGGCGTAAAGCCTCAAATCAAGGTATTTATTCATTCATTTATGCAGAAAGCTCCACCCAAGTCTACCATTACAACATCATCTAAAGATGAAGATCCAAAACTAATCACGTCCACTTCTCCTGATCGTGTTCCAGCTAAATCATCAGCAGATCCTCATGATGGTTTTCTGCTCCTGAAGTAGTCCAAGCAGAGGATGAAGCTGATTGATATAATTTAAGTAAAAAAATGTTATGTTAGTTATGTTCACTAGTTTAATGACTGCCATTTAATATGCACACTGCATTCAAAAAAGCTATTTTTTACAGTGTAATAAAACTGGATGTAAAAAAATGTTATGTTAGTGATGTTCACAACATTGACTGTCTGTCATTTAAGTAATATGCACACTGCATTCAAAAAAGCTAAATTTTGCAACTGTGTCAAAGTGAATTCTGTCTTTATTTGCTTTAATTTGCTTTTATTTACTGTATTTCAATATCAATATCAATTAAATACATTGTGTATGGTTTTCTAGGAGGTATAGTCTTAGTTAAGTCTCTTTTAATATTGACTCTCAAGCAACCGGAAACATATACGGCATATGGCAATCCCCGTGGGTGCCAGATAACCGGGAATTTACTGTGTATATATATATATATATATATATATATATATATATATATATATATATATAGTGAAAAACAATAAATATCAAATATAAATGCTTTGTCTGCCTCCAAGATTATAAAAATCAAATGGTAAAAGCTAAAGGTTAGAACAACCCTCCCCCCTTATATTAAATGAATAGGGGACATAAAAAAATAGTACAATTAAACTTAATTATGCATTACCAGATTTGGTCACAAGAGGGTGCCATGGAGCTGTGTGTCTTTCCCATGAATGTTTTGACCCATATTATATTATATATATATATATATATATATATTATATATTTCATATATATTATTGTGGATCTTTGTGATGTTGGGGGTGTTTGCTATGTTGGTCATGCAACTGCATTCCTCGTGAAGCGAGGCAAGCAGTTGTGGCACGCGTCTGCGAGATACGCAACTGCAAGCCTTGCGTAGCGAGACGAGCAGTTGAGGCACGCGACTGCGAGGCCCGTGGGACTTTTAGCCTTGCAACCAACGCCAAAGGCGCTCATTGCAGGACCCGCGATGAGCGCCGCAGGCGCTCATTGCGAGGCCCACGGGACTTAGGCTGCAATGAGCGCTAAAGGCACAGGCGCTTATCGTGAGACACGCAGGACTTTGAAACACCATAGACATGAGAACAGAAGGCGCTCATGTCGATGGACGCGATAGCTGGCGAAAAACGTAGCACTTTGCTGCTGATTGCGAGGAACACAGTTTGATAATTTAACGGCCAAAATTGTATCAAGTGCATAACTGTAAAAACCCTTAAAAACAGCCAAAGTAATTAAAAAAGTAATAACACAGTCACACACAGCACAGGGGGAGATCCGGGAAGCCTAGGAGTGAGGTTGCAAGCAAATTTGAGCCATATTTGGCTTTTTTCGTCAATTGAAAAATGGCTAAGCGAGAAAAAAATTGTGTCCATGCTCCCAAACAATTGTAAGTGTTGTTGGGATCTTCAACTCTAAAATGTTATTTTAAGTATTTTTACACACACTCCTACATCATTTAAATGTAATTGCACCGGTCTCACAAAAACAGTTTCCAACCTGTGCTGGCAAAAAAACAACAAAGAACACACCAAGTTGATAAATACAGATAAAAAGGTCACATTGATGCATGTACCAGCAAAGACGGAGGTAAGGGTTAAACTTTTCTGTTACTGACACCTGGATTCACAACTGGCCCTTGTACCACTCTGGGTTTATGGCCCCTAAACATCTACAATAACAATAAGACAAACACTAATTGTATGTTTATTTGTGTTCCCATGTCTTCCAGAAATGAGTAATAGCTGAGACAATGGGCTACAGTGACAAAGGTGAGAGCTTTCCCACTGATAATGAATGGTTACATAAACAGACGTCATAGAATAACATCATTAATTTGTTTTATTGCAATATTGGGGAAACACATTAGTGGATTTAGGCCAATGATTCTTCCAGTGATGATGTTTCAATTCTTTGGGAAATAATCTCTCTACAGGTGATTACCAATTAGTGATAGATGCAGGAGGAAATAGAGATTATTTCTAGAATGTTCATAATATAATTTAAATGACCAAATTAATTCAAGTCACTTATTTGTGAAGTATGCAAGAAACTGACAACATTAGCATCTGTGTAAATCATGAACATAAAAACGTTAACAGAGAACAGAAGAGTTAATCCTGTCTTTGTTGCCTCACTTTCTGAGAGCTTGATCATGAGGAGTGTGTTTTTTATCTATCAGCAAAGGGACGGTTGGGAGCGGAAGGAAGTGGGAGAGGATGAGTTTTTTTAGATAATAAGTTAAAATGAACACCAATCCCTTGGCCCTCGCATGCATATCTGCAACTCAAATATATCTATTTTCCTCATTGTAAAGTGGTCCTTTAACTCAAACTGGTCATAATTTTGATGGTAGCTTATGGGCACTATACTGATAAAACATGTCAAGACACAATAAAAGTGTAAGTTGCATCTATTATGGTAAAAACTGTAATAGTCCTATTATATAGAGTTGTCAATTGTCCTCTGTTGGTGGCTTTTTCTCCTCCCAATCATCTAATTATTTTACAGTGTGGGGTGAGTGTGCAGCAACCTGTGAATCTATATATTGCAGCTTCTGAAGCACACATCATGGTCAGTGGCGTCCTACTGGTCAGTGCAATCATGGGCTTCTGCATTATACACTTCAATATGGAGTTTCACAGCTTGCTACCTATCCTTCACACACAGTGGTATGCTCTGAAGAATGAGAGCAGGGAAACTAGCATGGCAACTTCTGATATGCAGGCAAAGGGACATTTGAAAATAAGTAATTATTAAAAGCTGTATATAACTATGTAATTGAGCTAAAATCATTATACTAGATACAAAATACTAGATACTTAATATGATTTGGCCAGTGCTTGCTTTAATCACTTTGGTGCTCCTTTAACATGCCTCTTGTGCAAATAATTCAGTATCCTGGGCTACATCTGTATTCTGTACAACAATATTTGAATATTCAATTCTTAATCTAGTGATTTTTAATCACCATACTTTAGTTGGCAATGCTGGATTTTCTATGATGTCCAGACATATTCAATCTTCCTATAGTATTGCAAAGTTCTTAGTTTAAAAACAAGAGTATCTATTACAAAGAATGCTACCGATTTAGAACTTTAACATCTCTATGATTGTTCTCAGCTTTTAAAGAAATTAAAATTATATCGTATTTAGATTCTTCCTGAACTCCAATGCTGCTTGGCATTGAGCATTGTTACATGGGTGGTTGTCCGCTAGTACTACCAAATGCCTCTCTATCTCTGATATCACTAGATTTGTTCCATTAAGATTAGAAATTGCATGCATTTTTTTCCTTCCCGAATCCATAGCTTTACATTTATTTCTGTTAAATTTCATCTGCTGTTTAGCCCATTCTTCTCTTTCATGTAAGACACTTTTGAATGAAAGTATATCATTTTCTGATTTAACTACATTGCACAACTTGGTGTCATCAGCAAATATGGATACAGTAGTTTCCAGTTCTACTTCTAAATCATTAATGAATATGTTAAAAAGGAGAGGACCTAATACCGAACCCTGAGGAACCCCACTTACCACATTAGTCCAATCTGAGTAGGTTCCATTTACAACAACCCGTTGCTTCCTGTCTTTTAGCCAGCTCTCAATCCACCTACTCTTAGTACGTAGCAGATTGTCTAGAACAGTGATGGGCAGTCTATTTCACTTAAAGGTCCTCATATATGGCCCCTGTGTCCATATATCCCTTTAGAATGTAAGTTTGCGAGTGTTTAATCTTTTTAGGTGCTTTAGGGAAAACACTGTGTGTGTTTGATTGAAAGCCCAATAACAGGGACCTCCATTCCTTTGCATTGTGTTCAATTTGTCTTTGATTGAAACCTAACCCCTGTATAGCGCTATGGAATATGTTGGCGCGTTACAAATAAAGGATAATAATAATAATAATAATAAAACTACTGATATTTTAATAACATAAAAACAATTCTATATAAAAATGTAAAAAATCTGAACATTACCAGTAGGTGGAGCTGTAGCTTTTTCAAAATGTAATTTGCTTCTTTCTAAAGTGATCATTTCCATCCAGTGCAAAAACTGGAAATCCCTTTTTACATGTTTCTTTATAGTCTTGATTGCTCTCATAAACAATAATCATATAGTTTTTGTAAATTTAAACACAGGCATTATTATATGGATAAGTAAAACTTAAGAAGTGTGTCCTTAGATTGTAGGTGACCCTATGGCAGTTTAGTGTACTTTCAGGGGTGATCATTGTTTGTCAATTCACTGACCTTGGAAATCATTTTAGTTTATTTGATTGTGACTCCAAAATTGGATGAGGATTTAAGACCAACTTCAATACTCTTTGCTGTTTTTTTATGGGACCTCTGTAGTTTTCTTTTCTGAAAAGTGATCTTGATAAAGAGCAAAATGTTTATATAAAGTAAAAAAATACAATCATTAAACCTTTTATATATAACTAATCTTAACTGTATTTTTCCATTACCTTATTGAGCTGCGTGTTTCAGTTGCTTTTTCAGCACACTGTGCCTATGTAAACTAATACTATTTCCTATAGCCATTAAAAGCACAGGCATTTTTGAAATTCAGTTGCAGCAGACGGATGCTTTCTCTCCTGCCTTTGATGATTACTTGATTTTAGGTCTAGGACTACAGAAAGTGAACACTACCAGTGTTATGTTGTTAGAAAACAAATAGACAGTGACATGCTGTATGTTAGAGACAAAGAAACTAGGCTGCCGAATTTTTAATAATAATCATATTTAATCATTTATCTTAACGCATTGCTGGCTTGCCATTCAAAGACCATATAGAAAAATATGACCACAGTGGTCTATATTCCTTTATGTGAAAGCTTTATCATGGGTGATATGATTAAAGCAAATCAGAATTTTCCATTAGTCTTTGTTACATCACTTCCTGAGAGCTGGGCCATGAAGGTGAGTTTTATTTTTAAAATGTATGATTGGACGATGGAGTGGAGGAGGAGGGAACAGGGAGTGGTCAGAAATCTTTTTTTTAGAAAATTTAATCTGATTGAAATTGCCCCTGCCCCTTCCCCATACATGCCCAGAAGCAGCCAGCTTGCATTAATAGATGAAAGAACTGCTCTAAAGAAATGTAAACACCCCTCTCTCACATACACACATGAAAGTATCATGGATGCTTCAAGGTCCAGTAGAGGCATCAAACTATATTGTTTTCTAATTAAAGACCACCTTTATGACAGACACAACATTTTCAAATATGTACTTTTTTCATTCTACAGTGGTCCTTTGAAAGCATTTAAAGCAAAGGTGGCACTTATAAAATGATATTATATTTTCAGCTTGCATCATGTTTAAAAGTGAAACCCCTAATTTATCCAAAATTCTTTATTAATTACTGGCATTTTTACTTTACTGCACAATCAGGAGAAACAAACCATCTAAAACAGAAACTCTGGAGCTCTGTAGTCCTTAACAATGCCCCCTAAACTATCTAATCTAAAATTACTACAGAAAATAACTAATTTGGCTGTGGTTGTTTTTTTGTATAAATGTTTAGATGTATTCTATTGACACCAGTAAATTTTGCGATCGGACTGGAAATCCAGCAATGAAAATCATTAAAGCAACTGTTCTAGTCTATGCAGGTTCCATAATATGCATTAATCCCTTAAATCCCAAGATCCATTTTGCACAAAAAAACATAAAAAAACAACAACTTTTAATTGCATATTTGTGTGTTGAGACGGTTCTGCAATTTATTCTAATGTCTTTCCATGCTTTCCCATATATTTAATGTACAGTATTGAGTGTTTAATAGTGTTTAAGGCTCTAATAATTGATTGAAAAAGCACTTGTGAGTCCTATATAGTACTTGTAATATTTTTGACAGAAACTTGATATTTTTTTCATTTGCGGGTTAGACTTTATTTGCGATCTAGCACTCCGGGTCTAATAGAATATTGATTTTGTGTAACTTTAATTGTTTAGAGCTCATAATATTTGAGCTGTGTGGAATTCTAAGGCCGGTTGGCTGGCCCGTAGTGATTATGGGCGGTTAACTCATAATTGGATTGCGAGTAGCTGATAGAACTGTGGCAATTTTCAGAGTGGTTTTAAGTGTGTGTAACTTTGAGTATTAGGCAATAGAATATGGCCTCTAGAAGGGTTTGAAATCCACACATTCAGATTGGTCAATGCTTAACCAATTAGAGAGCTCTATTTTGCTCCATTCTTCATGGTTAAATAGAGCTGTCCATATTTGACTGGCTATTTAAACAGCTAATCAGAGAACAGAATTTAAGCTTTACAATTTATTTTACTAAGTTACAGGAGCCAATGTCATACCTGAGAAGCATCAGCTTATACAGTTCCATTAATAATTAAGATAATATTCATAAATAATAAAAAAAAGCACACAACATCACCATCTCAGGACAAGAGAAATATAATATGGGAAATACATATCATATTTTATCTCCAGACCCATATATTACACTATTAAACAGAAATCCAATAGATTATTTAAAAATAAATCAATTCTATTCTACCAAATGTCCAGCAGCTAGAACATATATAGTAAAGATCTTGAAAACATTTGTACCAAACATTAATTATATCAGAAATAAAATGTATTTTATTTATAAAATGCATTTGTTATCAGCTAAATTAAATGGCCAGTTAATTTAACACAATTTAAAGCACACCAGTGTAAAGTTCTCGTAAAACCATGTTTAAATACTTTTTGAATTTTTGAAATAATTTCTTTTTTCACAGAGTCTGTTTACATGAGAATCTGACAAGCCCCCAGACAAACTAACAACAGCAGCTCTGTGCAAAGAGGAGAAGCAGAAAAATAATTAACCCTTCACCAATTCATCTGTCCAGGTAAACATCTCCTTCTGCATTCCTGAATTCAGGGAGAAACTATAAATCTTTGTCTTCATGGAGCCTTCATGTTGTTAATCATGGAAGAGTCAGCAGTGTATTTGTAAACAGACCTAAGACTGTAGATTTTTAGCTGTTATTAGTGTAAATAAAAAAATGGATAATTTTAACATAGAACCTTGTGCTCTTTCACACCATGAAGAGCACTTTTAGCAAGGTAAATGGCCCTTTAAGAGACAATGCATACAACGTTGTGAATATCTGGCCTCCCTGAACTGAATATTATCTTTTCAGCTCACTAAAAATGTTTAACTTAATTATTATTATTTAACATATTATTATTATTTTATAAAAAATAATTTTTCTGTTTATTTCACAATTTAATATATTTTATTAATGGCAATTACATAATGTCTTACTATTATTGTATTTTTTATTTGTAAAAAAAACTATTATTTATGTACGTTTAAACTTTCACTGCTTTATATGTTTTTTATAAAAATATGTTTTGTGATTTATAAAATAATAAAAACTTTAAAACAAACAAAATATTAACATTACAAACAAACCTATACTAGGAGTGCAATTTTTCCCTGCCTTCTGTGTCCGACCACCACTTCTGCACTTTGAAATGTAATCCAAGTCATTTTGAAGTCTAGGAATAATGCTTTCAGATATATGTTAAGACATCAGGCAGACCTTTCCCATATTATTTCTTAAAGTCTATTGTTATCATTAATTAATCCTGTTAGGTTTGATCTACTTTTGATCAGGTATTCCTCAAGGGTATAGACTGTATTATGAAGGTGTTGCTAAACAGATGTAAATGTGTTATATATACCGACTTTCCAGAACTGACTTATTTTTAGAAACTTTGCTGTGAATGAGGTACTGTCTCATAGACAAAATAAGTTCAAGTGGTACCTTGGGACCTTACTGTATTAAGTATTACATTTCATTAATAGCCTGTAACATAAATATATGATGTTAGTATCAATATATAGCTCATGACCTTTTGATTATTCATGAGATTTATATTTAGCAGTGTTTAAAGGACTGAAGTTATGTCCCAACTTTAAACTAGTAAAAATCAGTATACACAGCTTTTCAATTTACTATTATTAAAAAAATATGATCTTTTGTGAGAAAACTTTAACTGAACACTGAACTTTAGGCTGAAATGTAATTAGAACCTTTTGATTTAATTCTTGTGATTAATAAGTTGATCATTTGTAAGATATTTTTTTTTTAATCTTTAAATACATTTTCAAACTGTAGGAGGAGGCTGTGATGGGGAGAGATATTTACTAAGCCATCACAGGGTCTTTGATGGGATGTGAATGGTTGTAATGGAATTTTTTCCCTATAGAAAATAGAAAATACTAAATACAGTGATGAACACAGCCACTATGAGGTCTAGTATATCTCCCTCCTCATTAAAGCCCATGTGATAAAAAGCACACAGTGGTGAGGTGAGATATTGGGAGTTGACCACCATTTAAATATTTTCTTTATATGCATAAGTACTATAAATTGTCTATGCTCCAATATGAAAATAATTCTTGAATTTACATTTAAAAAAATACTATGGCCCCTATTCAATTGCAGTTTACATTATACAGGCTGTAAGTCTGCAGGCTTAAGATTTGCTACATTTACAGAGCGATTCAACTGAACAAGCCCGCAATTTACAATCCGAAAGGCCAAAACCGTAAACCATGCAATCGTAAGTAGCATTTCAGGCCATGGTCATGATCAGTTAAGCAAGGCCGTAACTACCGATTTAGAAACAGCCAATAGCAAATGAGACCGCCATAATGACATCATTAAAAGATGGAGGTTAAACTTCAATCAATTAGTGTTTAGAGCTCCCGTATGCGATCAGACTCGCAATCCGGCAATGTACAAAATAATAAAAAGGAATGGCGATACTCTTCTAGTCCATGTGGGTGGCCTGATATGTATTAACTCCTTGATTCCCAAGATTGATATGACATGAAAATGAAACATAATTTTTCTTTATTGCATATTTGCTAGCCTGAGACTGTTGTGCAATTGATTTTACTGTCTTTCATTGCTTTCCCTGTCTTTTAAAGTGCAGAATTGATTTTTTATTTGCATTTACAGTGATACGATCAGGTGTTTAACCCCCTTGCGAGTCTTATCTGGTACCAGTAGGATTTTCTTCTACATTTGCCATTTACAGGTGTGAAAATATTTGCGGGCTTGAGGAATTGTAGCAATTGAATAGCGATTTGCGATTGTAACTCTTGCTGTCTTGAAAGATCAAAGGCTTAGATGGGTTATAAGTTACGGTTTGGACCACCACAGGGATTTTCAGTCTGTAACCTGTAGATTGTTTGCGGCTCGCAAAAAAACACCAATTGAATAGCAAATTAGTTTACAGGCTCCATTACGGGCTCCAGTAACTTACAATTGCTCAATTAAATAGGGGCCTATATCTAGTATTCATAATTACATCTGTAAAATGACAACATAAACTCACAAACTAACCTTTTTCCCAAAACGCAACTTTTCTCATCAGCATCACATATTATTTGTGTGCCTGGAATTTCGTACCAGAAACACAAATTACATTTGAAATCTGTGGTCACTAATTATATATGCTGTCTAGACACAATTAAAAATTCACCTCCTAAGCACATTGGAGTTTCCTTCAGTATGATAGGAGTACTCAGAGGCCATGCATCTTATCCTGATGTAGACAGTAACCTAAACTCCAACTACTGGTGGTTGTATAATGGACCAGGGAATAACGTGGAAGGATAATTTAAGCATACAATAGTGTCAATAATTATATACAGTTGATAATAAATCAGACCTATGCATTTCATTTTCCTCAGAGGACTTTTTCAAGGTCTATCTGGAAATACCAGTCTAAGATTAACCATGTCTGAGAACTCCCATTATGCAAGAAAACTGGTAACAACACTTGACAGGATTTTAATGTTTTCCTGCTGTGTTTTGACAAGTGGATTTACCACTACTTATCTAATTTAGACAGAATATCCATAAAAAGCATAAATAGGCACATGCAGTCACCCAGAATAGTCCATGATCTGGTATTTCAAAAATATTTAAGAAATTAAAGTCTAGACAATTATAAATTAACTAGTTAGTTGCCTGTCAAAAATGACGGTATAATATTGTCTTAAAAATTGTGTCTTCTGTCTGTTTGTGCACCCTCTCTGTGTGTATCTTCTCTTTCTCTGCGCCCTCTCTCTCTCTCCATCCCCTTTCTCTCCCTGCGCCCTCTCTCGCTCTCTGTGCTCACTCTCTCTCCTTCTCTCTCTCCCTCCTTCTATCTCTCCCTCACTTCTCTCTCTTCGCCTCCCCCTCCTTCTCCCTCTCTCTCTCTCCCTCTTCTTCTATCTCTCTCCTGCTCTCTCATGCCCTCTCCTTCTCTCTCTCCCTCTTTCTCTCTCCCTCTCCTTCTCTCTCTCTCCCTGCCTCTCTCACTCTCCCTCTCCTCTCTCTTCCTCTCTCTCCCTCCCTCATTCTCCCCCTCCCTCTGCTTCCCTCTCCTTCTCTCTCTCTCCCTCCCTCCTCTCTCCCTCCCTCTCCCCCTTCAGCACCCATTGCGAGCCTCGCAATGCACAGCGCGCATGCACAACTTGCAATTTGCCAGCGTCACACACAAACTCGCAGTACGACAACTATAAATCAATAAATTACAAATACCTTTTAACCACTTTTGGCAAGTGGATTTACCACTACTTTTCTAATTTAGACAGAATATTCATAAAATGCATAAATGCGCACATGCAGTCACCCAGAATAGTCCATCATCTAGTGTTTCAAAAAATCTTTAAAAAATTAAAGTCTAGACAATTATAAATTAACTAATCACTTGCCTGTCAAAAATGGCGGTATAATACTTAAAATTTGTGTCTTCTGTCTCTTTGTGCGCCCTCTCTCTGTGTACCCCCTCTCTCTCTCTGGAACCTCTCCCTATACTCACTGTTTCTCTCCTTCTCTCACTCGCTCCCTGCTTCTATCTCTCCCTCCCTCCTTCTCTCTCCCTCTCCTTCTCACTCTCTCCCTCTCCTTCTCTCTCTCCCTCTCCTTCTCTCTCTCCCTCTCCTTCTCTCTCTCCCTCCCCGTCCCTCCCTCTCTCTCTCCTTCGTTCTCCCTCCCACTCCTTTTCTCTCCCTTCCCTCTCCTTCCCTCCTCTCTTCCTCCCTCTCCCTCTTCGGCGCCCATTGCGAGCCTTGCAAAGCGCAGCGCGCATGCTTAACTTGCAATTTTCAAGGGTCACACACAAACTCGCAGTACAACAACTATCACATATAATAGTTGTCAAACTGTGTGACGTTGAGGTGCGTACGACTTAAGCAATGAGCGCCGCAGGACTTAGCCGATGAGTGCCGCAGGCGCTCATTGCTGCGAGCCTCGTGAAGCGAGGCGAGCCATTAAACCGTAGCACTTAGCCGATGAGCGCCAAAGGCGCTCATCGGTGCGACTTAGAAAAAAAAGATACAAAAAACCTAAAAAACACACTAAATACGCCAAAAAAAAATACAAAAACATCACATACAGCATAGGGCAACAGCCAGGAGGTCTGGGAGTGAGGTGGAATGTGAATTTAACACGATTTAGACGATTTTCGCCACACGAAAGCAAGGAAAAAAATGGGTGCCGAAAAAAATGAAGATGAGGCTACACGATCCCGGACCGCACAAAACACTGCAAAATGCATAGCACTTTACACATCACACTACGACCTACAAGATACACTATTACAAAAGCCAGAAAATGCTCACGAGACGAGTACCACATTAATAACATTACGACTATACAATGCCACTTTACACAATAAACCAACGTCTTTACCTCGCACACGTAGCCTATTTATAATGCACAGTACAAACATTCATTACACTTTATAAGCAGGGCACTAACACTCACAATGCAGACGCAAAATACAAACAGATTGTTAGCTCTTCAGCGTATTGCTCACTGCATATATCAAATCATTAATTATTACTTAACTGCATATACATAGAAATATATGTCTCTCTCAGAGCACCAAAAGTACACGACAGGATAGGCTTGCAAAGAGCGCCAAAGGCGCTCAGCGCAAGCCTCGCAATGAACGCCGAAGGTCCTCGCAGTACAAAACGGTTTCAATTATGTCTCAAACAGCATTCCCATGGCTTCAAATTGTATTGCCCCGTCATTCTTGAAGGGCAAGTCGCTAGTAAATTAATAAATTACAAATACCCTTTAACAAACATACCTAAAGAGCTTTAAGAAAAGAAATCTAGACTGGAAAATACCATTATTTCTTCTTAACTATTATTATTATCAATATCACTTTTGGAGAGCACAAACTAATTTGATTTGTGAGGATCTTGGTTGTCAATAGTGGGGGGTGGGCATTGGGTCATGATTACTGGAAAACTGGCCCACACCTATTTGATTTTGAAAGCTTTTGTGGCAGTTTAGCACAAGAAAAGACCACTTGTTAACCAAAAGCATTGTTATGAAGCAGCAAATTTCCATTCCACTAGCTGAACACAGCAAGTGAACCTAAAGTCATTGTGTGCTGCTTATAATATGCTAAATGCAATAAAAATATCCAAATAGTTAGAAGCAATGCACATAGAAACAGAAAATAGGGAAGGGGGATGAAAGTGCACCGCCACTTCCTAGTGCAGATCAGTTTTATTTTAAATAGTTCTGCAAAAGTAATATGACAAGATAAACAAATTTTTATGAAATGGACACTCACATGTGCCGACCTCATGCAATGAGGTGGTTCGGTAGCAGATAAAATGAATCACCAGGAGGACCTCTAATAGTTCTTGCTTTTCCGTATATAGCGGGGATGATTCTTCTAGGTAGTCTCATAAAGGTAGTCAATATGGTACGTAAATCTAACTAAGGGTAGTGTCCAAACACAATATGGGGTCATTGATGAAATTCCTTTCTCTTATAAACATATTAAGAAGGGTTAATAAACCCAAGTACTAATGTTAGTTAGAGAATGCCACACTTGGTCTGTGTATATGAGGAACAAACTCCTCTAGTATTTTCACTACTCTATTTAACTGACTCTAAATGAATGTGCACTTTTATTTGCACAAAAACAGTGCTATAAAATATTATAACATAAAATGTCTATACAATAGTCACTAAAACAAACGCGTTTCGTCCCAGATAAGGGCTTTCTCAATTATAAAATAGTGTGTGCAATAATGCAACAAAGATAGATGGTGTTCATACCTTGTTTAAATTTGGTGCTAATTTTCATTTTCTGTCTTTTTTTCTTTATTCCTGAGTACAAGTAGATTTAATTCTGTACTCAAGTAAGAGACTTTGTAAACATCATTGTACAAGTGGAGACTTATGACTTGGACTATAAGGATCCTAATGGTATATTTTCCTCTAAAGTTGGAGAACTGAGGGAATTATCAAGTTGTTTTTTTTATAGAAACAACTATTGGATTATTGCACTCTGACATATTGTCTTTTGAGATCTATATTTCCAAATTGTAATTTTTGCTCTATATTATACACTCACTAGCGCCTCTGTATATTTACTCTGGAAGTAAATTGCTAATTGTGTAATGCACATAGAAAGCTATAAACTTGGATTGTAAGCAGTTATAACAGATGTGCAGACAGGATTCTGAATGTATTGTGTGTAGATACTATCAAATTAAACTCAATGTTATTCTTAACAGCTCATAAAGCAAAATACTATAAAATGTTGAAATGTCCAAGTATTTGTAAACACAACACACAGGATATGAGAACAAGCATTTATTAAAAATATCATCCATCATTAAATTTAACTAAAAACACACAATCATTTCTATTTTTATATTGTGTATTCCCAATAAAGATTGCAGTGCAGAATGTGTCGGTCCAAAAAAGAACATCTGTACTACACAGTAGATGCTAAAATTGTATTCTGCATCTATTTCAGTTGGTGTGTAGTTCAGATCTTCGACTTTCTATTATCAGACATTGCGAGCTTATGCCTCATGCTTGCTGCTTGTTTTTTTTGTTGTTCTTCGATCATTCAGTTCCATCAGACCTTTCATGACCTTGTGGACTTTAGCAGGCGAGTTCTGTTTGCCAGCAGTTGTTTCTTCGAGTGCTTACAAGTTTATGTTTGTTGCTTCTGTAATGCCATCTGTAAATTTTATGTTCTGTTGTCTCCTCTTTCTTTTTTCTTCCAGCTTCCCGGACATTACAGTCTTCTCCATTGAATTCTGTCTATTTATTGTCGGGCCAAAGTAATTAAGCTATAACTTTACTATCAACCCTTCCAGTGAGCAGTCTGGTTTTAATTCATGGAATATGAATTGGTTTTATCTTGAGGTACATGGAACTTTAAATGGTTTCCTCCAACATCACAATTCAAAAGTGTCTATCCTCCAATGTTCAACCCTCCCTATGGTCCATATCTCAAAGCTGTATTTTATTACAAGGAAGACCATTTTTTTGTTGTTTAGCCGTTCAGTCATGTCCGACTTTCTGTGACCTTATGGACCATAATACACCCGACATATCTTGTGTCTGGCTGTGCTTATCCATAAAGTTTTCTTGGCAAATATACTGGAGTGGGTTGCCAGTTTCTTCACCAGTGGATAGCTATTTGTCTTACCTCTCTGATATGGACTGCCAATATTGGGTGACCCTACATGGTATAACTCACAGCTTAATTGAGGTACACAAGCCCCTTCACCACAAAAAGGTAGCGATCCAGAAGGGGTGGAAGACTACAGATCCGACTATATGTTTTGATGACAACGTGAAATATTTTCTCTTGCGCATATTTGCCATAGCTTCTCTCCCATAAAGCATTTTTTTTTTATTTCCTGCCAGCAGTCACCATCCCCAGTATTTTTTTTCTCCCAGGAAAATAAAATGTGTCACTGCCTCCTCTGCCTGTATTTGACAAGAATTATTGGGCCTGGTTGTCATGTTTTTCTTTATGTTAAGCAGCAAAACAACTTTTATGCTTTCTTCTTTCTCCGTCACTTATATGCGCTACAACTCCTTGGTATTTACTGTGTTACAAGATGAAAATGTACTATCAAACAGCCAGTCAACTAATAACACTAGTGTAGGGAATGGCCATTTGCAGAGCGTGTGAACAACATTAACCTGTGAATGGAATAGCTAGACCTACCCATTAGCATATTAAGAGAGCTGCTACTCAAGTGCATAGCACACATGTAAGTGCTCCAATTATAAATAAAAGGATGTGAAGGGACTGAAAACAGAACAACACAAATGGGTTCCGGAATGCAGAACCCCGATCGGGATTTCAGAATATATCCTGTGTGAAGCTGACTTAAAGTATTTTTTTTTATTTTATTAGCTGTTGGCTCACACAATAGTTCTGGTTTTGACTGGAATTGTAATAAATCGTTTTGTATATTTTTAATACAGACAAGACGTGTCTGTTTTTTTGCTCTGTTTTTCTTGGTACTGTTTAGCCTTGGTAATTGTTTTTTTATTTTACATCATTTTTTGAAAAATATTACTTTGGTGCAGTGTCAATTCTGCTGAAATATTGCAAAACAAAAATATAGGTAATAAGCCGACATTCGCCAAATTACATTTAGCGCTGACTTTCTTGCTCCAGTTAAAAATATTTTTTTGATGTTAAGTTATGTAGCAGCAGAGTGACTAGTGGCCCATAACTATGTCAGCACATAATCATTGAAATATGTGTTACAGTACATAATTGTAACTGTGTTGATGGTTGATAGAGAAGACTCAAAATAGTATACCACTTACCTATGTATTAAAAATGAAATCATGCAAAATATGGGTGTTCGCAGTTGTTAAGCATTTCTATGTTCTATTTTCCATGACGGTGAATCATTAGGTGTCTGCTGCACTAATTATATTAGCTGTTGCTTTTGATCTACGGTTTTGAAAGAAAGGTGCTGACTTTTTCCATGTTTCCTGCCTCCCAAGTTGCCAGAAATTTCTGTATCCTAAGTTTTTTTAACTGACACATAAGGCGTGGGCAGAACATACGTCGATTTATAAGACAAGTGTTATGGCCTACTGTATGGAACCATTGATATTTCTTGCTCTTGAGACATTCCTGTTAATTTAAGAATCACAGTCAATTTCTATGTGCGCTTAGTAAGATCTTAAATCTTTAAATGAGTAAACTGTGTGCTTTTTGGGTGTTGACAAGACACACAAGAAGTTTATTTTTCAGTGTGACTCTGAAGAAATGGAAGGTAGTTAAGTAAAATGGAGTAAATCAACGTAATAAGGTAACTATATAAATATTGTGTCTTAATATGCTATGAATTGATAGAGGTATCTGACGTAGACGGTCTAATAGGACATAATCAAACAAAAAAGAATTAATGGCTAATTTTTATTATTGTGATAGTACTTTGATAAATTGCATATTAATTATAAAAACTTATTAATACAGTATCTTTGCATATCAGATGTAATAAATCAATGGTTCTAAAAACATGAATCGAATAGAATGATTAATATTGTCAAAAATTAGTTACTACTTCACTAATTAGTAAAAATATAACATTATCTAGACTTGAGTTTTATATTTTCTTTAAAACAAAATGAAAGGGATTACACTTTTATTGATTCCATCATTTTTTCTAGGTCTCTGTAATTTAGGTGATCATTGTTTTAACAAAAAATAGAACATATATATTTTAATAATATCATTATTGTTATTATTGTTACTACAAAAGAACCACAAAAGTCACCATATGTGTTCTGGATTATTAGATAGAGAGTGAAAAAACATGTGAAAAAGGTGTTTTCATTTTTACAATTGATGCTGAATTAATGGAGTTATGATCAATTGAAATCAAGCTAGTAGTAGTAGAAGTATTGAGTTCTGTGGAACATAATGAATATTAATAAGAATCAGGAGTGGCTAAGTGATTTGTAACTACATGTAACTAATCTAGTAGTTTGACTAGGAGCTGAGTAAATGTTGCAGAGCCAAGGTTGCTTTTTGTGGCGTAGAAGGTCCTGGGTTCATTTCCCCAGAGAGATTTATCTTTTTCTTTACTGTTTAAAAAAACAGAAATATGTTCTTTAGTTTATATAATTAAGCATATATTATTATGAGGCAACTGTCTTGTTTTTTGTTTACTTTTGTTAACTGAATAAGTCAACAATTTATTTAAAAAACCCTTATACATTGTTGTTGTTGTTTAGTCGTTCAGTCGTGATCAACTCTCCATTACTCTATGGCCCGCAGCACACCAAGTACATCTCTCACTCACTGCTCCTCTGAGCTCCATGAAGTTCATGTTCATTGCTTCAGTGACTTCATCTATCCATCTCCGCCTCCGTCGTCCCCTTCTTGTGCCTTCAATCTTTCCCAGCATCAGAGTCTTATCTAGGGAATCCTGCTGTCTCATGATATGGCCAAAATAGCTTTAGCTTCAGCCTCATGATCATACCTTCTGAACAGTTTGTCTTGATTTCTTGATGTACTGATTTATTGGATCTTCTTGCAGTCCAAGGGACTCTAAGCAGTCTTCTCCAACACCACAATTCAAAGGTGTCAATTTTATGGCACTCAGACCATTTAATGGTCCAGCTCTCACATCCATATGTTACTTCTGGGAATACCATAGTTATAGAACTATGCCAACCTTTGTTGACAGTTTAATATCTTTACTTTTTACTAGCTTGTCCAAGCTTGCCATAGCTTTCCTCCCCAGAAACAAACATCTTTTAATTTCATGACTACAGATCTTGGATCCAGGGAAAATAAAATCTGTCACTGCCTCAACTTCTTCCCCGTCTATTTGCCAGGAAGTGAGATTGATGTTTTTCATGATCATCGTCTTTTTGATGTTGAGCTTCAGGCCAAAGTTTGCACTCTCTCCTTTTCCCATCATCAATAGGTCCTTCAGTTCCTCCTCACTTTCAGCCATCAGAGTAGTATCATCTGCGCATCTGAGGTTGTTGATATTCCTTCCAGCAATATTGATTCCGGCTTTGGATTCATCCAGTCTGGCTTTACGTATGATGTACTCTGTATATAAGTTGAATAAATAAGGTGACAATATACAACCTTGTCTCACTACTTTTCCGGTCTTCAACCATTCTATTGTCTCGGTTCTGACCGTGGCTTCTTGGTCCACTTACAGATTGATTGACATCACTAATTTAGGAAAGCTAACAGCTAGGAGGAGCAGTCACATTTTCACTAACTTATTAACATATAGAACATGTGTAAATTCCTTCCCTTAAAATCCCAACATGATTTTACTATTGTTTTGACTTCTTGTGTTTTTGTGAATACTTTTTACAACCAAATATAATTTTTTGGTGGATAATATTAGACAACAGGTAATCATTTTTAGCACATGGCACAACATGGATTTTGTCTTAGTTATCTATAAAGATATATATATAAAAAATAGTATGTTTGTGTTCACATTTGCATGTCTCAAATACTTTAATAAACTTATTTCCTATTAAGAATTCCATGAAATACAGCATTTGCACTGCACTCTGGGTAACTGGGTAGGGATTTAAAAAAAATCCCACCATACATTTTCACTCTTTATCCAAAAACATTTTAAATATGGCTCCTCTACAACATAAGCCTGCCATTAATTATAACACAGCTCTTGAGCAAAGCATCGCATGAGCCAGCAAACCTACCCACAGACAGTACTGTTTTGATTTTATCAGTGTGGGGCTGGTTCCTAACACGTGCTGTGATTTAATTTAGTGTATGTTGAGCAAAAGAGTAATAGAAGCCTATAACGGCAGGCATATGCTGTGAATGAGCTACGTTTAAAATGATTTGGAATTTAAAGAATATGTAAATTTGCTGGATTATGAATGCATCTGATAAAGGAGAATTAGTAGTTTATGCAAACAGTTTTTGCATGAAAAAATCCCCAAATAAACATTTAAAAACTTACATTAAAGTCAGCAAAATCTCTTGTAATTTCTGACAGTTGGAAATCAGGAATAACACCGCTCAAACCCAGGCTAAATTAGCATTAAATGTAAAATTATTTGTTTTGGCCAATCAGGTTAGCTGACACTTTTGAATTAACTCTGGATTCCGGTTATATTAATACAAATAACATGTTTTATGAGATGTGCTGAAAACAAATAGGCTGCTTTTTTCCTATAGATTGCAGAAATGTATTAATCCATGAAACTTTCATATACCTGTAAATGGACAAGAACATATTATTTTCTTTGTTGCACCAGAAAGAGGGTCTTTGATAATGTGCCACTTTGTTCAAATACATATCTCAGAGCACACAAACTTTTTCAGATGTTGGTTTGTTCCTGGGGGGTTAGCCTTTGCTAGTTTTATTGAAGTTTAAACAGGTTTGCATAATATATATTTTTTTTTGGGGGGGGGGTATTTTGTACTATTTAATATGGGCTCTGTAAGTTGTATTCCATGTATCTTTAAAGAGTTAAAAATGTGTTTGGACTCATTTCCACTTTACCATGGTGCTGTGCAAATACTGTATTATTTTAGATTCTGAGCAGGTAATACATTTATTAACTTGTTTTTAAACATAATTGTACTACTAATCGGTACGGTAGACTTTTATCCATGTGTCTGTTTAGGTTTTTTGCTTCCCTAGGCCACTTGCAGCTCCTTCTTTCCCCTTTCTATATATCATGTGTTTATGTGTGTATCAAATTATATTGCAATACTCATTATTAATCTATATATATATAGATTAATAATGACTTAATTACTAGATTACTGGACATTCACGGCTGCTTTATTCTTCAATATATATATATACTAGCGACTTGCCCGTCAAAAATGACGGCAATAAAATTGTTAGCCATTGTAATGCTGTTTACCACACAATGTAAGTTTTTTTTGCTCCTCTGTGGCCCTTCGAGGCTCATTGCGAGCCACGCGCTGAGCGCCTTTGGCGCTCATCGCGTGGCTCACAATGAGCATCTTCGACGCTCATTGTGAGACTCTTTCCCCCCCCGTGTACTTCAATTGTCCTGCTTTGCAACGATCACCTTTGGCGCTCATCGGGAAGACAGATATATAAGTACTGTGTACAACAACAAAAAATTGAGTACAGTGAATTAATAAATTAATATACTTTACCTATTCTGAAGAGCTAACAATCTATTTGTATTTTCCTACATCTGAAAATGTACAGTTGGACTGTTGATCAGCGGAGGAGCAAATGTCAGCAATGTGCCAAGTGTGCAGTGTAAATAGGCTGCGTGTACAAGGCCAAACCGTTTGTTTAGACGGGTAAAGTGCCATTTTAGAATCCTAATGTTATTATTTTCAAGTTAGTGTTGTAAAATGACGTTTAGTTTTTTTGTATGTATTATTTGTCTTGCAAGCATTTTTCGTTTGTTGTAATATTATATTGTGTATCTCTTACGTTCTTGTGTAACTTGTACATGCCTGGCAGTGATTTTCGCGGCTCTGTCTCCTTTTTCCTAATTTTTTATTTTTCGTCCGCCGATTTTCAAGTGTCATTTTTTTCTAAGTTCTGCGGGTCGCAATTCTTGTTTTTAAAAGTTGTACGTCCTTGTTTTGCGCGCCTTGGGGTTGTGTAGCCTCGTTTTTATTTTTTGTCTGCCATTTTTTTCTTGCTTAGCCCATTTTCAAGTGCCGAAACGTCTTAAATGCAACTTAAATTGGCGTGCAACCTTACTTCCAGACGTCCTGGCTGTTCCCCCATGCTGTGTGTGATGTTTGTTTTATGTTGTATATTTTTGTTGTTGAGCTTTTTGGGTTTTTCGATGTGCGCGGTTCGGCTGTTAACCTTGTATTTTTTCGACCTAGTATTATTTTTTTCTATGTTCCGCGGGTTGTAATTCTTGATTTTAAAAGTCATACGTCCTTGTTAGTGTTTTGCGCGCTTGGGGGTCGTGTAGCCTCGTTTTCATTTTTTTCGTCCAACATTTTTTTTCTCGCTTAGACGATTTTCAAGTGGCGAAACTCCTTAAATTCGACTCTAATTTGCGTGCAACTTTACTACCAGGCGTCCTGGCTGTCCCCCGTGCTGTGTGTGATGTTTTTTTCTTCCAGTGCATTTTGTGTTTTTGTATGTACGCGTTTCGGCTGCTAACTTCGTATTTTTGCGACCTCGTAATTATTTTTTTTTCTAAGTTCCACAGCTCGTATTTTTTGTTTCGAAGTCCCGCGGCTCGTATTTTTCTGGGTTGTTTTTTACCGAATTTGAGGCGCCACAGAGGCTCCATCTCCGCAAATGCAGCATTTGCGGGCGGCAATGAGCTTTCGACTCCACCTCCGCAACTGTGTCCCTCGCTTCACAAGGTATGCATTTGCGGCATTGCGAGCTTGCAAAGCGTGATAACAACTCACAGTTTGACAATTATAATATGTGATATATATATATGTATTTGTAGTATGTCAGAAAGTGTCAGGTACACTTGCACACAGAAATATAACTGCATATAAACATGTTTATGTGTATACAAACATATTTCAATGTACTGCACTGCATCTTCAGGCATCCTGCTGCCCATTGAAAATGTGCTGCCCTTGGTTTGGGCCTTGAGGACCTAGACAGAAACACACCCCTGCTTCTATGAACAAAATTATGAAATGTCTGTTAGGCTCACTCGATGTCTTTCACGTAGTGCTTAGCTTGATAACAGTTGAACTATAATGGCGCTATAACCCTGACGTGAAACTTATCAGCAGTACATGCTACTATTAGGAGAATGTAGGATGTTTAGTGTCTTTCAGTAAACACTTCTGAGACTAATGCATTTTTGGTCTGTTCTTAAACTATTATGGCAGCAGATAAAAGGAGAAGTATTGGATATTAGCCCTTTTGGGTAGCTTTGTGGTCCCATGAAGGGAAGATGGCTTTAAAAACCATGAGCCTCATTCAATTGAGCTTTCGGGAGATCTGGTCTTCGGAAATGTAGCCTGCATGTTATTTTACTATTCATTTGGCGTCTTTTTGCGGGCTCAGATCGAGTTACAGCCTCCGGCCTCTGTTTCACTGCGATGGTTCACATAACAAGTTAATGTCCCTCCAAGCCTTTGATCTTTCACAGCTACAAGAGGTGCGAAAGCTAAAATCGCAAATTGCTATTCAATTGCTCTGATTCCCCCTCGCAAAGCAAGCCGTTAAAAGTCGAACCACAAGTTACTGGTACCAATGAGGACTCGCAAAGGGCTTATTGACATGTCCGGAGCACTGTAAATGCACATACAGTATCTCACAAAAGTAAGTACACCCCTCACATTTGTGTAAATATTTTATTATATCTTTTCATGTGACAACACTGAAGAAATGACACTCTGCTATAATGTAAAGTGGTAAGTGTACAGCCTGTATAACAGTGTAAATTTGCTGTCGCCTCAAAATAACTTAACAGACATTAAGTGCTGCCGGCACTGGGGAGCTACAGTGCATTTAGGGAACCATGAATGTCAACATGTACGGTGACACACTGAGGCAAAGCATGATCCCCTCCCTTCAGAGACTGGGCCGCAGGGCAGTATTCCAACATGATAATGACCCAAACACACCTCCAAGACGACCACTGCCTTGCTAAAGAAGCTAAAGGTAAAGGTGATGGACTGGCCAAACGTGTCACCAGACCTGTGGGGTATCCTCAAATACATCTGTGGGGTATCCTCAAATACTAGCTCCGTGGTGTCATCATGGAGGAGTGGAAGGGGACTCCAGTGGCAACCTGTGAAGCTCTGGTGAACTCCATGCCCATGAGGGTTAAGGCAGTGCTGGAAAATAATGGTGGTTACACAAAATATTGACACTTTGGGCTTAATTTGGACATTTCCACTTAGGGGTGTACTCACTTTTGTTGCCAGAGGTTGTGGCTGTGTGTTGAATTATTTTACACTGTTATACAGGCTGCACAAAATATTTACACAAATGTGAGGGGTGTACTCACTTTTGTGAGATACTGTATACACACACTATTGTACTTTTATTAAAAATGAAAGTGATGTTAGGTCTTAGAATTAAAAGCACTACATTCTCAAGCTTGCAAATTGGCAAATAAAAATACTTTATTTCATGTTCAATTTCTATTTTATATCGATCCCGGCAATCAATGTGTTAATACATATAATGGAACTTGCATGTCAGATTTATGGCTTTATCATTATTGCGTTATATCTGGACTGTGGGTCCAATCGTTACTTGTAATTCAAGCCCGTAGGACTTTGAAATCCAACCTCCATTTTTCAAAGCTGTAATGATGACGATCTTTGTTTCCATTGGCTGTTTCTATCTCGGGAGTTACGGCCTTGGTTAATTGATCTGTTCAAGCTTCCAAATGCTACATACAATGGCATGGTTTCCGAATATCGCTATCGGCCCATAACTTACGGGCTTCCCGAAGTGAATAGTACTGTAACTGTGGTTGAGGAGGGGGGTTGTGGTTGAGGTTGAGGAGGGGGGTTGAGGAGGGAGGTTGTGGAGGGGGGTTGAGTATGAGGAGGGAGGTTGAGGATGAGGAGGGAGGTTGAGGAGGAAGGTTGAGGAGGGAGGTTGAGGAGGGGGTCTGAGGAGGGTGGTTTAGGATGAGGAGGGTGCATTGAGGATGAGGATGGGGGGTTGAGGATGGGGGGTTGAAGATAAAGAGGGAGGTTGAGGAGGGGGTTGAGGATGAGGAGGGGGGTTGAGAATGAGGACGGAGGATGAGGAGGGGGGTTGAGGAGGGTGATGAGGGAGGGGGGGAAGAGGCACAGGGAAAAGAGAGGGGGGGAAGAGACACAGGGAAGGGAGAGGGGAGAAGAGACACAGGGGAGATAGAGGGGGTACACAAGAAAAGGGCACACAAGAGGGGGGCACAAGAGGGACACAGGGGGCAGCACATTTCCCACCCTCTGCTTATACTCGAGTCACTCGTTTGGTAAAATAGGTGCCACGGCTTGTACTCGGGTCGGCTTATACTCGAGTATATACGGTAAGTTTCCCTGTCCTGTATTTATAAAATATTGAAGTGGTGTTAGGCACCAAGGAAGTAAATTGGCTATAAAAAAGTTACATCTGAGACGCTGAATTTTATTTATGCCAAACAGAGACTCATGCTCACGGCCTATAATATTATGTGGGATTTATGCAAGCAATAGAAATGTTGCAAATAATTACAGAGCTATTAAAAGTTCAGCTTATTATACCAATAAATGCTATATCAATAACCACAATGGTCCAGTGTTTGAGAAAAACAAAGATCAGACACAGAAGATGGTTGATACAATATAACATTGATTTTCAAGGAGAGGCAAGCTTTGCCAGCCTTTTGATAAACTTGTCATTACATTCAGCTGGGTCTTTAATTATAGCCAGATGCACAAATTATTTTAATCATGGTTCTATATCTGAACAGTAGTTCACAAACGTTAACACAAACTAGAGGACATCAAAAAGAATGTAAATGCTAGAGTAGGACAGCTGCCAACCTTTAAGGAAGCAATTGATCACATCCTGTCATCTTAAAAGGCGATGGAATGCAAAACAAACACTTGAGATTAGTGTACTAAATATGGTTTATCAGCCTAACTCTCTGATAATTTATCTATCTATTTTTTAATGCCCTGTATTTCTTATCTGAGCCTCTGTAATTATAGAGCTTTAGGTATTCAGTTTTTTTTCTTCCTGCCTTTGAAATGATATTTAGAACCAGAATCAGCTGAGGGTGAGGAGGAACATGTGGTAGATGGACAAGAGCGGGAAGTAATTGCAGATGGAGAGAACTGTACACAGATAAACATAATTGTGGAACAGCTTAAAGCAATATGATTAGTTTACAAAGACAAGTTGCGCCATCTACACAGTTTTTCCAAAAGTAATGGTTCACCTGCATATTGTAAGGCTCCTTATTTATTATTTAATATAAATAAGGGGATATAATACCAATGTAGTGCCCGGGTGATTATTTATTTTAATTAGACACTGATCATTAATAACATTCTTATTTAATAATTTATTATAGCAATTTTCAATATTAAATTCATGTTCAAAGATTAGAGTATCAGCCCACAGCTAAGTGTTTGTCTCCACCTTCAAAAGGTTATTAAAGGGAGGGTGTTTTTTTTCTAAAAGCAAGAAGAGAATAAAAAATCATTGATAGGATTCCCCAATAGCAAAAGCTTGTCGCCAAGAGGAACCTCTTCAATACAACAAAGGATTCAGTCATTGTGTTTGCGTACTTTGTATCTGAAAATTTAGCAGCTGCCTTGTAGACAAAATGATACCTCCCCCCATTGACCGAATAGGTACTGTAGATACCAGAAGCTGAGTTTGAACTTTGAATTCATTTTAATATTGCATGTTGCTTTTTTTTTAATATATGATAGCTGTATTGCTTGACTTAGTCATGTTATATAACAGGTTTTCAGGACATGTCCCATGTTTTTCAGTTTATATTTAGTCTGGGTCTGAAACTTTTCTATGTAGCCATGCCTATTTATCTATTAAAATGTATTTTATATATATATATATATATATATATATATATATATACTGTATTTATCGGCGTATAAGACACACTTTTTCTCCCTGAAAATAGGGGGCAAATGATAGGTGCGTGTTATACGCTGATATTCCCTCCCCCCTCCTCATCCTCAACCTCCCTCCTCATTCTCAACCCCCCCCTCCGCATTCTAACCCCCCTCCTCATTCTACCCCCCCCTCCTCAACCTAAACCCCCCTAAATACCTCCCCCTCACTTACCTGCTTCTGCTCCGGCCTCCGCTCAGCTCCTTGACCCGGCGCGCATGTGACGTCACATGCGCGCCACATCATTAGTATACCGGCACCCGGTATATGCTAAGGAGGAAGGTTGAGGAGGGGGGTTGAGGATGAGGAGGGAGGTTGAGGAGGGGGGTTGAGGTTGAGGAGGGGGGTTGAGGAAGGATAAATTTGGAGCTCGTACGCGCAACGTGAGACCCGCAACGGCTGCAAACTTGCAAATTTATGGTGCTATTAAATTAGAACATGCTGCAAGTTACGGGCTTGAGAGGCAAACTCATAAACCCTTTGTCAATCGTCGGATGTGCGGCCGTGAACATGATCAATTAGTCTAACTTGTAGTTACGAGTTTGGATAGAGCCAATGGAAACAGACATCGTCAGAATTACGTCACAGAAAAATGGAGGTGGGATTTTCAAAGTCTTTGGGGTTCAATTACGAGTAATGATCGGACCCAAATTCCAGATGTGATGCAATATTGATAAAGCCGTAAATATGATATTCTATCACATGCGAGTTACAGTATACGTATTAACACATTGATTGCCAGGATCGATATAATACAAAAATTAAACATGAAATAAAGTATTTTTCTGGGCCGATTTGCAAGCTTGAGAATGTTGTGCTATTAATTCTAAGACCTAACATCACTTTCCTTTGTAATAAATGTACAGTAGTATTCGTATATGTGCATTTAAAGTGCTACGTATTGAACGCTAGTGATCTTGATGTAATTTAATAGCTGAATTGGAAACGTAGCAGTTACGGGACAAAGGATTTGTCATTGCGAAGTTCCACATTCCACATTCCGCAGGCTTTTTTTCGGCCTTGCACCCCCATCTTAACCCGCAAGCTGTCTGCGGGTAGCGTTAAAAGACCAATTTAATAGCCTTAAGTATTGTGAGCTACATTATGAGCTATGATTAGAAGTAGTGGGAATTTAATTGCGCTGATGGTACCATTTGCGTATTTCATAGTCAGCGTGCTGCCAACCCAAGCTTATTATGTATATAATAATAGTGCCATCACAATCTCCACATTTAGAAGGACTAACATTCCTTAGCTAAGTTGTTTTAATGCACATTAGTAACATGGGATCTACTTTTCTGCTAATCCTCTCAATGAGATCTACCACCCATACAAGCATCAAATGAATTGACCATCAAAGTTACATTTAAACAAGTTGTACAACACATGCATTCTTCACCTTTTCTCTAAATATGCACTAAGATATATACAGCATGTTGGGTACTGGTAATGTGTAGCTTAGGTGGAACTCGCTCTTCAAAGGGCCGCAGTGGACTTGGAAAAATTCAGATGTTTGTGAAGTTTGTAACAAATTCACAACATTACCAGCTTTGTAAGCCATGGTCATAAATATATATTTTAGGTAAATTTATTTAGACATTGCTGGTGCCTGAAGGATGTCATGTTTGTGTCTTCCACACTTCCTGCTGGCTTGAACACACACTGATTGGGCATGTTCTGCCACATTTTATTTTCTAATCAAGAGTGGAAAGAAGAGGGAGAGCGATTACGTTTTTGCAACCTACAGTGGACCTTTAAGCACTGTTATTCTTATTCCAGGGATATTAGTCTCCCCCATGTGACACCCTTTATCCCCACAATTTACTGTGGACCAAAATGTGATTAGTAACTCTTTAACTTTCAGAAAAATGTGGTAAATACTCTAGCTAACCAATGACGTAATTAGATTGTAAGTTTGGGAGTTTTCAATCTTGTATATTCTAAACTCAAAGAAAGAGCTCTCCACTCTTTCAAAGTGTCAATTTAGTTTTACCTTGTAGTCAACCCTTGTTCTGCTCTCCGGAATACGTTGGCGTGTCACAAATAAAGATAATAAGATTATAATTGAATACAGATCTTGTCTAAATTTACAGTTCCTCATACTCCTTTCAGTTATCTAATCCTTATAGCAACAAGAGATCATTAAAACACTATCACATATTATAATTGTCAAACTGTGATTCGTTGCCACGTTTGCGAGACGAGACGTTAACGCATAGAAGCCTGCCGAGCTTGGAGCACATAGGCGATGAGCGCCGACGGCGTTCATCGCCCTGCGAACCTTGCGAAGCAAGCAGTTGAGGCATTGAAACACGCAGGAACTTGGAGCACTTAGGCTCCCTGTGAGCCTCACAAAGCGAGGCGAGCCGTTGAGGCATTGAGACATGCTGGACTTGGTCTGCAAGCAGTTAAGAAACGCGTGACTTTCTTAGGCTGCAAGCAGTTGAGTAACGCGGGACTTAGAAAAAAAAATCCAACCTTGGAATCTCAACGGCAAAAAAACAACCTCGCAAAAATACGACTTTAACGGCTGAACCACGGAAATCTAAAAACAAGAAAAAATTTCAAAATAAAATAAAAAAACACTCACACACAGCACGGGGGGAATGCCAGGACGCCTGGGAGTGAGGTTGCATGCAAATTTAAGCCAAATTTGCTAAGTTAGGGCACGCGAAAAATCGGCTAAGCAAGAAAAAAAATGTTGTACGAAAAAAATTAAAATGAGGCTAAAGGAGACCGAGGCGCGCAAATCACCGCCAGGCACGTACGAGTTAGCCAGGAATGTAGGGGATACACAATATAACATTACAACGGACGGAAAATGCTTGCGTGCCAAGTAACACATAGAAAAAAATCCGCCATTTTACAACACTAACTTGCAAATAATAACATTACAATTCTAAAATGGCGCTTTACACACATAAACAAACGGTTTGGCCTCGCGCACGCAGCCTATTTACACTGCACACTTGGCACATTGCTGACCCTTTCTCCTCAACAGAACAACAGTTTAACTGTACATTTTCAGGTGCAGGAAAATCCAAATAGATTGTTAGCTCTTCAGGATATTGATTGCTGCATATTACATATAAATAGGTAAAGTATATTCATTTATTAATTCATATTAATTTATTCATTCACTGTTTTATATTTTACACATTTTATATTTTACACTATACTTATATATCTGTACACGAGGGGAAAGGTTCGCAATGAGCGCCAAAGGTCCTCAGAGGAGCAAAAGACTTACATTGTGTGGCAAATAGCATTGCCCTGGCTTCAAATTGTATTGCCCCATAATTTTTGACGGGCAAGTCTCTAGTTGAATATAACAGATAAACATTAAAGGCTGTATTTATTTATTTATTTTACATTTTGTAAAACCATTTTGGACATTAAGTCAAGTTAAACAAAATATCCGTTAAGGAATATTCTTAATATTATTTTTATATCACAATGCTTACTCAGTGTAATAACTGTACAGAAATTATTAGGTATTGTTATAGATATATATACACAAAAAATAGCAATGATATTGGTCATGCTTAGATTGGTTGTGGGACCACTGCAGTTCAAGAAAAATACTTTTGTTTGTAAAGTATGTATTAAACAAGTATTGAACAGCTTTGTAAACCATGGACATAAAATTTTTTGAAGGGAAAAACATGATTTTTTGAAGATTGTGTTTATGAGTAGAGGAAACCATTTTAACTTTGTTACATCACTTCCTGAGAATTGGATTATTCATATATTTATGTTGTGTGCATGTGCTTTGATATACCAGGTCACATTCTGTTAAATAGCATTTTGGTGTTACATTATTTCTGCATTATTTTACAGTAAAAACATAAAACAAAACAAAACAACCCCTTGCTCACTGTGTCTTAGGGAGTTCAGCTGCACCTCACTGACAAGGCCCAAAAAGGCAGAAACGCGTGGGGGGTTTGCTGTTTCTCCTGTTCAGGGTAGAATTGCCTGGTATTTCAGGGCTGGGTCACTCTTTTGAGTGGGACTAGACTGATATACTACAGGATATTTCTTCCTGTGAAGGGCACAAGTGAGCTAAAAGAGGTTGCTCTCAGAGTGGCTTATCATGGCCATAGAACTAATCTATTAAGGTTGGTTCGTTCTCTCATGAGCACCTCTGACTTAGTTTTTTTTTTTTTTTTTCCTGTAAAAACATAAAATAGCCTCTTATACACTTATACACTTCAAAATTAAGTTTTATAATGTAAAACAAAAAATAATAAAATGTGCTACTTTTATATGTAATTGTGCGGCTATTAAGGCTGCGATGCTTGTGAAACTGAATCTTCAAGAAACAAGCTCAGTAAAGGAAATGGAAGTATGCATTAAAGAATAATTGCATATAAAAAGGAAAAAATAAAATAAAAACATTTTGTCCATTATCAAGTTTTGTTATTTAAAATACCATATAGAAAAAAATGACCACAGTGGTCCATTAAAAAAAGCTTTATATTGGATGTCAACATTCCTTTCCGAGAAAGAATTCCTCTGTTTTGACTTATTACAGTGTTCTCTATGTCCAGTGTTACAGTGAAATGTAGTGGGACTTTACTTACATCTGTATAAGGAAATCTCCTTGTTGTTTGACTAAGAAAGGTCTAACATAATATCCATTCATTGAACTAAATGTGCTGAAAGGCAGAGGGGAAAGATGACACAAAGCTGACAGCTGTGGCACACGTCTCCTCTCCTACCCGAAAAGCTGACAAGTAGATTACACAAGACAGGCACTTATAGGTTACTCTGTCAGCTACTTGAATGTCTTGTCTGTTATCTGCCAATTTCCAAGGGAAGAATCAGAGAATGTCCCATTAAATGATCTGACTCAGGCTTGCAAGTCATCATCTATTATAACGTGGACCTAAGTTATTTGTTCAAATACAGCCATACAAGGGTCTAATAGTGAATGCTACCCCAGCATTTAAACTCAAATATGTGTACGTTTATTTATATGTATTTCAAGTAAGTTTGAAAAGTATCGCAACGAATCTTAACATTGTATACATACATAAACATGAACCACACTTGTAGGACTTGCCAAGTAAACATTATTTTAATGACCAATATATGTTTTGTTTGGAAAGTTGTGAGTTTGGCTTCCTCTTAAATTATTAATTAGCCTATGTGTTGACTGCAAAAAATATTTTTGCAACATACACAGTCCGGTCACATTATTATGACCACCAGCTAATATTCCAAATAACTGCAGCTAGACGGCGTGGTAGTGAGCCAATAACATGCTAGATTGATGTCAAGGGTATCTGGAGCCATGCAGACTGCAGTGAATCTGATAGCTGCTGAAGAGTGTGTGCTGGAGGATCCATACGGCCAACATGATGATAGAGGTGGTCCCACTGGTGCTCAATGGGGTTCAAATCTGGGGAGTTTGGAGGCCAGGGAATTACTTGGAAGTCTTCATCATGCTCCTCCAACCACTACTGGACAATTCTGGCCATATGACGTGTTTCATTGTCCTGCTGGAAGATCTCGTCCGCTCCAGGGAAAACAGTCAACATGTTTGGGTGTATCTGCAAGGATGGATAGATAACCCAATCAGTTGAGAGTGCCTTTCAGAGGTATAAGTGGACCCATACAATGCCAAGAAAACAACCCCCAGACCATAACGCTGCTGCCACCAGCTTGTGGTCTTCCAACATTGGTTGCAGTGTATTTGTCAGTCCAGTCAATGGAGCAGAAAACGTAAGAGAAGGCAACACTTTGTCATTTAGAAGTCCAATTTTGCTACTGATGTAAAAATTTAAGCCGTTTCTGAGGATGAACTGTCAGCATGGGTGCAGTGACTAGCCTTTTGTTTTGGAGCTCCTTACTCAACAGGGTTGGCTGTACTGTCATTTTAGACCAGACCTGGGCATTGTACGGCCCACTGGCCACATCCGGCCCGTTGGCTGTCACTGTGCGGCCCGCTACAGTGGCCTACAGTGGGATACAAATTTGTGTCCTTGACAAAAAAACACTGCCAATTGTAAAAGGGGGCAACTTGTGAGCAGTAGTGCTGTGACTAACTGGGATCAATAGCATTCTGTAGATACTGCTCCTAGCAATGAGAAAATAAAATAAAATAAAGCTATATAATTAATATTGAGCAGAATTAAGTTCAGTCTATGGTTCTGCCCTCCACAACATTCCTAGTTTCTCATGTGGCCCCTTTGGCAAATTAATTGCTCCCCCTGTTTTAGACACATGTCTTGTAGCCCCCTGGTTTGCTTGGATGGTGAGCTGCTCAACTGTAGTGTCTTGGTTGGCCCTCACACACCTTCACAGCCGGTGTTCATCTCTAATGGCACGTGGTGCTCTGCCATTTTGACTCTGCTTATTCACAATGGTGCTGCTTGTCTTGTCATGGTACACTTTAAACATAGCAGCACCCGAACAGTTAACAAATTGCTCTGTTTTAAAAATACTGACACCCTTTGCCCAAAAGCCAATGACCATCCCCTTTTCAAAGTCGGAAAAATCCCACGTTTTACCTATGATGGTTGATATGTTGGCAGAATGCTTACATGTCACTTTATATACCCAGCAAGCCAACTCTCGACATGTTCCGTATTTCAATGTGAATCCACCCTGTATATCACTAATATAGTTTCTAAAGCGTGTGTACACACTATTTGTATGGATATCCGTACAAGCTGCATGCCCAAAGAGCGGCGCCAGCTGCGTATGTGCACTGCGTGGAGCCAGCCGCACATGCGCAATGTGAGGCGCCAGCCAGGGGAGGTAGTGGGGGGGGGGGGGGGGGGAAAGAGACACAGAGAAAGGGAGAAAGAGACAGAGGGGGAAAGGGACACAGGGGAAGGAGGAGGGGGAAAAAAACAGGTGATAGGGGGAAAGAGACACAGGGGAGGGAGAAGGAGGAAAGAGACAAAGGGGAAAGGGGGAAGGAGACAGAGGGGGAAAGGGACACATGGGGAGGGAGGAGGGGGAAAGAGACACAGGGGAAAGGAGGAAAGAGACAGAGGGGGAAGGGGGAAAGAGACACATGGGAGGGAGGATGGGGAAAGAAGGAAAGGGGAAAGAGACAGAGGGGGAAAGGGGCAGAGGGGAGGGAGGAGGGGGGGAAGGGACCCAGTGGAGGGAGAAAGAGACACAGGGGAGGGAGTGGGGGAAGAGACACAGGGAAGGGAAAGGGGGAAGAGACACAAGGGAGGGAGATGTGGGAAGAGACAGAGGTGAGGAGAGGGGGGAAAGAGACACAGGGGAGGGAGGGCAGGAGAGACATATGTAATATTATACAGTCATTTATGATGGGAGAACGACTAGTTATCAATAATTCAAAAATAATAGCAGTAGGCAAAAACAAAGAAAAATAAACAAAGTCTTTAAATATTTCCCTTTTACATGCAATTATACTTTATTGCAGGATTCAATTTCCTCGATCCTCCATTTCCTCATTTCCTTTACGGAGATGCTCTCTCAGGAGGGTGTGTCCTTGTTAACTAATGAACTTTTCATTGAATGCAAGGCATATTTTACCTGCAGCGTATTTACTATGCAGCTTCCTCTCCACTCCATGGGCCTCATTCAATTGCAATTTGGCCAATTGAATAGGGCTCTATATAAGCACAGAGCATATTTTTTTAAAGATGTTTTTAGTTAGTGAACTTCTATCCAAAAGCAATGTCTTCACTAACTAAAAAAATCTGAATAAAAATATGCTCTGTACTTATATAGAGCCCTATTCAAATGGCAAAAATCGCAATTGAATGAGGCCCCATGTTTCTAAATCATCTCAGGAAGTTTATGGGCAGGAACCGAAATGATATGGAGAAAATGATATGGACATAAATATATAAAGTAGGTATTAAGTTAAATGGTGTATTATGTTTTAACTGTTTAAGTGTGGTTCTTTAAATTATTTAAATATAGGACCATACTGGCCCTTTAAATAAAGAGATCCAATTGTGAATGTGCACTGTATGACTATTATTACATATAATATCTTGTAATACAAACACTGGTGTAACATGCACTGATACCATACATTATAGGTGGACAATGCTTCAAGTTAAGTTTTCACTTTCTGTCCTTTTTTACGGTATCTCATATTTTTGTCAGGATATATTTTTGTATGATGGCCAGAAAATATTTCCCCTGAACACTTGCCAAGGTTAAGATAACTCTGGGTTATCTGACCTTGAAGAGAGCATCCTATATGTCAAATCTACAAAAGAACAGCTGACATTCATACTCAAGGTTTTGGAGATTTATATGTATAATTTAGGACAAAACAACATGTCAGGTCAGTTTTATTACATGTAAAGTGTTCACTTTGCCTTCTAGATCTTCCCCTTTTCAAATTCACATTCATATTTTTGAAAAAATACATCAAACAGATATAATTCAAACATAGATTTAAAATGTTCTCATCTACTTTAGCACTGCATTATTTATTTTTAAATGCCAGACATGCCTATGCCAGTGAGCTTTGACTTCCATTATAGTGTTAAAGAGCCACAGTAATGGACCAGACTTCATCACTTTTAAGAAGGAAGATCAATGTAAACAACTTTTAATTGTAATTTCAGTTCATTGAGAAAAAAAAGTCATGTTCGCCGGGGTCAAGACGGAAGGAGCAGAGGCCGGAGAAGAAGCAGGTAAGTGAGGGGAAAGGTAGATGGGAATGTATTTAGGGGGGTTTAGAATGAGGATGGGGGGGTTGAAGATGGGGGGGTTGAGGAGGGGGTTGATGAGGAGGAGGGAGGTTGAGGAGGGGGGTGGGGGGGTTGAGGATGAGGATAGGGGTTGAGGGGTTGAGGAGTGAGGTTGAGGGGGGTTGAGGAGGGGGGTTGAGGATGGGGGGTTGAGGAGGGGGGGTTGAGGAGGGGGTTGAGATTGAGGAGGGGGGTTGAGAATGAGGATGGGGGGTTGAGGATGAGGATGGGGCTTGAATGGGAGCATGAGGATGGGGGGGTTGAGGAGTGAGGTTGAGGGGGGAGGTTGAGGAGGAGGTTGAGGATGGAGGGTTAAGGAGGGGGTTGAGGATGAGGAGGGAGGTTGAGGAGGGGGTTGAGGATGAGGAGGGAGGTTGAGGATGGGGAGGGAGGTTGAGGTTATGGAGGGGGGGTTGAGGTTAAGGAGAGGGTTGAGGATGGGGGGTTGACGAGGGGGTTGAGGATGAGGGGGTTGAGGAGGGAGGTTGAGGATGAGGAGGGAGGTTTAGGAGGGAGGTTGAGAATGAGGAGGGGGGTTGAGGAGGGTGATAAGGGAGGGGGGAAGAGACACAGGGAAGGGAGAGGGGAGAAGAGACACGGGAGAGAGAGGGGGGACACAGATGGCACAAGAGGGACACGGGGCAGCACATTTCCCACTCTCGGCTTATACTCGAGTCACTCATTTTACCCAGTATTTTGTGGTAAAATAGGTGCCTCGGCTTATACTCGGGTCGGCTTATACTCGAGTATATACGGTACTTAGGATAGGAAGGCCAGCTAACCTAATCACTCTGCAGGAGGTCTTCAATGCTAATTGCCCGATTGTGTTAGACCTGTCTTTTAAAAAATAGTTGGATCACAGTATATTAATTACCAAACTACATATAAAAATACATACCAATATCAGGAATGTTTAACATGGATATAATCACTATAAGAATTGGTTCGCCAGACATTTTCCAAAATACACAGACACAAAGGGTATTCACTGGGAATGAGGGTCTATTCATTTGAAACTTCAGTAGTATTAAAAAAAAAATCCCTGAGACAAATAATACATGATTATTTTTAAGCTACTCTGCAATTGCATTATCAGAATACACATTTCACTAATGATGTATTGTGTTCTACGTATTACTAGTATTAAGTTCACAACAGACATTGAAGTTCATAGTAGCAGTAAAACATACAGTATTAAACTTAACAGTATCTATATATATATATATATATATATATATATATATATATATATATATATACACAGTATATATATATATATATATATATAGATGTGTCATAAGTCTATGACAGTAGTTTACGTTCTTGTGCAGAATTATGTAAAGACTTCATATCTTAAAAGGACACTGTAATGATCCAGCAATACAAACTATTCAGTAGTGAAGATCGGAATGAACAACTTTTACATTGGTTGTTCTTAAAAGATTTATCTTTCATCATAAAACTTACACCTAAAATAACTAGTTCCTCCCATCTTTGCCAAGGCTTTATGATATTGTTTCACAATAAAACAACCAAGCTCTGCTTTACTGTGTTTCTGACACTGGCTCCATTGGTTCACATTAAGGATCATTGCAGTTCTATATTCATAATATTTTGTTTTGATGAAGTACACTTGATAATAGGAAGCTGACATTATAATACAGCCTTTAGTATATTAACTATTACATGCCAGTATGATGCTGTGTCATCCAACATCCTTATTTACTTCTACAATTGTGGGGAGACTTTGAATATACAGAAGTGTTCAGTTGCAATTGTTGAAATGACGCAATTCTTATTTTCAGCGCATTCAGTAGGATTAAAGCCATATTTAAGTTTCCTGGATTATGGGTGCATCTGATGCAGCAGTGTATGAAATCATTTTTTTGCATGAAAAAAATACCAAAATAAACATTAACAAACTCACCCTTGTGTTTGCTAAATTTCTTGAGTTTGCAAGCAGTAGATTTTTAGAGTTAATACCCATGGATATATCTGCTAAAATAAACATAACATTCATAATTCGTTTTGGCCAATCATAGGCAGCTAATACATTTGTATCAATCTGTAAAACAAGTTTGTGCACCAAAGTATCATGGGATGTGTAGCCCTGTTTTCACCCGGGAACAGGAAGTAAGGAGGAGCCCAGACACTGTGTGCTGTGTGGATCTTTGCATTGCTGCTGGCATTAAGGTTAGTAGAGAGTTAAAATCCGTACCCAAATGCAGTGTTAGGTACACTGTGCCTATGTAAGCAGCTCTGGGGGTGTGGAAAACAAGTTTGATTTTTAAATAAAATAAATATGTGTGTGTACAGAATGAATCAATGTACTGTGTGTCTGATATCAGCAGCTCCAGAAATTCTTGCCTTTGGCTACAGGAATCCCCCTCTCAGATTATCTTCTTTGAAGGAATGGGCCTCTTGGGGCCCGGCGGTCAGATCAGGATCATCATCATCAGCTCAGGAGCTCAGGGTCACTGGATCAGCTGCTTCTTCAGTGGGCTTGAAAAGGCCAAGGAAATCAATCCTACCCAGCAGATCCCAATCTGGTGTTCCAGCCCTTCTCCCAAGAGAGGAGTAGAGATTCAGGGCAGCAAAGTGATTTTAGCTCAGGAGTCTTCCCTCTAAATGAAACACATGATTGTCTATGTGTCCCTAGAAGAGCATAGATTTTATTTGGTGCAGGAACAGTATTAATGCAGTTAACAAAGGATTTACATGTGGGATGAACCTATGCAAACTCTGCACCCAGATTAGGATTACCCAATAACATATGTGCCTCTGGGGGATGTGCAGCTGATTGGTCCATAAAAGAGCCAATCAGGAGGCAGGGAAAACTGTGGGCTTTGCTTGCCCGCCATGGGGTGGATCAATGGGAGGCAACATCCAGGACATTTTGGCGGGAACATTCAAACAAATGAAAAATAATACACTTAAACAACCACAAGATGTCATTGCAGGATAACAAATAGAACTGTCCCTAGTTCAGCAGTGAATTTTCTACATAATGTGGAACTGAATGGTTCTTTAAAATCAGAAAGTCTCTTGGTTAGGGAAAACAGATCTTCACACTGGGAAACTTAGATATGACTTTAATAGAAATCTAACAAAATCCCTCCCTGTTGAAGCAGCTAAAAAAGGCAATAGCCACCAACATTAAATAAACAGTCCCAGACCAGATGCAAATGAATACATTAAAGACTGCAGTATTTCTTTTCATCTTCTACAACAGTTTGTAATGGATCAAGTCTAGTTCTTCCAAAAAAAAAAGCATATTATAAATATTGGATTGCAAAGGACCTTTTCCTAAATATATCCTCAATTCTATTAAAATATTTTTTGCTATGTCATATATTTTATTTGATCTGTAGACAAATGTATGCATTTATTTGGTTTAATGTTGAGCTCTTACATGTGAATATTTAATATATTTCATACAGTCATACTATTAAACTTTAAAACACACTGTGAGATTCCTTCTCTTACCTATAGCTCTTTAGAATACCAATTGACTGTATGTAATTAGAGATGATAAGAAAGAAGTGGCCTAGGGGCTCTTTTGACATTTCAGAGGATAAAGTTAAGAGATAGCTGACCTACAATGACAAGTGTCCTTTTTCAAGTCTTTGCTAATAGCATTGACCACTTATCCTAAGGTTTAAGTCACATGCCATCAGTGGTGAACAGAATAATGTCACAAGTCAACCACATGGATAAATAGGCCATATCAGTTCAAGGTCTGTAAATCCACCATCTGTATTTATATTGTTGTGTTTCCAATAGAATCGACTTTAGCATATTTCATTTGTATGTTTCAAAATGAATACAAAGGTCAATTAAATGATATTAGCTAATGTAAAAAAACATATTACATGTTAACATATGCACAGAGAGGCCTCTCAGAATAAATACACAAACATGTTGTAAAAATATATAAAATAGAAAAATATATAAAGAAGTGTAGAAACACATATGGTAACCACTTGCCTGAACAGATGTAATTCAGCTTAGTATCCTTCTCGTATGTTGCAAACAAACAATGCTGTTTACCTAAATTAACAGATTTTCAAATATCCGGTGTTGTGTCACAAAAAGTATTTATTATTTTCAGCATATTCACTTTAAAGAACACTAAATCCCCCTCTCGTGTATACATTTCATAAGCTTGGCTTGATTAAAGGATTTTTTAATCAAGTAAAGCTCTTTGGACAAACTAGAAATGTTATACCAAATAGAAACCCAGGTACAAAGAGAAAAAAAATATCAACAATCCCAAGTTCTCAATGCTAGATGAAGATGATAAATTGTCTTGAACTTTATCCCGTCCCCCCTTATGGAGACCAGTTTGGCATGTAAATGGCGTGTCAATCATAATTCCACTTTATGTCATCTATGTACAGAATCCACCTTATGTGATTCTTGTCCAGAATCCACCTTATGTGATTCTTGTCCAGAACCCACCTTATGTGATTCATTTTTAGAATCCACCTTATGTGATTCTTGTCCAGAATCCACCTTATGTGATTCTTGTCCAGAACCCACCTTATGTGATTCATTTTTAGAATCCACCTTATATGATTCTTGTCCCGAATCCACCTTATGTGATTCTTGTCCAGAACCCACCTTATGTGATTCATTTTTAGAATCCACCTTATGTGATTCTTGTCCAGAATCCACCTTATGTGATTCTTGTCCAGAACCCACCTTATGTGATTCATTTTTAGAATCCACCTTATGTGATTCTTGTCCAGAATCCACCTTATGTGATTTTGTCCAGAACCCACCTTATGTGATTTATTTTTAGAATCCACCTTATGTGATTCTTGTCCAGAATCCACCTTATGTGATTCTTGTCCAGAATCCACCTTACGTGATTCATGTTTAGAATCCACCTTATGTGATTCTTGTCCAGAATCCACCTTATGTGATTCTTGTCCAGAACCCACCTTATGTGATTCTTGTCCAGAACCCACCTTATGTGATTCATTTTTAGAATCCACCTTATGTGATTCTTGTCCAAAATCCACCTTATGTGATTCTTGTCCAGAACCCACCTTATGTGATTCATTTTTAGAACCCACCTTATGTGATTCATTTTTAGAATCCACATTATGTTATTCTTATCCAGAATCCACTTTATGTGATCAACATCAATTACAGCTACATTTTTTAAAATGAAGAAATAAAATATTTATATGACCTATAACCTTATATTGCTTATTCCAGAAAGGGAAAGGATATAGCGTTAACATAACCTTATTATATTTTGATACATCAGCACTGTGTTTTATAGGACCATTGAAATCACCAATCATGCTCTGCTCTATTATATAGTGTTCATGCTGAAAAAAATGTGGAAAATATGTTTTCCATTTTGAACTTTGTTGCCTAATTGAAATTTATGGAATTAGGAGCATTTTTAGGGGTTGCATATAGTTTGAATGTCTTTCTGACTCTGCTGTATATATATTAAGGTTGTACTAACCTAGGCATTGGAACCTGCTCTACCACTTATTATATACAGTTTTAGTCACGTGGAGAGATAGGTCATGACTGATTTACTAGAGACACCTGGATCATATCCAAATTCCCTCTCTTTCATTTTGTTTCCTGATTAAGTTCACAGAACAAAATAAAAAGAGATCATGTGTAAAACTCTCAGGCTTGTCTAAGGACAAGTGCCTATATCACAGTGGGTCTTCTTCTTGAGGTGTGTCTATCAGTATCTTCATAATTTTGATTACACAGCAATAGTAAAAAACTGCCATGCCCTTTGGGACTACAGGCGGCCAAGCACATCAGGCGGCTAAGCACATGTAGATTGGGAAAAGCTTCATACGTTTGTGAAGTTTGTAATAAATTAACAACATTAACAGCTATATAAGATGTGGGTAAAAAGCATTTTACATATTGTCTTTATTTTAGCAGATACTACGTGTGTCTGATGGATGTCATGTTTGTGTCTTCCACACTGGCTTGTGGATTGAGTAGGAGTGTTTTTTTTTGGTATTATTGTTTATTCAAGAGTAGAAAGAATGGGAGGTATGAAAGCAAGGGATTTGTTAATTCCATGATGGATTTAGATAAGATTTCAGCATAAGACACCTATATATTCCCTTAAATGGGTTCAGGAGAAGGCATTTTGCAAATTATGCTTTTCCTGTAACCACCCTCTTGTGCCTTGAAAAGGAAGTCTGATTCGCATGGCAGCTCAATGTGCTAGCAGAGTGTGCTTAAATGAAGCTTTTTCCCTGAAAATACTTTTATGTTCATAAATTACATAACTGCAGATATTGAGCCCCATTTTCACCAAGCGGTGTAATTTGCGGTATAATGTAAAATTCGCTGTTTTTTCGCCTACATTACACATTTATTTTACTATTTTCACTAGCAATGTTACGGCACTCAGCCCACATCCATAAATCCTGTCTTGTCTGCAAGAGATTTCAGTGTATGAAGTATGTGTTCACTTGTTATATTACACCTAATGAAGCCTTATGGATGAGAAACGGCTCTCGGCATCAATTGAAAATGAGAACCTAACGATTATTATAATGGGCCTCATTCAATTTCGTGCCGTAACTCGATCGCAAATAGCCGATTTCCTGCGATCAAGTTGCTGCCTCGCGTTGCTCTATGTTTACGCTGCTATTCAATTGGCCGGGCCTGAAAATTAGCCCCCCTTCCCGATAATCGCAAACCATGCTATCGGCAGTAAGCATATGCGTGCTTGAACATGATCGCAGCCACAAGCCCGTAACTTGTGGTTAAAGCCTGCAAACTCTGAGCACTGTAAATGAAAATATAAAATCAATACAGCACTGTAAAGCAAAGTAAGTGATGGGGATCACAATGGGTGACATCAGAATTAACAGCACAACATTCTCAGGCGAGCACATCGTCAAAATACAATACTTTATTTTATGTTTGATTTCCGTCCAAAGTCCTATGGGCTTAAATGACCTCCAAGCCCGTAACTCGTCATTCAAGCCTGTAGGACTTCAATGATATATGGAGGTTGGATTCCAAAGTCCTACGGGCTTGGAGGTTGAAGCCTATAGGACTTTATGACGACATTTATTGAACATGAAATAAAGTATTTTATATTGCCGATTTGCGATCTTGAGACTGTTGTGCTGTTAATTCTAAGACCTAACATCACTTTCACTTTAAAAAAAAGTACAGGATGGCTTTTTTATTTGCTTTTAAAGTGCTACGATGTGTAAGTAAGCCCTTTGCGACACCTCCTTGGGCCAAGTAACCTGTGGCTCGAGTTTAGTCATTTACGGGCTTGTCAGAAGATGTAAATCGGAGCAATTGAAAATCGGGATATTTTGCGGCTGCAATTCTTGCGCCCGTGAAAAATCAAAGGCTTTGAGGGAAGTAAGCTGCAATTGAACAAATCGCTAGGAATCGTAGCTCGCAGTACGTGACTCGATCAGAGACCGCAAACAGAAGGCAATTGAATAGTAAAGTAGCTTGCGACCTCCATTTGCAAACAAAGATCTCTGAAATGTAGCAATTGAATGAGGCCCCATATATATTTATATATGTATATATATTATTTTTTTTACATTTGTTTAAATTAATTATATTTGACAATTGCATTTATAGATATGATATCACATATATGGTTGTCAGTTTCCAGGAACACTTACGATGTTGGTCACACTTTGCGAGCCTCGCAAGGTGAGCCGTTGACCACGCAGGACTTAGGCTGCAATGAGCGCCGAAGGCACATTTTTCTCTTATTGCATGTCTTGTATTCTCTTCTTGTATTAGACACTTTAACTCTCTTTTGCGCCTTAAATAACCTACATCCACGTAATACACACTAGCATATTCTCCTCATATCTTCAACTTATTGTTGGATTTATTAGACAAAAACCAGAGAGGATAAAGAAGAAAACAGAAGTAGCAGTGGGTACAATAGTAAGGTGAATGTAGACCAGTGATAGAGAACAGGTGGCCTGGGGCCACATGCAGCCTTCGGGCGCTTCCCATGAGGCCCATAGCCTGTTCTCTGGAGTGAGAGAGCATACCCACTCCAATAATACACAGTCCATTATATCTCTCTAAAGTTATTTATACCATGAATACCAATTAATTAATTTCCAACAATGATTATACCATTTTGCTTTGGGTAAAAATAGATCGAAAGCAATGTCTCTTTTAAGGACTCATGAGCCACATATGAGGCACTTCAAGTGAAATTGGTTGGAAATCTATAGCGAAGAAGCACACACATGATCTCTAGATTTCTTACATCTGTGTTTATTAAGTCATATTCTCTTAGCTAGCTTCAAAATATTTTTTGCTTTTCTTGCTTTCAATTTTTGGCCACAGCTGTATTTATACATATGCATATCCCCAAAGGAATCTCTTTTGGTACTTTACAGACTGGGTGAAATAATTAGGTATATCTGATTATTATATTCACAGTTATTCTGTGTGTTAAATCACACTATTATTATCCATAAAAATATTAGTTATGATTATGATAATAATTACTCATATCTCAGACTCTGAGATATTGTTTCCCACGGATACAATAAATATATTCAAGAGGCTCTATAGATTAATGGTTACAATATTTATTAAAAATACAATTATTACATTACATTAACAATGCATGACCTATGATAATACTATGAACAACACATCTCTTAATATCTTAGCAGAAAGTCGTTTTACCATTATAATGTACTGGCTATGGTGTATTGTGTTATGTCCATGTGTGTGTGTATACATTACCAGCCCCAGAGAGTCACAGGAAGAAAGAGGGGGTGAGTGTACTTGCTGATCTCCTTATATTTAGTATTAGAAGGCCACCCCCATACTCATGTTCTTTGCCTCTTACTGGTCAGATAAATCACATGTCTACACAAAGCCACCTGACTGGTCAGTTGCACACACCAGTTCTTCTAGCCACATGGCATACTGGACATTTCCGGTTCTCAAAGTTGCACACCCATGCGTTACCATATAAGGTCTTCTGAATAAAGCTGGACTTAGTGAAGACCAGCGCCATCATGTGTTCATTCTGCAAATCCATCCACTATTCAGAGAGTACATCCAAGTAGTGAAGAAAAGAAGAATATTGATAGCCTTTATTTCCCTATTTCTGAGCAAGGCGTGTTGCAACATTCCCCCCTGTTGGCAATGAAAGACATCTGTACCTTTTCATTCCAATAGAAGCTTAAGAAAAATGAGTATAAGAGTGAGTATCGGATTCAACTATAAAATCTCTATATCCCGCTATGTGTGTGAGTTTCTGCTATTTTACGAGAGCTGTTTTCATATGTATACCATAATATAGATGATATATACGTGCTATCATGGATTTCAGATAGCAACACATGCATATTTGAACAATAATACATAATATAGACACAATTAAAACGACTATGAATGGGTGTAACATAACATTTCCCAAAGCAGAACCCCATGATGAGTGTTTTGAAAATGAATTGACTAATTTCTGCCACCAGGTTGCACTTGACAGATCAGAAAATTTATGTTCAATTCTCTGGAGTTCTTGTTGTTGATGGTGAAAATTTACGTGTACCCTTTCCCCAAAATGTTGTAGGTGTTTGAGCAGTATCTGATCATCTTTAAGTTGCCTTACCCATTTCTGCCAAGGTGTGCTGTCTGATACAATTGGTACAATCAGAGGAGACCCCAGGGTTTTATTGTAGGTTAATACTTGTGGCACTGTGAGATTAAACTGCTGTGAACTTATTCTCACCGGATAGTCTATGACACAGTAAATTCCCTGAGTAATCTGTTCCCTAGATATACAATGTTTGAACCATATGTGTACCTCATCCCTTGGTTTCAATGACACAAAACACACCTTTCCATGTCCCAAGGGGAATATCATATCTTGGGGTTTAACCTTTTCTACAAATCCTTGGCAGTAGGAATGGTTATGCCAGCATGAATCAAATACTGTTCTAACCTGATTTGGTAGACATAAGATTTTGTTGGGGAATCTCATACAACCTTCCACATCTACTTGTTCTATGGTGGTACCATTTACTATGAAGTTGGGAAACTCTAACTCATGATGTAAAACATGCGATTCTGTTACTGGAGTTCCCAATGATGTCATATGGTAGATGTTTTGGTATGTTCCCCTTGTCGGTACTAATGAATTGGCTCTGCATATGTTTCCCTTGCAACCCAGCCAACTGTTCACCCATAATTCTTTGTGGTCAAGAGCAAACCTGTTAATTTCAGCTTGCTGCCAACCTCCCAAAGGGGTATGGTTATTATCCATAGCTTGCGCCAGGATCTTAAAATCAGTTGATAGCTCGGTTTGCATGGAAAGACATACAAAATTCCAAGACACTTCCCTTGACCTCCCAATTACTCCTACCAATATTTCCTGAATATGCTGTATAGCAGGACCCTGTATATCTATCACTGCTTTTGTCAGTCCCTCTACAAGTGTGTTAATGGTTTGTTGTGCGTGTAACCCTTTGGAATTTAATAAACCCTCAGACTGCAGTGTTGTAGTCAGACTTGAAATATCTATAGTATTTACAACCCCTAGACCAGTTCCTACACCTCCCAAAACTGTATCCACAATATCCCTCTTATTTCTTTTGGTACCCATTACCCATCTAATCAAGGACCTTTCCATAGTTGCTGTAATTGTGGAACAATTTTGAAAGTGTCTAGAAACTAGCCAATCTGTCAACCTTATCTTCCATGAAATCAGCTGGAATGTAGCATCCCTCAATATTGGTGTGGGGTTCATAGCACTAATTTGAAATGGGCCACTGGAAAGTATTTTCTTACCCTCACACATGGGATTGTCCACATAGTTATCCACCCTTGGTGGAGCAAGGGTAGTAGAATAGGTCATAGGAGAGGCTACTGTTGTAGGTTCCCTGCCCTCATCTATTGTTAATGATACCTTAACTTCTCCACCCCGGTTGGATCCCACTACTTCCCATTTTACTCCTTCTTTAGTCATGTTCTCCGTGATTACTTTTGTAATGCTATACCCTTGCTGATTCATGGACATAATAGGGTTTTGAAAACTAACGGAAAGCCTAATGCCTTCCCCTGTCAGACCTATTGTCCATTTTCCCCAGTTTGTCCATTCACATTCCCAATTCCTTTTATTACCCAAATTGTCACTCCAAAATCCACTAATGTTATTATGTCTTTTTGTTGCAAAAATGTCCACAATCCCACCCCCACTTAGAGTCAGTTCATCCAAGCATGGTTCTTCTAAATTGTCACTGCTCCATATCTTTATCCATGCCTTGATCATCTGTGTAGGACTCGATCTTCTTTGCCTTGTGGAAGAGGTAGCTTGTGGTCCATCAATGTCCTGATTTTTACACATGAATAACATTGTCCCTAAAATCCCCAAAAACAAATGCATCTCCATTTCCCTTGTGGACTTCTCGTTGGCAAATCTGGAAAAGATCAAACAAGTATCAATTCTTAGCAGTAACATCTCCATCTGGGACTTCTGTCCCTTTAAACATTTTACATTGATCCACATGGACCCATTTGTGACCAGGCTGCCTTCTGGTTTTTCTGGGGTTTGATCTTATTACCTTAAGCACTGTAGTACCTAATATAGGGACCCTCCCAATTTGCATCCCATGGATAATTTTTTTATTAAAGTTATTAATCATGATCATTCCCCCCTTTTCAAACGAAGTTTGAATTTTAGATGACACTTTACAATCAGTTGGGGCCATATTAGAGGCAGCAAAATGTAGCAGTAATCTTAACTGCTCCTGAATTTGGGAGAGATATTGGTCTCTTGACACGGCTTCTCTCAGGGGAGTGGACAATTGAGGATCACCCGGGTGGCCTAATGCCATCTGTCTCCCTGTCATGAGCTCATAGGGAGAACATTTAGTAGCTGTAGCAGGTGTAGCTCTAATAGCCATTAGAACTGCTGGTAGGTGTGTGTAACCAAAAAAAAAATTACCATATTGTGAGAGCATTCTGGCTAATCTAGACTTAATGGTAAGATTCAACCCATTTTGAAAAGATATCCACAATGGCTAGGGCATATCTGAGACCCCCCTTTGATAGTGGAAGTGGGCCTATAAAATCAATCTGAATAAATTTCCAGGGGCCATCAGCTACTGGTACCCTCTGGAGAAAGAGTGAGTTTACTGTGTAATCTGCCTCTGTAAATGCTTGGGACTAAAAAAAAAACAAGTTTGGTGGCTCTGTAGTACTAGTATAAAAAACAAAAATCAACCCATCCTGAATAGAGTACACACTAGGGAGAGCTTGCTGGTTCTGTAACAAAACAGAAAGATTAGTCTACTCTCTCAGTATTCCACAGTCATTGTATGTTGGGCCCACATGTCAGGGAAATCCATTACCAATTACCTCAAAACAGAGTGGCTTCCAGTATCCGGCCACAGCTTTCTGAAGGAACTGATACAATGGATGCCAATGGACCCAGGGAAGACTCATCTAACCTAACAGTTACTTCCCTCTAGTACCCCTCCACAGTACATTGTTACACAGATAAAATCATACCTTCTGCTCTAATAATAACATCACACAATAAAGTACATTCTGCATTCCTGCTTCTGCCAAATTGGAATCTCCTCTGTCCACTCATGTCCTAATGTCAGTTACTGTTGGGATGGGAAAAGCATGGGACTGGAATCCCCCAAGTCCCACAAAAGAAAGGTGTGTTTTGCCCCATATGGGGGACTTAATGGCAAATTTGTTTACGTCACTGAATCACCTGTGTCAATGAGTAATCTTGTGTGATGGCCCGCAATCACACCATTAACACAGGGGCATCAAGAATGATTCCTAAATGTACTACAAATAGGAACCATGTCTCCCAGGGCCGGTGTTAGTTAGTCAGATAAGGATATCAGAGAGGGATTATTTTCATACTGCCTCTCCTGATTCCTCACCATCCCCACTGTCATCATCCTTAAAGCTTCCTGTGCTGGCCCATACAAATTATTCTTAGGCCCAGTCTTGGGAGCATACTCCTGTCCTGTTGGATCTGGAGGTTTATGCCTGTCCTGTCTAAAGGAAAACTTCTGATCCTGCCTATCCTTTGTAGGCCCTGAAGTATTTGAGTATCCCTGATCATGCCTATGTTTTGGAGGATCTGATGTATGTGCCTGCCATCCCTCCCTTTGTCTATGCTCCCCCATCCTCAGCCTGCAATCTCTGAATCTATGTCCAGGCTTATTACAGTAATTACAAATCCCTCTGAAGAAATTTTCGAAGGGATTACGTCTTCCTTCATTCGTAGTCACAATTGCAATTTTACGTGGCCCTGTGACTCCTTGCCTTAGTATGTTTTGCCGTGCCTTACCAATAATACACAACACAGCCTCCATGGTGTCTTTCTCTTCTGCCATTATTTGTATGCTAGGGTCCAAATAAGTAAATTTTCTTACTAGATACTGTAACATATCTGATGGGGTCTGGTCTGGGGGCAATCTATGCGTGAGTCTGTACACTTGCTCAAATTTAGAAGCAAACACCCATGGGTCATCCTGTACAGTTACTCTCATCTCAGCAAGGGAATGGCTATCTAAGTCTCTGTTCCCTGTGACTAACCTATATACAGCTCTCAGCCTGTCCCTTTCTGTACCCCATTTGTGTTCTTTGAACCAGTCTCTATTGCTATCATTTGGGCCACTAACTGGGGCCTCTAATCTAGATGCTAGAGCTCCTGGAAGCCACAATTTTAACATAACACATGCCTCTTTAGGAGAAAGCATGTACTGTTTCACAGATGACTCAAAGCTAGACATATTGGACAATACATCTATCTTTGCATCATAATGTGGGAATAGTGGTTTAAACTTTATTAACTGTTTCACCATTTTATCTCGGTCCTGTTGCCTGATTATTGCAGATGCCTGTGATGTTACAGAATTCCTCTCTCTATTTCTCTCACATGGTGTTGAATGTGAAGCATCTGGTACTTGACTTAAACTTAGTGGGTGAGATCTTACTATGTGAGGGGTTAAGTTTGGTATAGTTCTACTAACATCAGAACTATCCCTTACATAATTTCTTTCTCTTACTTGTTGCTCTTCTTCTACAAGATGTAATCCACCCTCTTCCTCTGATGTACAAGCTGGCTCATTATTATCAATTACAGCAATGGGTTGCTTCTGTGCAGATAAACAGTCTCTGAGTGAGGCTACTAACTGCCCCCTCGCCTCATAATTGTCCTCTAAAGTATCCACATACTCTGCACTTATGCCACATTTTGGACAACAGTCTGTTTCTTGACTAGTCTCTGTAACTGCTGCAACTGGAATACTTCCCATTATAGCCATATTCATCTGGTTCTTAATACACATTAACAATTTCATACAGTTCCGTAACTTATTTCTCTCTTTGGTTAAACACCATTTTTTCTTATCAATTTGCTTATTTTGCTTTTCACACTGTAACCATAAATCATGTATTCTGCTAAGCATACTTTCATTTTTATCAATTACTGGTTCAAAATCGCTACATTCAGCATATTTAGCAATGATCTCCATTACTTACACTTTGATGTGTCTTCAGCACGGTCCCTAATCAAAGAAGGTGTGCACCCCAAAATTGATGTCTCCGCCTGGATAACAATGGATCCACAGAAATGACGTCCGTCTTACTTCAATTGCGTCTCACTCTGTTGCCCCTTGGATCCCAAAAACCAAGAACGTCGTGGCCAACGACTTTCTTCGTGGAAAACACTCGACAATATCACAATTCTCATAGGTTCAATTTTTCGTCCGCTAAGTTCACTTGTAACTTTAAAGAGACATTTTGGATTAAATCCCCCCCAAATGCAAGTGAATGTACACGGTAAGAAAAATTAGGTAGGCTCGCCAGTGAAATAGTTAGGTATATCTGATTATTATATTCACAGTTATTCTGTGTGTTAAATCACACTATTATTATCCATAAAAATATTAGTTATGATTATGATAATAATTACTCATATCTCAGACTCTGAGATATTGTTTCCCACGGATACAATAAATATATTCAAGAGGCTCTATAGATTAATGGTTACAATATTTATTAAAAATACAATTATTACATTACATTAACAATGCATGACCTATGATAATACTATGAACAACACATCTCTTAATATCTTAGCAGAAAGTCGTTTTACCATTATAATGTACTGGCTATGGTGTATTGTGTTATGTCCATGTGTGTGTGTATACATTACCAGCCCCAGAGAGTCACAGGAAGAAAGAGGGGGTGAGTGTACTTGCTGATCTCCTTATATTTAGTATTAGAAGGCCACCCCCATACTCATGTTCTTTGCCTCTTACTGGTCAGATAAATCACATGTCTACACAAAGCCACCTGACTGGTCAGTTGCACACACCAGTTCTTCTAGCCACATGGCATACTGGACATTTCCGGTTCTCAAAGTTGCACACCCATGCGTTACCATATAAGGTCTTCTGAATAAAGCTGGACTTAGTGAAGACCAGCGCCATCATGTGTTCATTCTGCAAATCCATCCACTATTCAGAGAGTACATCCAAGTAGTGAAGAAAAGAAGAATATTGATAGCCTTTATTTCCCTATTTCTGAGCAAGGCGTGTTGCAACACTGGGACAATGGTGTTATTTTCCAAGCATTGCGTGATGAGTTGTCGTATTGTAGATAATACCAAGCTCAGCTGGGTTCTCGCAGTAATAAACCCACAAATACTTACATAAACGATTTTTCATAACTGATGATGTCACAAAGCGCAGTCTCTATATACATAGCTATGTTGGGAGGACCAAGCCATTCAAAGCAGGAATATTGGCATCTAAGCATCAGAATAGTAGTGGATCCCATAAGTATGATTTTCAGGAAGCTGTATAGGAGTAAACTTCTGTTACACATGGGTACTGAAATGCAAGTGCATAATTTGGGAGTACTTGTGGACAACCACCTAGGTAACAGTGCTCAATGCCAAGCAGCAGCTGCAAAGGCAAGTAAAATATTAGCATGTATTAAGAAGGGTATAGAAGCCAGGGAAGCAAATATAATTCTGCCACTATACAAATTCCTAGTATGCCCTCATTTGGAATATGGAGTACAATTTTGGGCATCAGCATCACTACATAAAAAGGACATTTTAGAGCTGGAAAAAGTACAGAGAAGGCCAACAAAGCTAATAAAGGAATGGAATTGAGGGGCTAAGTTATGAAGAAAGACTAACCAAATTAAACTTATTTACTCTAGAAAAAAGGCATCTAAGAGGGGATATGATTACCTTATATAAATACATCCAGGGTCAATACAAGGCTTTGTCAAGGGAGCTTTTTGTGCCAAGAGGTTTTCAACTGACAAGAGGACATCAATTGAGATTAGAAGTAAAAAGATTTCACCTTAAAGAAAGAAAAGGGTTCTTCACAGTAAGGGTGGGTAATCTGTGGAATTCTCTACCAAAGGAGGCTGTGACAGCAGATTTGATAGATAACTTTAAAAAGGGATTGGATATAATTTTAAATAAAAAGGGGATCAAGCCCTATACTAGATAAATAGAGAGGGAGTATTGATCCAGGTATGAATCCGATCGCCAGTATCTGGGGTCAGGAAGGAATTTTATATTTGTTTCCCTGTTGAGACAGCTGGCAAAGTTTCACTGGTTTTTTTTTCTGTTTGCCTTCTTCTGGATCAATTAACAATAAATCAGCGTATTGCAGATCGGAGGAGATCAAAAAATGTTGAACTTGATGGACTAAAGTCTTTTTTCAACCTAAATTACTATGTAACTATGTAACTATAATGAAGAAAGGTAGGTTTACAAACTGGAGTATCAAATTCATTATAGAGATGAAGGTAGCATATATTAAGTAGATTGTAGAGATATTAGGTGGATTATAGATATGAATCAGGTATTAATAGGGGTTTCTGTACATATTCCACCTCAAGACTAGAAGACAAGTAACATGACATGATTTTCTTCTACTGACGTGATATACTGTATATATAAGTGAGTGTTCTATTATATTATTTGACCATATTTTCACCTTTACTAAAATTGTATGATTTGATCTGTATTGTCAAATACCGTGCATTTATTATACTTGTATCTATATGCAGATAATGTTGCACATTATAAATATAAATAAGGAATAATTCCATCTGGGAAGAAATATGACTGTGGGGCCAAATACAGATAAAAAAAACATTTTTTTATTCAAGGATTTTCTACAGTATATGTATTTCATGCATGAGTATAAAATTGCTTCAATATATAATATTTATTTTGTGTAATTGTGTGAGGAGAGTTGTCACAAAACTTTGTTCCCGCTCTGTACCTCATGATTGTTTAGTTTGGAGATGGTGACCTGAGCGAATTGAATTACATTCCAAGTAATAGAAACTAAGAAACTAACACAAAACTAAATTAGTTTGGTAGAAAATAATGTATATCTCCATAATTTTTGTTTTAGGAAAAATGGATAGTAGAGTCTGATTCAATTTCAAGCCCGCATCTCACAGGATCCAGGCTGTATGTCTGCGGGTATGCTGTGGGGTCCCATTAGTCTACAATTCCGGAGCTACTTAATTGAAGGAGCCCGTAAGTTACTGGGCCGAAGCCGACTCTGTAAACCATGCACTGGTTCATAGCAGTTCAAGGCGGGAACATGATTAATTAAGCAAGAACGTAACCTCCCATTTCGAATCAGCCAATAGAAAATTAGACTTATTATTATGGCAGTAAAACATGGAGGTTTTATGTCAATCAATTAGGTTTGGGGGTCCGATACGCGGTCAGACTCGCAAAAACGCAAAATACAGAATTAAGAAAATGAATGCCAATACTGTTCTAGTCCATATGGGTGGCTTGATATGAAATCATTGATTCCCGAGATCGATATAACCCTGAAATGAAACATAAAAATAAATTTTATTTACTGACGATTTGCGGGTTTGAGACTGTTGTGCAATTAATTCTAATGTCTCTCATCGCTTTCCCCGTTATTAACAGTGCAGTATTGATTTTTAATTTCCATTTACAGTGCTACAAACAGGTGTTTAACCCCCTTTCGTGTCCTCTCTAGTACTCGTAGGATTTTCTCCTTCATTTGCCATTTACGGTGTGAAAACATTTGCCGCCCTGGGGAAAGTGAGCAATTAAATCACGATTTCCATTTTTAGAGATCGTAACTCTTGCGGAATTGAAAGGTCTAAGGCTTCGGGAGGTTGTAAGTTCCGGGTTTAACCATAGCAAAGTTTTCAAGGGCATAATCCGTAAACTGTTTGGAGTCCGCAAAAAGACACCAATTGAATAGCAAATTAACTTGCAGCCTCACTAACTGGCTACAGTAACTTGTGATAGCTCAATTGAATCAGGCTCAATGTCTGTATGAATAGTAAAATGTACAGTAAAAAACTACTTTTTTTACGGAAAATGAGAATCGATGGGGCGTCAGTGAAGAATATAAGTTCACTACCTGAAGTGTATCCTTTCCCTTTCGAAACTGGGATGTAATACTTAAATGATACTGATAACCACCTAATTGTTGTGACATAAGAAATTTGGTCAAGGTTATGTTAAATAATTCCATTGGTATTTATGTCTCTCGTATATCTGTACAGAACTGCAACCTAAGACTTAGAGGAAAGAACACTCAAAGTAAAACTGGATTTAGCTTGCATGACATCTTCAAAAAGTCTCTTCTTGGTTTCAAAATTGCATGATATCTTCAAATGCTAAGAACAAGACAATATCCATGAGTTCTTCCAACCAAAATAGCAAACTACTGTCCGAAGGAAGAGAATATAAACCAAGGCCCCCTAACAAGCTATGTAGAAAATAATGCAATCCATTTTAAACAAATGGAAGCCAAGCCCAATTGTGAATACAACCTACTGACTGGACAATTATCCAACCTGCTTCTCCCTTCTTTCACTCACCCAAACATCTACACTGTAAGATCTCCAAAGCAGGAACCATAGCCCTCACTTTAAAATGTTTTACAGTACCCTTTGTATCACATATTATAATTGTCAAACTGCGAGTTGTTGTCACGCTTGCGATCCTCGCCAGGCGAGCCATTGAGGCATAGAAGCCTTCCTGAGCTCGGAGCACTTAGGCGATGAGCGCAAAGCGAGATGAGCAGTTGAGGCATTGAAACACATGGGACTTAGACAGAAATGAGCATCGAAGGCACTCCTGGGAACCTCGCAAAGTGAAGCGAGTAGTTGAGGCATTAAAGCATGCAGGACTTAGCCTGCAAGCAGTTGAGAAATGCAGGACCTACTTAGGCTGCAAGCAGTTGAGAAATGCAGGACCTACTTAGGCTGCAAGCAGTTGAGGAAAAAATAAATAAAATAAAATAAACACTCACACACAGCATGGGGGGAACGCCAGGATGCCTGGGAGTGAGGTTGCTTGCAAATTTAAGCCGAATTTGCAGAATTTCGGCACTCGAAAATCCGCTAAGCGAGAAAAAAAATGGCGGACAAAAAAAGTGAAAACGAGGCTGAAGGAGACCGAAGTGCGCAAATCTTGCCAGGCACGTACGAGTTAGCCAGGAATGTAGGAGATACAAAATATACCATTACAATGGACGGAAAATGCTTGCGAGCCAAGAAACACATAGAAAAAAGAAGCCATATTACAACACTAACTTGCAAATAATAACATTACAATTCTAAAATGGAGCTTTACCCGGCTAAACAAACGGTTTGGCCTTGCGCATGCAGCCTATTTACACTGCACACTTGCCACATTGCTGACTCAGGTGATCAACAGTCCAACTGTACATTTTCAGATGCTGGAGAATCCAAAGAGATTTTGCATACTAAATATAAATAGGTAAAGTATATTAAATTATTAATTCATATTAATTTATTAATTCACTGTTCTTATTTTTTTTTATATTTTACACTATACTTATATATCTAGGGCCGAAGGTGATTGCTGCAAAGCAGGAAACTTGAAGTACACGAGGGAAGAGGCTCGCAATGAGCGCCGAAGGTCCTCAGAGGAGCAAAAGCCTTACAATGTGTGGCAAACAGCATTGCCATGGCTTCAAATTTTATTACCGTCATTTTTGATGGGGAAGTCGCTAGTTTATATATAATACTCAAATATAGTGCTACTCAAGGGGTACTGCAAACCATATTCAATGCCACAGAGACATCTTTGAAGACACTTAGACCTTATCACAAACATCATCCTTATTGTAATGCATCTCCCTCACACTCTGGGTCTATCTTGCACATGTTTATCCTTTTTACTGTAATCTTGACTACCCATGTATCAGAATGTTTGTGAGGTTGTTTTATGTCATGTATTTATAATACTACTTGCAATTTGTATATGTCTCAACAAAAGTCAGATTTTAGCTCTACACTATCCTAAATGTTGTATGTATTTTCCTTTTAAACACACGTGCAACACAGACATAGGCCCCTATTCAATTGAGCAATTGTTGTTTACTTGAGCCTCTAATGTAGCCTGTATTTTGCTATTCAATTGGCGTTTTTTAGCTACGCGCAAACGATCTGTGGATTACAGAGGGAAAAACACTGCGGTTGATAAAATCGTAACTCTGACCCAGCTAAGCCTTTCATCTTTCAAGCAAATTACAATCGCAAATTGCTATTCAATTGCTACAATTCCTCAAGCCCGCAAATGTTTTCACACCCGTAAATGGCAAATGTAGAAGAAAATCCTACGGGGTACCAGATAGGACTTGCAAGGGGGTTAAACAGGAATCAAGGAGTTAATACACACTAGGCCACCCACATGGACAAGAACATTTCCTTCATTCATTTTTATTATTTTGTATACTGCCGGATTGCGAGTCTGATCTCATATCGGACTTCTAATTGCTAATTAATTGACATCTAACCTCCATGTTTTACTGATGCCATGATGACGGTCTCATTTGCTATTGACTGTTTCTCAATTGGTAGTTACGGCCTTGCTTAATTGATCATGATAACGCTCTGAAATGCATGGTTTACCGTTCGGCTTTCAGCCCGTAAATTGTAAGCTTGTTCAATTGAATCGCTCTGTAATTGTAGCAAATTTCAAGCCGGCAGACTTACAGCCTGTAGAACGTAAGCTGCGGGCTTGCAATTGAATAGGGGCCATAGTGAACTCCATTAATATGTTTAGCTCTGCCATTACCACTGGTAATTTCATTTACTCTCTCTATTTGTCAAGCAGATAACCACAGTATTAATTTAGAAATATTTTCACAACCCGCTAGGCTTGCGCTGATGTGACCTGCCACAACACCCACTTGCTGAAAACCCCAAGGCAGAACCTTTTTCTCTATACTACAAAACTTGATACCCCTGGATGCAGATTATGCATAACTACAAAAATATATCTTAAACCTAATTGGATGACAATTTATGTAATTTAAACAATAAGCTTGTTTCACATGCATATACTGTAGTTGGAAGTAAGAAATACGTATTGTACCATGTCTTGTTCAGCAGCCAAACTAACTTGCTAAATATTAGTTCTACTGTCCTTTGTGCTTATGAAACAAGAAAAAAAAGGATAATTATATAATTATTTTAAATCTATATTTATATATGTTATTATGAAATGGACCATAGTATAATGCATTACTAAAGGGGTCTATAATGGTTCAGCACACTCTGAAGAGGTGAGATTATAAAAAGTCTATAAGCAAATGTTAAGTTTTATGCAACAACTTGGTTTCGATTCTTTTCATAGCATACTATACGTAATAGGAGTAGCAAATGGTTCAGGATGGTCTATAGATGAAAGAGGCAAATGATTAAAGTAAATGGGTATGCCTATTTATATTTCCAGCAGTTGCATGCCAAATAATTATCTAAATCTTGGTCATATGGGTTGAACAGAAGGAATTTGTATTAACATTAAGTCTTCAATAGATTTCAATAGATTTTACCGTTTCATAACTTGAACTTAAAGGAATAATGTTAAAAGTGGTATTGGTGATGTCATAGATTGTTTCATTAGTTATGCCATAGTTGATGTACAAGATCAGAAGTTAAATGTCAGATTTATATGTAGAAATAGGCAGTTATCCTTAGTCTAGTTCTTTTTAAATTTAACATGTAACCCTATCTCTGCCCCTATTGTTGTCCCAAATGTTCTTTTTTATCATTATTTTCCCTGTTCTTTTTACTTTGAAATCTGAGTAAATGTAGAATATGCAACATCTAATCATCATACCTTTATTACTTGAAAAGGGAGTCTCTTGAAAAAGCATCCAATTCAAGAGAGGGAGGGAGAGAGAGACGGAGGCAGAGAGGGAGGGACCGAGAGGGGGGGGGGAGGAGAGAAAAAAGAAAGTGAAAGAAAGGAGGGAGGCAGAAAGGGATGGAGAGAGAGAGAGAGAGAGAGAGAGGGAGGAAGGAAGAGAGGGAGGGGAGAGTGATAGAGAGAGGAGGGAGAGAGAGGGAGAGAGAGGGATGGCGGGAGAGAGAGAGGAGGGACAGAGAGGGAGGAAGGCAGAGAGATAGTGAGGCAGAGAGAGAGGGGGAGGGAGAGGAAGGCAGGGAGGGAGAGAGAGAGGAGGGAGAGAGAGGGAGGGAGAGAGAGAGGAAGAGATAGAGGGAGAGTGGGAGGCTGAGATGGAGGGAGAGAGGGGAAAGGCAGAGAGAGAGGGAGGGAGGCAGAGAGAGAGTGAATGAGTGAGTGGGAGGGAGGGAGAGGGAAAGAGAGAGAAAGAGGAAAAGAGAGGAAGAGAGGGGAAGGGAGGGGGAGGGAGAGAGGCAGAGAGCACACAGAGAGGGCACATAGAGAGACAGAAGGCACATAGAGAGACAGAGTTTAAAAAGAGAGAGAGGGCACAGAGAGAGTGCACACATAAAGAGAGGGAACACAGAGAGAGAGGGTGCACAGAAAGAGAGAGAAAGCGCAGAGAGAGAAACAGTGCAGAGAGAGAGCAAGTGCAGACAGAGAGAGAGGGCGCACGGAGAGGAAGCACAGAGAGAGGGAGAGGGCACACAGAGAGAGACAGCACAGACAATTGAACATACCATATGATACCGTCATTTATAACTGGCAAATTGCTAGTAATAATAATAATATCATAATCATAGAAATAACTAATATTAGGCATAAATATGTATTCCCAAACTTTTATTAATATGACTGATCCCAATAGTTAAATAGGTAACAAAAAATGTTTGTTTAGGAAATTATGGATGACTCATGGGATAGTTATTTATTAGCCATCTTTAATTAATACAGATATTTACCAAATTGAACTCTGAAATATCTACTCGGACCTAAAAGTTCAAGTTTAATTTTTAATATATTTATTTTTCCTATGGTTTTCAGGTTACCATTGTATTTATTTATTTAAGTAATCTTTTTTGTCAAAAATATATCCAGAGGGGGATTCCCATAAAACATGAAGTTAAACTTTGCCAAGCCAAAATTTGGTTTTGGCATTAAAACAGGTGACAAACTTGGCAGGATTGCCATTCACAATAGACCCTATTCAGTAACATTTGTATAAATAGGTACCAATCTTTGAGGGAACACCATTTGGCCTTTATATATTTGCAGAGATGGATGTCCTATGTAGATTTCTTTATCTAATGCCAGTTTAAAAAAAAAAAAAGGATATTGGCATTAGAACAAATATTAAACCTGGCACATTTTCAGATATAAATTTAACCTTCATTCATGTTTTAAATGCTTTGACTGTAAATTTTAAGGTGGATGTGAAACCTTTTGACCCACGGAAATAATAATGTTGTTGATTTGTCATTTGGTCGTGTCTGACTCTCCGTGACCTCATGGACTGTAACACACCAGAAACATCTTTATGTCCATGGTTATGCTGATCCACTTGGTTTTCATAGCAGAAATACTGGAGTGGGTTGCCAATTCCATCAACAGTGAGCCACAGCATATAGCTCCTGGTATTAGCTACTGATTAGGACCAACCCTGCTTGGCTTCAGGGTGGGGACCTCTTGGTTCCCTAACTGGTATTTACCCCAGGTTGCAGTGTTGAAAGATATATATGTGTGTGTGTGTGTGTGTGTATATATATATATATATATATATATATATATATATATATATATATATACTAGCCACTTGCCCGTCAAAAATGACGGCAATAAAATTTGAAGCCTGGCAATGGTGTTTGCCACAAATTGCAAGCCTCTCCCCCTCTACTTAACTGGCCTTGCGATGAGCGCCTTTGGCGCTCATTGCGAGCCTCTCCCCCTCTACCTTTTCCCCCCTCTACTTGACGGTAGGCGCTCAATGAGAGCCACTCCCCCCTCTACTTTACTAAGCACCTTTGAAGCTCATCATGGGCCTCGCAATGAGCGCCAAAGGCGCTCATTGCGAGCCTCTCCCCCATGTGTCTCTTCCCCCCTCTCCCTCCCATGTGTCCCCTTTCCCCTCTCTCCCTCCCGTGTCTCTTCAACCCCTCTCCCCCTCCCTTGTGTCCCCTCCCTCCCGTTTCTTTTCCCTTCTCTTCCTCCCTGTGTCTCTTCCCCCATTTCCCTTTCCTGTGTCTCTTCCACCCCTCTCCCTTCCCTTGTCTCTTCTACCCCGCTTTCCCTCCCCTGTCACTTCCACTCCACTTTTCTCATCTCTCTGTCCCTCCTTCCTGTCTGTCTATCTGTCCCTCCTTCCTGTCAATCTTTCTCTCTGTCCCTCCTTCCTGTCTCTCTCTCTATCCCTCCCTCCTGTCAATCTTTCTCTCTATCCCTCCCTCCTGTCTGTCTCTCTATCCCTCCCTCCTGTCTGTCTCTCTGTCCCTTCTTCCTGTCAGTCTCTCTCTGTCCCTCCTTCCTGTCTGTCTCTCTCATGTCTCTCTCTCTGTGTGTCTGTCTCTGTCTGTGTCCCTCCTGTCTCTCTCTGTGGCCCTCCTGCCTCTCTCTGTGTCCCTCCTGTCTCTCTCTCTCTGTCCCTCCTCTCTCTCTCTCTGTCCCTCCTCTCTCTCTCTCTCTGTCCCTCCTGTCTCTCTCTCTCTGTCCCTCCTGTCTCTCTCTCTCTGTCCCTCCTGTCTCTCTATCTCTGGATGTGTCCCTCCTGTCTCTCTATCTCTGTCTGTCTCTGTCCCTCCTGTCTCTCTCTCATGTCTCTTCTCTCTGCCTGTGTCTCTCCTGTCTCTCTCTCTATGTGTCCCTCCTTAACCTCTCTCTCTGTCTGTGTCCCTCCCGTCTCTCTCTGTCTGTGTCCCTCCCGTCTCTCTCTGTCTGTGTCCCTCCCGTCTCTCTCTCTCTGTGTCCCTCCTGTCTCTCTCTCTGTGTACCTCCTGTCTCTCTCTCTCTGTACCTCCTGTCTCTCTCTCTCTGTGTCCCTCCTGTCTCTCTATCTGTGTCCCTCCTGTCTCTCTCTGTCTGTGTCTCTCCATCCGTGTCCCTCCTGTCTCTCTCTGTCCCTCCTGTCTCTCTATCTGTGTCCCTCCTGTCTCTCTCTATCTGTGTCCCTCCATCCGTGTCCTTCCTGTCTCTCTCTGTCCCTCCTGTCTCTCTCTGTCTGTGTCCCTCCTGTCTCTCTCTGTCTGTGTCACTCCTGTCTCTCTCTGTCTGTGTCCCTCCTGTCTCTGTCTGTGTCCCTCCTGTCTCTGTCTGTGTCCCTCCTGTCTCTCTCTCTGTCCCTTCTGTCTCTCTCTGTCTGTGTCCCTCCTGTCTCTCTATACGTGTCCCTCTTGTCTCTCTCTGTCCCTCCTGTCTCTTTCTGTCTGTGTCCCTCCTGTCTCTGTCTGTGTACCTCCTGTCTCTCTCTCTGTCCCTTCTGTCTCGCTCTGTCTGTGTTCCTCTTGTCTCTCTCTGTCCCTCCTATTTCTCTGTCTGTGTCCCTCCTGTCTCTCTATCTGTGTCCCTCCTGTCTCTGTCTGTGTCCCTCCTGTCTCTGTCTGTGTCCCTCCTGTCTCTGTCTGTGTCCCTCCTGTCTCTGTCTGTGTCCCTCCTGTCTCTGTCTGTGTCCCTCCTGTCTCTCTCTATCTGTGTCCCTCCTGTCTCTCTCTGTGTTTCTACTGTCTCCCTCTCTCTGTGTCCCTTCTGTCTCTCTCTCTGTCTGTGTCCCTCCTGTCTCTCTATCTGTGTCCCTCCTGTTTCTCTATCTGTGTCCCTCCTGTGTCTCTCTGTCTGTGTCCCTCCTGTGTCTCTCTGTCTGTGTCCCTCCTGTTTCTCTCTGTCTGTGTCCCTCCTGAGTCTCTCTCTCTGTCTGTGTCCCTCCTGTCTCTCTCGGTCTGTGTCCCTCCTGTCTCTCTGGGTCTGTGTCCCTCCTGTCTCTCTCTGTGTCCCTCTATCTGTGTCCCTCCTGTCTCTCTCTGTGTCCCTCCTGTCTCTCTCTATCTGTGTCCCTCCTGTCTCTCTCTATCTGTGTCCCTCCTGTCTCTCTATCTGTGTCCCTCCTGTCTCTCTCGGTCTGTGTCCCTCCTGTCTCTCTCGGTCTGTGTCCCTCCTGTCTCTCTCTGTCTGTGTCCCTCCTGTCTGTGTCCCTCCTGTCTCTCTCTGTCTGTGTCTCTCCTGTCTCTCTCTCTATGTGTTTCTCCTGTCTCTCTCTCTCTCTCTATGTGTTTCTCCTGTCTCTCTCTCTCTCTCTATGTGTTTCTCCTGTCTCTCTCTCTCTCTATGTGTCCGTCCTGCCTCTCTCTCTGTGTCCCTCCTGTCTCTCTCTCTGTGTCCCTCCTGTCTCTCTCTGTCTGTGTCCCTCCTGTCTGTGTCCCTCCTGTCTCTCTCTGTCTGTGTCTCTCCTGTCTCTCTCTCTATGTGTTTCTCCTGTCTCTCTCTCTCTCTCTATGTGTTTCTCCTGTCTCTCTCTCTCTCTCTATGTGTTTCTCCTGTCTCTCTCTCTCTCTATGTGTCCGTCCTGCCTCTCTCTCTGTGTCCCTCCTGTCTCTCTCTCTGTGTACCTCCTGTCTCTCTCTCTGTGTACCTCCTGTCTCTCTCTCTCTCTGTGTACCTCCTGTCTCTGTCTGTGTCCCTCCTGTCTCTCTATCCGTGTCCCTCCTGTCTCTCTATCCGTGTCCCTCCTGTCTCTCTCTGTCTGTGTCCCTCCTGTCTCTCTATCTGTGTCCCTCCTGTCTCTCTCTATCTGTGTCCCTCCATCCGTGTCCTTCCTGTCTCTCTCTGTCCCTCCTGTCTCTCTCTGTCTGTGTCCCTCCTGTCTCTCTCTGTCTGTGTCACTCCTGTCTCTCTCTGTCTGTGTCCCTCCTGTCTCTGTCTGTGTCCCTCCTGTCTCTGTCTGTGTCCCTCCTGTCTCTCTCTCTGTCCCTTCTGTCTCTCTCTGTCTGTGTCCCTCCTGTCTCTCTATACGTGTCCCTCTTGTCTCTCTCTGTCCCTCCTGTCTCTTTCTGTCTGTGTCCCTCCTGTCTCTGTCTGTGTACCTCCTGTCTCTGTCTGTGTACCTCCTGTCTCTCTCTCTGTCCCTTCTGTCTCGCTCTGTCTGTGTCCCTCTTGTCTCTCTCTGTCCCTCCTATTTCTCTGTCTGTGTCCCTCCTGTCTCTCTATCTGTGTCCCTCCTGTCTCTGTCTGTGTCCCTCCTGTCTCTGTCTGTGTCCCTCCTGTCTCTGTCTGTGTCCCTCCTGTCTCTCTCTATCTGTGTCCCTCCTGTCTCTCTCTGTGTTTCTACTGTCTCCCTCTCTGTCTGTGTCCCTTCTGTCTCTCTCTCTGTCTGTGTCCCTCCTGTCTCTCTATCTGTGTCCCTCCTGTTTCTCTATCTGTGTCCCTCCTGTGTCTCTCTGTCTGTGTCCCTCCTGTGTCTCTCTGTCTGTGTCCCTCCTGTTTCTCTCTGTCTGTGTCCCTCCTGAGTCTCTCTCTCTGTCTGTGTCCCTCCTGTCTCTCTCGGTCTGTGTCCCTCCTGTCTCTCTGGGTCTGTGTCCCTCCTGTCTCTCTCTGTGTCCCTCTATCTGTGTCCCTCCTGTCTCTCTCTGTGTCCCTCCTGTCTCTCTCTATCTGTGTCCCTCCTGTCTCTCTCTATCTGTGTCCCTCCTGTCTCTCTATCTGTGTCCCTCCTGTCTCTCTATCTGTGTCCCTCCTGTTTCTCTATCTGTGTCCCTCCTGTGTCTCTCTGTCTGTGTCCCTCCTGTGTCTCTCTGTCTGTGTCCCTCCTGTTTCTCTCTGTCTGTGTCCCTCCTGAGTCTCTCTCTCTGTCTGTGTCCCTCCTGTCTCTCTCGGTCTGTGTCCCTCCTGTCTCTCTCGGTCTGTGTCCCTCCTGTCTCTCTCTGTGTCCCTCTATCTGTGTCCCTCCTGTCTCTCTCTGTGTCCCTCCTATCTCTCTCTATCTGTGTCCCTCCTGTCTCTCTCTATCTGTGTCCCTCCTGTCTCTCTATCTGTGTCCCTCCTGTCTCTCTCGGTCTGTGTCCCTCCTGTCTCTCTCTGTCTGTGTCCCTCCTGTCTCTCTCTGTCTGTGTCCCTCCTGTCTGTGTCCCTCCTGTCTCTCTCTGTCTGTGTCTCTCCTGTCTCTCTCTCTATGTGTTTCTCCTGTCTCTCTCTCTCTCTCTATGTGTTTCTCCTGTCTCTCTCTCTCTCTATGTGTCCGTCCTGCCTCTCTCTCTGTGTCCCTCCTGTCTCTCTCTCTGTGTACCTCCTGTCTCTCTCTCTGTGTACCTCCTGTCTCTCTCTCTCTCTGTGTACCTCCTGTCTCTGTCTGTGTCCCTCCTGTCTCTCTATCCGTGTCCCTCCTGTCTCTCTCTGTCTGTGTCCCTCCTGTCTCTCTATATGTGTCCCTCCTGCCTCTCTCTGTGTCCCTCCTGCCTCTCTCTGTGTCCCTCCTGCCTCTCTCTGTGTCCCTCCTGTCTCTCTCTGTGTCCCTCCTGTCTCTCTCTGTGTCCCTCCTGTCTCTCTCTCTCTCTCTCTGTGTACCTCCTGTCTCTGTCTGTGTCCCTCCTGTCTCTCTATCCGTGTCCCTCCTGTCTCTCTCTGTCTGTGTCCCTCCTGTCTCTCTATATGTGTCCCTCCTGCCTCTCTCTGTGTCCCCCCTGCCTTTCTCTGTGTCCCTCCTGTCTCTCTCTGTGTCCCTCCTGTCTCTCTCTGTGTCCCTCCTGTCTCTCTCTGTGTCCCTCCTGTCTCTCTCTGTGTACCTCCTGTCTCTCTCTGTGTACCTCCTGTCTCTCTCTGTGTACCTCCTGTCTCTCTCTCTCTCTCTCTGTGTACCTCCTGTCTCTGTCTGTGTCCCTCCTGTCTCTCTATCCGTGTCCCTCCTGTCTCTCTCTGTCTGTGTCCCTCCTGTCTCTCTATATGTGTCCCTCCTGCCTCTCTCTGTGTCCCTCCTGTCTCTCTCTGTGTCCCTCCTGTCTCTCTCTGTGTCCCTCCTGTCTCTCTCTGTGTCCCTCCTGTCTCTCTCTGTGTACCTCCTGTCTCTCTCTGTGTACCTCCTGTCTCTCTCTCCGTGTACCTCCTGTCTCTCTCTCTCTCTGTGTACCTCCTGTCTCTGTCTGTGTCCCTCCTGTCTCTGTCTGTGTCCCTCCTGTCTCTGTCTGTGTCCCTCCTGTCTCTCTATCCGTGTCCTTCCTGTCTCTCTATCTGTGTCCCTCCTGTCTCTCTCTGTCTGTGTCCCTCCTGTCTCTCTCTGTCTGTGTCCCTCCTGTCTCTCTATATGTGTCCCTCCATCCGTGTCCCTCCTGTCTCTCTCTGTCCCTCCTGTCTCTCTCTATCTGTGTCCCTCCTGTCTCTCTGTCTGTGTCCCTCCTGTCTCTCTCTGTGTCCCTCCTGTCTCTCTGTCTGTGTCCCTCCTGTCTCTCTCTGTGTCCCTCCTGTCTCTCTCGATCTGTGTCCCTCCTGTCTCTCTATATGTGTCCCTCCTGCCTCTCTCTGTGTCCCTCCTGTCTCTCTCTGTGTCCCTCCTGTCTCTCTCGATCTGTGTCCCTCCTGTCTCTCTATATGTGTCCCTCCTGCCTCTCTCTGTGTCCCTCCTGCCTCTCTCTGTGTCCCTCCTGCCTCTCTCTGTGTCCCTCCTGCCTCTCTCTGTGTCCCTCCTGCCTCTCTCTGTGTCCCTCCTGTCTCTCTCTGTGTCCCTCCTGTCTCTCTGTGTGTACCTCCTGTCTCTCTCTGTGTACCTCCTGTCTCTCTCTCTCTCTGTGTACCTCCTGTCTCTGTCTGTGTCCCTCCTGTCTCTCTATCCGTGTCCCTCCTGTCTCTCTATATGTGTCCCTCCTGCCTCTCTATATGTGTCCCTCCTGCCTCTCTCTGTGTCCCTCCTGCCTCTCTCTGTGTCCCTCCTGCCTCTCTCTGTGTCCCTCCTGCCTCTCTCTGTGTCCCTCCTGTCTCTCTCTGTGTCCCTCCTGTCTCTCTCTGTGTACCTCCTGTCTCTCTCTGTGTACCTCCTGTCTCTCTCTGTGTACCTCCTGTCTCTCTCTCCGTGTACCTCCTGTCTCTCTCTCTCTCTCTGTACCTCCTGTCTCTGTCTGTGTCCCTCCTGTCTCTCTATCCGTGTCCCTCCTGTCTCTCTATCCGTGTCCTTCCTGTCTCTCTATCTGTGTCCCTCCTGTCTCTCTCTGTCTGTGTCCCTCCTGTCTCTCTCTGTCTGTGTCCCTCCTGTCTCTCTATATGTGTCCCTCCATCCGTGTCCCTCCTGTCTCTCTCTATCTGTGTCCCTCCTGTCTCTCTGTCTGTGTCCCTCCTGTCTCTCTGTCTGTGTCCCTCCTGTCTCTCTGTCTGTGTCCCTCCTGTCTCTCTCTGTGTACCTCCTGTCTCTCTCTGTGTACCTCCTGTCTCTCTCTCCGTGTACCTCCTGTCTCTCTCTCCGTGTACCTCCTGTCTCTCTCTCTCTCTCTCTGTGTACCTCCTGTCTCTGTCTGTGTCCCTCCTGTCTCTCTATCCGTGTCCCTCCTGTCTCTCTATCCGTGTCCTTCCTGTCTCTCTATCCGTGTCCCTCCTGTCTCTCTCTGTCTGTGTCCCTCCTGTCTCTCTCTGTCTGTGTCCCTCCTGTCTCTCTATATGTGTCCCTCCATCCGTGTCCCTCCTGTCTCTCTCTGTCCCTCCTGTCTCTCTCTATCTGTGTCCCTCCTGTCTCTCTGTCTGTGTCCCTCCTGTCTCTCTCTGTGTCCCTCCTGTCTCTCTCTGTCTGTGTCCCTCCTGTCTCTCTATATGTGTCCCTCCATCCGTGTCCCTCCTGTCTCTCTCTGTCCCTCCTGTCTCTCTCTATCTGTGTCCCTCCTGTCTCTCTGTCTGTGTCCCTCCTGTCTCTCTCTGTGTCCCTCCTGTCTCTCTCTATCTGTGTCCCTCCTGTCTCTCTATATGTGTCCCTCCTGCCTCTCTCTGTGTCCCTCCTGTCTCTCTCTGTGTCCCTCCTGTCTCTCTCTGTGTCCCTCCTGTCTCTCTCTGTGTACCTCCTGTCTCTCTCTCTCTCTGTGTACCTCCTGTCTCTGTCTGTGTCCCTCCTGTCTCTCTATCCGTGTCCCTCCTGTCTCTCTCTGTGTCCCTCCTGTCTCTCTATATGTGTCCCTCCTGCCTCTCTCTGTGTCCCTCCTGCCTCTCTCTGTGTCCCTCCTGTCTCTCTATATGTGTCCCTCCTGCCTCTCTCTGTGTCCCTCCTGCCTCTCTCTGTGTCCCTCCTGTCTCTCTCTGTGTCCCTCCTGTCTCTCTCTGTGTCCCTCCTGTCTCTCTCTGTGTCCCTCCTGTCTCTCTCTCTGTACCTCCTGTCTCTCTCTGTGTACCTCCTGTCCCTCTCTCTGTGTCCCTCCTGTCTCTCTCTCTCTGTGTGTACCTCCTGTCTCTGTCTGTGTCCCTCCTGTCTCTCTATCCGTGTCCTTCCTGTCTCTCTATCTGTGTCCCTCCTGTCTCTCTCTGTCTGTGTCCCTCCTGTCTCTCTGTCTGTGTCCCTCCTGTCTCTCTATATGTGTCCCTCCATCCGTGTCCCTCCTGTCTCTCTCTATCTGTGTCCCTCCTGTCTCTCTGTCTGTGTCCCTCCTGTCTCTCTCTGTGTCCCTCCTGTCTCTCTCTATCTGTGTCCCTCCTGTCTCTCTCTATCTGTGTCCCTCCTGTCTCTCTCTATCTGTATCCCTCCTGACTCTCTCTGTGTTACTCCTGTCACTCTCTCTTTGTCTGTGTCCCTCCTGTCTCTCTCTATCTGTGTCCCTCCTGTCTCTCTCTATCTGTGTCCCTCCTGTCTCTCTCTATCTGTGTCCCTCCTGTCTCTGTCTGTGTCCCTCCTGTCTCTGTCTGTGTCCCTCCTGTCTCTCTCTGTCTGTGTCCCTCCTGTCTCTCTCTGTCTGTGTCCCTCCTGTCTCTCTCTGTCTGTGTCCCTCCTGTCTCTCTCTGTCTGTGTCCCTCCTGTCTCTCTGTCTGTGTCCCTCCTGTCTCTCTCTATCTGTGTCCCTCCTGTCTCTCTCTATCTGTGTCCCTCCTGACTCTCTCTCTCTCTGTGTCCCTTCTGTCTCTCTCTCTGTCTGTATCCCTCCTGACTCTCTCTCTCTGTGTCCCTTCTGTCTCTCTCTCTCTGTGTCCCTTCTGTCTCTCTCTCTATCTGTGTCCCTCCTGTCTCTCTCTATCTGTATCCCTCCTGTCTCTATCTGTGTCTCTCCTGTCTCTCTCTCTCTGTGTCCCTCCTGACTCTCTCTGTGTTACTCCTGTCACTCTCTCTCTCTCTCTCTGTCTGTGTCCCTTCTGACTCTCCCTGTCTGTGTCCCTCCTGACTCTCTTTCCCTCCAGGCTGTCTCTTTCACCTCAGTCCCCAGCATGTCTGCCGGTCCCTCCCCAGGGAGGAGTTGAGAGCAGCAGGGGGGAGGTGTTGAGAGCAGCCGGGGGAGGATTTAAGACCGGCAGGGGAGGGGTTAAGAGTGGCGGGGGAGGGGTTAAGAGCGGCGGGGAGGAGTTAAGAGCGACGGGGGAGGAGTTAAGAGCGGCGAGCGGGCAGGAGGAGTTGTGGGTTGTGCGAGCCCGCAAGCGTGAGCAACGGCTCGAGCGGGCTCGTATGCTCACAACTATATATGTGATATTTATATATTTATTTATATTGTTGTTTAGTCGTTCAGTTGTGTTCGACTCTCCGTGACCTTGTGAATCTCAACACACCAGGCACATCTCATGGCAAAGACACTGAAGTGGGTTGCCAGTTTCTTCTCAAGTGGACCGCAATTTGTCTGATCTCTCTGCTATGACCTGCCCATCTTCAGTGACCCTACATGGTATAGCTCACAGCTTCAATGAAGTACACAATCCCCTACACCATGATAAGGTCACCGATCCAGAAGGGGGGATATATATATATATATATATATATATATAAATGTATATAGATAGATACATAACATTTGTAGCAGTGGCGGAGCTAGGGAACAAAGGCCCCTGGTGCAAAAAAAAGTTTTGTACCCCCCTTTGGGGGGGGGGGGGGGGGTTTCTGAATCTTGAGATATGAATATAATATTTCAGAGACATACATAAATAGATGTATCTGAAAACATTTCATTTCATTTTTTCCACAGTTAATTGCACAAAAATTCTAGCTCGGACTTGCAATTACTTTGACACTATTTATTCCCACAGCAAATGAACTCTGAACACTTTTCTACATAGAACTAAATCTCCTTACTCAAATGCTGGTCAAAGATTACTATTCATCTTGTGAATGTATGAGGCATCTGGATAAAGAAAACAAAGATTTTAATGGAAATTCAATTTACCTCTATTAAACTATGTACAATAAGCAATGACAATCACCTCTAATTACAATACTCATATATAATTACCTTGAATAGACCATATGCAATAACCTACCTAATGAAAAAAGGAAAGTAAATGCTAAGGCTCCTTTGAAGTGATCAGAGGCCTGTTATTAACAGTTGGGGTGCATTATTTGCTATGTACTTCTTGAGTATATATACATGGAAATAAGGGAGGCAGATTTTGGTCACTAATAGCATATTTCATTTTATTCATATCAGCATATTGTTTAGCTGACCTGCCAACACACCTGTGTTTTGGGAACAAAGGGGAATAATCTAAGATGTTCTACATTAAACTCATAGCTCACAGTAGATATTTTATCTATAAGACACTTAATCAGACTGTGCAACACATAAAAAAGATCTAAGGCCTGCTGATTTTCTCTTAAATAAAGCTAAGGATAAATAATGCATCTTCTTTATTATACTTAAAAAGGAAAATTGTGAGGAGGAAAATTTGAACTTTTTCTTATGAGGATAATTTGTTGGAAACAATAAGTGTATGACTGTCTGTTTAATGCCTTGTACGGATGCAACTCTGAAGACATTTAATTGTGTAAATGTTTAAAAGATACCTTTTTAGAAGTACTATAACTGAAAAAAGGCAAAACATTTATGAATGTAAAAAAATATTTATCTAATTTATTTATTTATGTAACTATCATTTTTTTTTTTTGCTGATCCACTTCCAGAGGTAGAAGAAGATTTTAAATGCAGCGAAAGCTTCTATCTGCACAATGAATATAAAATCAGTTCGGAAAATAAAATGGAACCCTTAAATAATGGAAAATTTCATACCAAACTTGAAAATGTAAACATCGTGTTTATTTTTTGATTTCTAAAATACTTAGTGGACCTTTCCTGTTATTTGCAAGCACAAATGTTCCCTCTTATTGGTTCGTTAGGGTTAGGGTTACGTTAGTGGTGGGATAGGGGTTAAAGTTAGGGGTTAGGGTTCGGATTAGGGTTACAGTGGTGGCAGGCAGATAACAGGAAATTTCCTATTTTGTTATTTAAAAGATCATATAGAAAAACTTTGGAATATTTGTAATTATGAATTTAGTCTAGAATGGTACACATGGCTACACATATTTACAAAACAGAGTTTTTGTATTGCAGTTTTGTAAACTCTTATCATGATTGTAGGAACTAGACCAGTGATGGGCAACAGGTGTCCCAGGGGCTTCATGATGCACACTCATTTAAGAAATAATCTGTTTGCTCTCCTTAATTTACTATCTCACTATTTCCCACCTGGCTTTGCCCACTGGGAGGATGTGTGAATTTACCTCCCAGTGGGCTGTAGCTGAAGTACTCTGCTACGTATTCCCGCATCTGGATTCATTTTCTCATCCTCCTAATTTGACATTTATTTTGTAGTTTTTATTTCATATTGTGGTTTGACATATTCCTCCCTACCACCAGGTGGGGCTATGACAGACTCCAGATTGGCCCTTTAAAAGACCCGTCCTTGTCAATCCACAAGTTAATACACCATCTCACGACTTCATTATTTGTCCTTTCCTCTAACTCTCTTCAAACCATTACTCCTTACACAGCTGAAATTATAACTAAGCAGAGAACCTGTTATGTCCCCGCCCATGCAGTGGCGTGCATTGGCCAGAAGGTGGCATGAGTTTTTTTTTTAGACTTTGTTGAATTTGTTCTTAGGGTGAGGGTTACGGATTAGGGTAGTGGAAGATAATAACCTTTATGTAGTAAAATAGTGGTGCACACAGCTCTAATCCTAAACCTAACCCCTATTCCTAAGAATAAATTCAACAAAGTCTTGGCGCGCCAAGTCGTGCCACCAGCTGGTCACTGCACGCCACGCTATGGTGGGGACATAACAAGAAAGGTTCCAGAACAAATTCAATATTCTCATTTACTTTCTTTTAGTATCAACTCATTTCCCTAGACCAGCAAGACTTTGCAAAGGATGCTAATTTCAATGAGGGTATAACAGCATCTTCTTCATAAAAATAGCCACTATAACCTACTACAAAGCTTCCTTCTAACCTTGATTAATAAACCAACACGTAATGTAATTTAGAGAAGCATGGAGACTAACAGCCTTATTAAATTGCGATTCGGTAAATTTAAAAGGGCTCTATATAAGCACACCGCATATTTTTTTTACAGAAGTTTTTAGTTAGTGAAGACCTTGCTTTTGGATAGAAGTTCACCAACTAAAAACTTCTGTAAAAAAAATATGCGGTGTGCTTATATAGAGCCTTTTTAAATTTACCGAATCGCAATTTAATAAGGCTGTAAGCAATAACCCATCTGTATCGGTTCAGCACTGAGATTTTATTTATCTTAAGTAATCAAATGTATCATACAATATTTAGTAGAAGTGCATTGATGTTTTCCAAACTGGGTTTTAACTGGAGATTAAGAAACAATAAATGTAATTCTTAAATATTCTATTTGTGTTTATTCTGGTAAAATATATATATTTTTAATTATGTTACTTGTTTCCTGAGCTGACCCTTTTAAAATATCAGTAGTCATAACCTATTATTTCTGTGTATGTTATTATTATCTCTGTATATATTGTTGTTTGGAACTTGTCTTAATTATGGACTAAAGCTTAAAAAAACTAATTGCTTAGTGTGCTCAATGAGACATGTAATAAACAAGATATTTATCAGTATTTAGATATTTACATCCTCAGGGAAATCACTTAAGCCATGAGTAGACAGCTTTGTGATGATAACATTTATTTTCTACTGGAATGCAAAAGAATGTGTTAAAACTGACTATACCAGGAGACCACAGGAGTTGTGGCGTAAATCACCCTAATTTGTGAGTGACAGAGCATAAGATTTGCAGAAAAGTAACATGATAAGAAAACGCAAAAGAGGCAAAGTACCATTAGATCCCATTACAGCTTCATTACAGCTGCATAATAAAATAAATGAATTAACAATTTGTTCATAGAATTGAGGTCAATTGGGTCCTTTAATTTGACATTGCATTGATAAATACATCATTTAGATGTGTTAACAATATTTATGTAAATTTATTTAAATTGCTGTATTCATATTTATGTGATTATTTGGGCCAAAAATAGTAATTTCATATCTTGCACCATTAACATAAAACATAGATCTGAGGGCAGATAAGATCTAGTAGCTTAATTAGTCTATTAAAAGTTTAGCATAATTATTCCTCAGCATAGCTTCATGCATCTCCCGGGCATGCTTGAATTCCTTTACTATGCCACTCCCTACATGTGTGTGTGTGTGTGTGTTTGTGTTCCCGGCTCTCTTTGACCTCATGGACCGTAACACACCATGCAGATCCACTTGATATTCATGGCAGAGATACTAGAGTGGGTTGGCAGTTCCTTCTTCAGTGGGCCACAGAATATAGCTCCTGGTATTCCTAGGTGGTCTCTGATCCAAGTACTGACCAGGCCCAACCCTGCTTGGCTTCATTGTGTTGTGACCTCTTGGTTCCCTGACTGGAATCAAACCACAGTTGCAGTGGTGAAAGCAATTATTCCTAACCACTGGACCACCAGGGAACCCAGCTCCCTACATACTACCTTGATATTTCTACATATTCTACCATTTCTGTAATAGTTTTTCAAATTACCCTTAATGTTTTACACTCCCACATCAAATAACCTTTTGTTCTTGTGTTTCTCTTTTTTCTTAAAGATGCATCCTTACTGAACTTCATTAAATGCTTTAATATATTTGACGGTTGTTATTTGTGACCCTCTCCCTCTTTATCCCCTCCAATTAATATATTATAATATCATGAAGTCTTTCGGTATAAGCTGTGACTTACTCCATGTACCATTTGTGTTGCCCTCATTTAAATTGTTTCTGATTGATAATATTATTTTGGAGATAAGGCTTCTAGATGTGAAGACAATAATCTAAGTTAAGTCTAAGGATCTACAGAGCGGAATTAGTATTTCTATTTTCTAGTAATTATTTTCCCATCAGAAGCATTTATCCTGCTGACTTTTCAGCAGTTGGATCTTTCCTGCTTCGTCCATGCCAGCAGTGGTGTGCAGGGGCCACTGGGAGGTAAGGCGGTGGCGCTCCAAGACTTTGTTCAATTTGTTCTTATAATGAGGGCTAGAGTCACAGGCCCTCATTCAATTGCAATTCGGCCAATTGAATAGGGCTCTAAATAAGCACATAGCATATTTTTTTTAAAAGAAGTTTTTATTTAGTGAAAACCTTGCTTTTAGATAGATGCTTACTAACTAAAAACGTATTTAAAAAAAATAAGTTATGTGCTTATTTATAGCTCTATCCATTTGGCCAAATTGCAATTGAATGAGGACCAGGGTTAGGGTAGTGGCAAATGATAAGCTGTACATAGTAAAATGGTCACAACCCTAAACCCTAAGTCTAACCCTAACAACAAATTGAAGTCTCGTTATGCCAGTTAGTGGCCACTGCACGCTACTGCTGATGGGAATGAAACAGGAAAGATTGCATTGTTTAATGACTTCTAAAATCTGTCTGGCACAAAACGCTGGTTGATTTTTTGTGAAAATGTATGAGTAATAAAGGAAGAAGCTGAAAAATATTATTATAAAGCAACCTACCGAAAATATTTTCATTAAAATGCAATGTGTAATAATTCTTCGTTAATTAGGAAATTACTAATTTGAACTTGTACCCATTCTAAAAGTTATATTTAAGGCTTGCATGCGTATTTTAATTTCCAATCTAGCTGCAATTTACTTCATTCACTCCTAAAACATCCATTAAGGAATGCATTTATACAATTTGTTCAAGAGGGTGTCTGCGTTTTAAGTCTGTAAAAATAGTGCCAAGTGCCTGACTGAAATGCTACACCGTGAACTTCAAGAGTGTCAATGTGATCACTTAGATATAGTCACTCCAAAAAGGCAGTTAGTGGAAATGTGACATAGTTTATATCTTGTGAGCTTTCTGAGGTTTGTTTATTTTAATCAGGTGTCTGGTCGCTAATGAGACCCACCACCTTGACTCAAGGAGATCCGGCTGACGTTATCTGAAAAATCGAAGCTATTAGTCAAAGAAAACATTTCATTTAAGACGTTCACTTGTAATTCTTTCTTGAGCATAAATATTATTCACCCCAATAAAAGCCAGAGCTAGACAGATTGAGAGATGTTTATTAAAGGGTGTTAAAGGAAAGGTTAAAATAATAATTTCTCATTTCAGATAAAGCTTATAGAATAACTGCCGAGCAAATACAATAGGGCTTCATTTGTTTATTTGATAACTGATTAGTAATAAAATCAGTAACTAATATTAAGAGAAAAAAAAATCATTAAATGTTTAAAATGCACATTTGAACTAGAATTACAGTTTTCACAATAGCTTATTCTCTTTGGGTTGGTTGAGTTGGGAGTGGAGATGATGGGGAAACTGTCCTAATAGAAGTCTTTCCATGACTCTTTTTCTGCAGTGGCCATTCCAGATAAGCAGAATTGTCTGAAGGAAATGTTATGTCAGCCTACTTGGCAGATATGCTCCCACCCTCTGGACATCTAGGAGCCTTATTAAATTGCAATTTGGCCATTTGAATAGGGCTCTATATAAACACACAGCATATTATTTTAAAATAAGTTTTTAGTTCATGAATTTCTATCCAAAAGCAAGGTCTTCACTAACTAAAAACTTCTGTAAAAAGAATATGCTATGTGCTTATATAGAGCCCTTTAGAATTGGCCGAATTGCAATTTAATAAGGCTGCTAGTATGGGAAGCAATACTGGTGTAGGTTACAAAATTAACGTCCAAATGTAAGTTTTGAAATCAACATTGTGATATTCCTTCACATACTGATTTATTGGTACTCTGTTATGAGCAGTGAAACCATATTGCATTACATAGTTACATAGTTAAATAGTAATTTAGGATGAAAAAGGACTTTAGTCCATAAAGTTCAACCTTTTTAGATCTCCTCTGATCTGCAATATGCCGATATTTTGTTAATTGATCCAGAAGAAGGCAAACAGAAAAAAAAAACACAGTGAAACTTTGCCAATTGTCTCAACAATGAAAAAAATATAAAATTCCTTCCTGACCCCAGATACTGTCGATCGGAATCATCCCTGGATCAATAATCCCTCTCTATTTATCCAGGATAGCCCTTAATGCCCTTTTTTATTTAAAAAATAAATCCAGTTCCCTTTTAAAGTTATCTATCGAATCTGCTGTCACCGCCTCCTCTGGTTGAGAATTCCACAGATTAACCACCCTTACTGTGAAGAACCCTTTTCTTTCTTTAGGGTGAAACCATTTAAAAAAAAGGCCCCTTGTCAGTCGAAAACCTCTTGGCACAAAAAGTTCCCTTGACAAAGCCTTGTATTGACCCTGGATATATTTATATAAGGTAATCATATCCCCTCTTGGACGCCATTTTTCTAGAGTAAATAAGCTTAATTTGGTTAGTCTTTCTTCATAACTTAGCCCCTCCATTCCCCTTATTAGCTTTGTTGCCCTTCTCTGTACTTTTTCCAGCTCTAAAATGTCCTTTTTATGAAGTGGTGCCCAAAACTGTACTCCATATTCCAAATCAGGGTGGACTTAAGAGATTTGTATAGTGGCAGAATTATATTTGCTTCCCTTGCTTCTATACCCTTCTTAATACATGCTAATATTTTATTTGCCTTTGCAGCTGCTGCTTGGCTTTGAGCACTTTTACCTAGGTGGTTGTCCACAAGCACTCCCAAATCCCTTTCAATATCTGATACACCTAGATTTGCTACATTAAGATTATAAATTGCATGGCTATTTTTCCTTCCCGGATGCATAACTTTACATTTTTTCGTATTAAATCTCATCTGCCAATTAGATGCCCATTCCTCTAATTCATGGAAATCCCTTTGGAGGGAAAGCACATCATTATCTGATTTAATTACCTTGCACAACCTCGTGTCATCAGTGGAAATGGAGACACCACACTCCAATCCTACCTCTAAGTCATTAATAAATATGTTAAAAAGGAGGGGACCTAATACTGAACCCTGATACTGATTACCATTACAGTCTCCTTACATATTCATGCTTGAAATGCATATAAACCTAATAAAGAAATTAGATCATTTACTGGAATTCAGGTTTTACTGAGTTTCTTCATTGTGTAGATAAAGTTTAAAAAAACAACAATGATCTATTTATATCCCTTTTTATCTAAAAAGCTGACATGTATTCCTCTGGTTATCCTTATACATATTTAACACATGTTTAATACTTTCTGACCAATGTTGCCAATACATTTACTAATATAACCAAACAAGCTATCATTAAGCAAAAATTATATCTTGGTGTTTTTGTGTAATAAACAATATATTTGTACTTTGTAGCATTTCACTGTAAATTCCACATAATTGGTCCATACATCATTTAATCATTGCACATTTGATAAAATCTACCAGGAAAGTCAACCGATTTAATGATTTTTGTGTTTGTATACAGTATATATGATTACCATCCCAAGAAGTCTACTGGTAACATCAATATTACATATATTAAACAAAACCTGCCCAGCTCTGATAATACAGGCTAGTGAAGGGAAACCTACCTTGTAAGACTCCATAGTCCTTAAGTATGCCACACAATGCAGTTCCTATATTTTGCTAGTAACCTTCCTCCTAGTTTCCTGTTAACCGTGGCACTCTGCAAACATTATATCCACATTTCATTTTAACCCACTTCTAGACTATGTCATTTTTATTTTTACCTAAGATATTTCCAAATCCATGATTAGAATCTAGATAAGACATTTATTCTGCTCCTCTGCTCCACCTTGGTCTGCAATTGCACTCACATAGTAAAAAATATAGTATGCAATCATCTTATTCCATGGTACTTTGCTGCCTCTCCTTCTCTCTGTGCGCCTTCTCTGTGCTTCATCTCTCTCAGTGCGCCCTCTCTTTCTCAGTGCGCCCTCTCTCTCTCTAAGTGCACGCTCTCTGTGTATGTGCGCTCTCTCTCTGTGGATCTGTCTCTCTTTGTGTCCTCTCTCTGCGCTCTGTGTGCTCTCTCTCTCTCTGTCTCTCCCTTTCTCTCTCTCCCTCCCTTTCTCCCTCTTTCTACCCCCCTCTCTCCCTCCCTTTCTGCCTCCCTCTCTCTCCCCTCCCTCTCTCTCTGCCTCCTTCCCTCACTCTCTCTCAGGTCCTCATTCAAATGCGATTTGGCCAATTGAATAGGGCTCTATATAAGCACAGACCATATTTGTTTTACAGAAGTTTTTAGTTAGTGAACTTCTATCCACAAGCAAGGTCTTCACTAACTAAAAACTTCTGTAAAAAAAAATGCTCTGTGCTTATATAGAGCCCTATTCAATTGGCCAAATCACATTTGAATGAGGCCCTCAGGCTCCCTCCCTTTCCCTTTATCTTTCTCCCTCAATTTCCCTCCCTCTGCCTGCCTCTCTCTCTTTCTCCCTACCTCCCACTGTCCCCTCTCTCTCTTTTTCCCTCAATCAGCCCCCTCTCTTTTTTTTTTCTCCCTTTCTCAGCCCCCCTCTCTTTCTCCTTCCCGTCCTCCCTCTCTCACTTCCCCTCTCTCTTTTCCTCCCTCCCTCCCTCCCTCTGTCCCCCTCTCTCTGTCCTCTTCTCCCCCCCCCCCTTATTGCTGAGCTGCGATAGCCCTCAATCTCGCTGATGTTACTCAAATCTACAAACTATTGGTCTTATTCAATTGCTGACTTGAGCAATTGAATTGCTCTGTAACTGTTGTAAATTTGCAACAGTTACAAAACGATTCACTTGTTCAAGCTGCAACTACCTGGCCGAAAGCCTAAACCGTAAACCAATCAATCGTAAGTAGTATTTCAGTGCATGATCCTGATCAGTTAAACAAGGCCGTAGCTACTGATTTAGAAATGAGACCGTCATCATGACATCATCATTAAAACATGGTGGTTAAACATCAATCAATTCACGTTCAGAAGTCCAATATGCGATCAGAATCCGGCAATGTACAAGATAATAAAAATTAATGACGATACTATTCTAGTCCATGTAGGTGTCCTGATATGTATTAACTCCTTGATTCCTGGGATCAATATAACATGAAAATAAAACATATAAAAATAAATGTATTGCATACTTGCGAGCTTGAGACTGTTGTGCAATTAATTCTAATGTCTTTCATCGCTTTTCCTGTCTTTTAAAGTGCATTATTGATTATTTATTTGCATTTACAGTGATATGAACAGATGCTCTTCTACATTTGCCATTTACAGATGTGAAAAGATTTGCGGGCTAGCAATTGAATGGCAATTTGTGATTGTAACATTTTATGGGCTTGAAAGATCAAAGTTGGAGTTACGATTTTAACAACCGCAGCGATTTTCAGCCTGTAACCTGCAGATCGTTTGCGGGTAGCTAAAAGATGCCAAATGAAGAGCAAATTAGTTTATGGGCTACATTACGGGATCCAGTAACCAACTGGAAAATGGATTATGTATGTAGATTGCATATAATTAAAGCTTCTCCACTGAACTTTTAACTGCTCTACATGATGGTGCAGAGCAGTATCTATGAATTCACAGCCTTTTTACATATATTTATTTTATCCCTCTTTTTGATTTTATACTGTCAATAACATAAGTGTATTAGCTAGTTTTGTGGTAGACATAAAGACCATAAAAGTGACTAGTGATTTTTATGCCAAATCTGCATTGTGCCTTTTCTTTAGATTTGCATGCTACAGTACTCAGAAACATATTTTATTCTTGTGCAAAATTAATCTGTAAAAAAAATATTACCTGAAGTTTTTTGTCGCCATTTTTTACATACAGTGAGTTTTTCTTCTGTATTTGCGTTTCTGTCCAGCCCACCACTATATTATAAATATTTTCTCTGACTGAGTGTACCTCTGTTACCTATAAATAAGTATTTTCCTTACAATATTCTACTCTCCTTTTTAATTTTACTTTTATGTACCTACCTGATAAGGTGTATAGTTCCAACTACTTGCTTTATATATTTCCACTGTTTATTAATACAATTCAATGAACTATGCCCTTCGATGTGCCAGCAGATACTGTAGAGCAATGGTAAAATTGTACTGCTAATGACCCTCTTCTCTCCTCTCTCATCACCTCCTCTCACTTCCTTCTTCAAGACTTTTCTCATGCTGCCCCTATTCTTTGAAACTCCTTACCTCGCTCCACCCAGACTATCTTCCTGCCTCAAATCCTTCAAAATCTCTTTAAAAACACAATTATTTAAAAAAGCCTATCATCTTTAGCCTCTTCACTCACTATGCATCTATCACTCTCCTGTACCTCACCCACACCCTTTAGAATGTAAGTTTGCGAGTTTCAATCTTGTGAGGTGCTTTAGGGAAAGCACAGTGTATATATAATTGAAAGCTCAATAACAGGTGTCTTCCATTATTTTTCATTGTGGGGTTATTGTTTATACTTGTACCTCACCCCTTTATAGTGCTAAGGAATATGTTGGCGTGCTATAAATAAAGGATAATAATAATAATAATAATAGTACATACAAACTGAAAGCTTACAACCTAAGAAGTAACGCACAATACAAACTTTAGCTTAGGGTGCTACTGGACGAATCAATGATATAGAGTGATGGAGTAAGAGGTGAAAGCTTACCATTTAAGAGGTAATGCAGAATAAAAACTTTAGCTAAGGGGCTGCTGGATGAATCAATGTTACAGAGCAGGGGTGGACAAGTTGGGTTTTGGAGGGCTGCACACAGGCCGGGATTTGAGGATTTCCTTTCTGTGCACAGGTGAGGCAATCGGGATGACTGAAGGAGTGATAGACTCACCTGTACGCTGCAGGAAAATCCTCAAATCTAGGCCTCCAAGATCGAACTGTTATAGAGTGATGGAGGGAGATGTATAAAAAAGAGAAATAATAAAGGTATTTGTATAAGTGGATGGCTGAGTTAGGGAGGTAGGCCATACGCTTCTCTAAACAGGGCTTTATGTATGCTGTATGTCACTGGTAGTCTGAAGTAACTCACCTTTGTACATGGCCTAAGTAATAACTGTGAAACATGGCACATTACATGAGAGTGATCCGGAAGAAAGAGGGCAGCAGCGGAAACAAATGATATGTTACTCCGGCAGTTTCAAGTCAAGTATACGTTTTATTTACATCAGTTCATTAAGTCATCTAATTAAGAAATGTATATAAAGCAAACATCTTTATATATGAGTATCTTTAAATATGAGAATGTGAGCTGAATGTGAGCTGAAAAATATGGAGATACCCAAGTATCAGGATCACCAAGCTACCTGTTGGACATGATCTAACGTGTGGGCTATCTCTGCTCATGTTCCAGGGACTCCAACCTGGTTGTTATTACAACCATTTACTTATATACATGGTTGTAGTAACACGATTATATGTTAACTTTCACAAAGTTGTTATGTTTGATGTGGAGAAAAGGGATAATTTACCTTTCATAAAACAGATTGTAATATTGTATGACTATGTTGTGTCAACTTTATATTCTGTGGGATCCGGAGGGAATAACTGTGAGAGGGGTCTATACCTTTAAGTCTGGGCACACTGCCAGCATAAATTAGCCACCACCAGCTAGCCCTAGCCAAATCCCCCCCCAGGTAAGCCTATCCATTACCTAGAAGAATTGATCCTGAATTTGAGACTACGCTAATTAAGACATAGACGCAGTCAACCAAACGTAGCATACTTCAATAGAGGTTAAGTGGTTGAAGTGACAAAGGTTAAGTGGTGTCAAGTACTTTATCTGATATTGGGGATAAGTAGAGTAATTGATACCCCTATAATCCTTTGTTTGTGGTTAACTGCAAATTAGCATGTGTTTTATGAATGGCTTCTAGTCTACACCTATCGCAAATTACTACAGAGCCCATTCATAAAAATATGAATGGAACTCAGAGTCCCAGGTTCAAGGAAAACATTCTCTACCTGGACCCACACAGGACAAAAGCTTCAGATCAGCCCTGGCTGGGCTAACCCCTACCCCTGCACTACCCCTGGCTATTAACTGCATCCTCCACGCCCACCCCCCTTCCCTCCCTCTGTGACTATCGTTCTATCTGGGGGTCTTTGTATAAGCCTATGTATTACTCTGGTAAACTGGTCACGTCAAACTGGCATTATGCATTGTGTAAACAGACTTGGTAATGCCCACTACCCCTGGAAATCTGGTAGCTTCCTTTCCGGAGCCCTAAACTTGGGTCATCATGCACCAATCGAAGCCCAAGGTGGTTAGTCTGCATTGGTTGAGGGTTGCTCCAAGTAGCCAAACACAGTAGCTCCTACCAGCATCACTGATTGGTTAATAGAAGAAAATGGGGGGGGGGGGGGGTGTAAAAATAGCAGGGTTGTGCAAACCTTGTTTGCTTAGGCAAATACTTGCATTGTACCATTGTATGCGGTAACTGTATATAATAGGGGGTTGAAAAATAAAGTTATGCTCTTTTGGGTAACACATAAAGAAGGTGCGTTCCCTTATTGAGGGGAATGAATGCTGTATGAAAAACTCTGGAGAAGTGCTGCACTTTCTGCCTTAGGGGATGTAATGAACCATAGGGTCCTAAGGCCAGGGCTGGTATTGTTGTGCTAGCTCAAGCCCCACTGAGTAATAGGTCCTGACACCAAGTGTTGTATTGTGTCTGATAAACAGTCTAAAGGATAATGAAAGACAAGAACGTTTGAAGCAGTGAGTCAAATTTGGTCATATAATCAGAGAACTAGAAAGAGACAAATTGTTATTAATATGATTTCAATGAACACAGAGATAGTGGATAACATAGTAGATAGTATGGGGGGGGGGGTGATATGTGCTTGTGATATAGAGTACTTGCATTGACACAAACTGTTCATTGGTTGACACTCTGTAATATTTATGTTTATTAATTGTATAATATCACTACCCCACAATAAGACAAATTCTTATGGGGATTATTTATACCACAGAACCAGCAAAGATATTTGCAGCCTTTGTAGAACTTTGATAATCTACCCCAATAAGTTAAAGTTATACATCCATGACAAAATAAAAAGTGTCATGTGAAAAATATGGGCAAAATGTTTTTATCATATTAAAAATAAACAAACTCCTCTTTAATGTTGTTTTGCTGGTGGCAGACTTATGTTCATCTATCTATCTATCTATCTATCTATATATATATCTATCTCTCTCTCTCTCTCTCTCTCTCTCTCTCTCTCTATGTGTCTCTCTCTCTCTCTATCATCTTCTCTCTCTTTCTATCTATCTATCTAACTATCTATCTATCTATCTATCTATCTATCTATCTAGTTAGCTATCTATCTAGCTATATATCTAGCTATCTGTCTCTCACTATCTATCCTGTCTATCTCTATCTATCTATCTATCTATCTATCTATCTATCTATCTATCTATCTATCTATCTATCTATCTATCTATTAAGTGCAAATGCAAACCCACAGGGTTCATGCTTTGTGTTTCTTCAGATAGAAGGAAGACCAATGAGGATCTAGCTCATATAACTGACATGAAGAATTGGTTTCCTTTGAGGAAAAAAGGGAGATGGCTTAAGTCAGAGGGGCATGGAGTGTATTTATCAACCCCCAGGGGTGAAAATCTGTCCAGTGCTTGTAGATCCTGCCTAGCCATGTCAAGTATTTCTAGGTGTTTCTAGAGACTGTCAGAGTAACTGTGTGTGACCACTATGTTGCTAGAGTCTTACTTGCTAAAAGGCATTTCTGTCAGCACTTACAAGACTCTTGCAATATATTATCCCTTAATATCCTTTGATAAAACTCTTAATATCCTTTGATAAAATATTTTTTACTCCAGTATATTCTGTAGAGGTAGGTATACAATTAACACATCAATTCAAAAGTTATCTATACTATCAAAAAGAAAGTGAAAAATGTACCATTAGAGGGAAAACTTATGGTAAATTGCTACAATCTACTGCTTGGTTGGGCTTGGAAATATCCTATATCTTTCCCACTCAATAGAAATGTGGGGTCCGTTGATATCCCTGGGACCAGAACTAGGATAATTACCACCGGGAACACCAAAGCTACAGGAATACAGAAACTATAGTAGTTACCGGCTCTAAACATCCCCCAAGACAGGATCAGTTGTCATAATCCCAGTCAATGATGTCTGATTAGACCCTTTCATGTACAGGAACAGTAAATCCAAAATGGAGTCATTTAAGAATATGGAAGAATCAGGAAAGTATATCTACAGGCTTTAGCTTCTAGCCAAGATGCAACTCTGTCAGTTACTTTTTTTAAACCTGTTGAAATACGTTGCATTAATTGCAAATGCTGCTAGCTTAGGCCGTCATTCAATTGCAATTTGGCCAATTGAATAGGGGTCTAAATAAGCACATAACATATTTTTTTTAAATCAGTTTTTAGCTAGTAAACATCTATCCAAAAGTAAGGTTTTCACTAACCAAATTGGCCAAATCGCAGTTGAATGAGGGCCTTAGTCATGATATATTCTGGCCTGTAGTCCCCCATTCCAGAGTCCCCAACATAACATTTTATACAACACATTACTGATTAAAATTACATTGCAATAAACAACCCTCACAATCCCATAGTCCATAAATTATGGGGGCTGTGCCAGTACGGCCTTGGGCCAAAAAGAGCCCTTGTTTGGAGGCTTTAGGGAAGTCCCACCCTGGCTCCAAAAGTCAATCAAGACATAAAGGCAAACCAAGACAAGCATTATAATTACTTTACATTGTTACAGTACACCATACTATACCAAAGAAATGCTCCAGGTAACATTATCCTAAATTTATCCTAATATCAAGGTAATCATAATATTTATTACTTCTGTTTCCTGTGAAAATGTTTGAATCAATACCTTAGCTTGAAATTAAGGAACCACTGTAGTTTAGGAACAACTTCATATGTTTGAGAAGTCTGTAACAAACTAACAACTTTAGGAGATCTGTAAGTGCAAACACTTATTAATTTTAGCCAACTCTGTTAGGTGGAAGTTTCCCTGTAACCACTGATTCTTTGAAATTGCTGAAACCATAATCATAATTTTTTTTTATCATGAGTGTTAAATTGTTAACATTATTAAAATAATATGGCAAGCCCCCTAAGTCTTCTAATTTTCTTACTTACTTTTTGTAAGAGCTGACCCATTTTTCTCACAATGGTCTGCAGCCATTTCTACTAAATAATAGCACTTGGCTGTCATGCATAGAATAAAAAGTAAAATTGCAATTACAAGAAAGTTTGTATATGTGTGTGTGTATATATACGGTATATATATATATATATATATATATATGTTTTTTTTTTTTTTTATTATTACTAATGTACTGTGGCATAGATTAACATTTTGATACTGATGAATTATTGTTGTATATTTCCCCAGGAGCACATTTGTTTAGCTAACACAACTTAAGGAGATGAGATATGGCAGCAGAAAGGACCCTTTAAAGATAATTTTTTCTGAAGCATTAGTTTCTTTGCATTGTATATAGAACTGTAATTGATATTTTCTCCATGTTTAAATTCATATTTCTTATAAAAAATAACACATAGAAAGATTATTGTTGCATTTTAGTGATTTTAGCAACTTGCTTATATTTCTTCTTGCCCTAATAGTTGATATGTTTTTCAATGCAACGTCAAAGATTTCTTTCACTAAGTTTTAATGTTGTTGGCAAGAAAAAAGCTACTTTGATTCAGCCCGTGCCAGATCCAAACATTGAAACCGTATGGTTGTTTTTCATTGCTACTGTTAACCCCCTTCGCCCTCTTTAATAGGATTTTCACTGCGTTTATAATAATAGCTACAGGGAAAGACTTGAGTTACAATCTGAAAATATGGCAAAAGAACGATCCCAAGAGATCAACAAAAAGTACAAATCAATGAAACAAAATAAATACAAAAATAACAACTAATTCATCATCAAGTAGCGTCTGGAAAAATGGTTGTATTGAGAACAAACTTATCTTAGTATGAATTTAGCGTGGATGACTTTTAATACATTTTTTTGGTTTGTTATTTTTTTAATCTTTTTTCCCTATGCCAATTTTTTCTCCCCAAACACAAACACACATGGTTATGTATCAAGCTACATATATTTGCACATGATGTTAAAGAATTTGTACTTATGTTGTCATGAACGATTTGGGGGCCATGATGGGACCAGCTGCACCCCACAAGTAACTCTGCTATTTGGAACGCTAGCACACTGGGTGCTAATGTCAGGGGCTATTACTTCTGACCTGAAACTTGTTGTGGGCAATGACTTGATTGTTTTATGTGTAGTGTGGTGTGGGCCACAGTAATTCATTTTTGGGTTACTACATCCTGTTATATGCACTGTAATAATATTTCTGTGTTAGAAGTAGGCCCTAGGATGCTAGAATTATATAAAAACTACTGCAGTCACTTATGTAGTGGTAGCTGGTGACTTTCCAAATTGGTGGGGTGGAAAACAAATACCTGGTCCCTCCCTTGACATTGACTCCACCCAACAGTATAAACCCCTCCCCTTCACAACATGTTACCACAACATGTATAGACCCTGCCTAGTGACACAGTCTCCACCCACAAAAGTGACTCCATAGAGAAAGACAGGTATAGAAATAGAGAGAGAGGGGGTGGGGGTAGTGAGAGAGGTGGTTAGAGAGTTAAGAGAGGGATATACATATATATATATATATTTATATATATATATATATATATATATATATATATATATATATATAGAGAGAGAGAGAGAGAGAGAGAGAGAGAGAGAGAGGGATAGAGAGAGATAGAGAGAGGGATAGAGAGAGAGAGAGAGGGGGGGAGAGAGAGAGAGAGAGGAAGGCATAGAGAGAGAGGGAGATAGAAAGTTATAGAGATAGATTCTATGCCTGTTCTTCTACAATAGTACAGTAAATAAAAAGTACATCTGTGTTCACATTTGAATGTCTAAATACACATATACACACACACACACATATATATATATATGTATTGAATGTCCCAGCTCAGCTTCCCCGAATGCAGTGTAATAACTGTTTTTCTCGGAATTCTGAGCTGGAAGCAGGTTTTTAAACTTGTTTTAGACAATTAAATGTGAACACAAATGTATTTATTTACTATATATATATTGTGAAAAATCCATCCATTGCTATGCCTAAAACTGTGAAATACAGTTAGCATATGCTTAAAAGGAGCCTTGTTTAAAATGGTTTGGATTGACAGAGTGATGGTGCATTATGTGGCCTCATTTGCATGTTCCGCCCAGTTTTCCCAGACTGCAGTGCATATACTGTATTTCTTAGAAATTTGAGCAGGAAATACGTTTTCATCAACTTATTTTTAGCCATTCAAATGGAATCACTAGTGTACTATTCCTTATTTGTACTAATATACATACGTATACACACACACATATATATATATATATATATATATATATATATATATATATATATATATACTCACATATATATATACACATATACACACACACATATATATATCTTACACATGCAATAAGAGATCTCCCCCAAAAGTAAGTATACCCTCTCCTTATTAATACATATGGACTTAGGATCTGGATTGCGACCTTGTCATGGTGAAGGGGCTTGTTAACTCAATGAAGCTGTGAGCTATATCATGAAGAATCACCCAAGATGGGCAGGTCATTTTAGAGAGGTCAGACAAAATGCAGTCCAGAGGAGAAGGAACTGGCATCCCACTCCAGTATCTTAGTCATGAAAACCATATGGATAAGCACAACCAGACACACAGACCTATGTACCTGGTGTGCTGCATACATGTGGTCACTGAGAGCCATACACAACTAAAGGACTGAACAACAACAGCAAGACAGGGAGAGAGAGGGATATGGACTCACCTGAGCTTTGCAGCTGCTTCTGTCTGGTATAGGCCAGGGTGGCGACAGACAGGTCACAAGCTTGGTGTGTGGAGCAGGGTAGTCAGAATCAATAAGAGCACCAGAGTATTGAGAAAACGGAAGCTCTACATGCAGCACCCTCTATCAGCATGCACTGTGAGCTGGGAGTTGTTTTTTTTCCCAATAAACTTTGTTGACATTGCACCAATGTATTCACTTCCGGGGAGACTGTGAGAGCTGCAGTCCCTGTATGAAACAGGACTTTTCCCTCCCGGCCATTCTGATTGGACGATGCTGCCTTTGACAGACAGGTTGAGCTCTATCTGTTATAGCACAGTTTGGGCATAGACTCTGATCTGTATTACTAGGAAAGTCACTATCAGGGGGCTAGATATGAGAAGTCAGCGTTTAACTGCAGCACAGAGGCTTTTGAAATCTAAAGTGACAGCAGCAGCTATTAAAAAAAACAGAATATTGAACATGATAAAAAAATTTTTTTTTATTATTATATAAATTATACAGTTAGGTAAGTGATGGAGGAATTAAGTCAGTGCATTAATTTGGGGATGGCTGTTGCCCATTTGCCCCTGTGCACCAGCTGCCCCTGCACTTATGTGACAAGGGGGTTAATTTTCTGCAGGAATTTGGCTTTGGTAATAAAGGGGGAAGTTAGTTTTATGGCCCCTGTAAGAGGAGAGCAAAACACAGGCTTGGGAGGGTTATTAGTGACCTAAACAGATAACCCTGGATAGAAAATGTGTAATGATAAGCCAGACCCCTCTATACATCTGGAAATCATGTGGGTGGGGGGTATAGCAAGCTATTTGCCCAGGAAGATAGAACTGGGGAGAAATTTTTGGTATTTTGTGTTATCTGAAAATGTGTCTTGAAAAATAAAAAAGTGCCAGTCTGATTTTGGACACACTAAATAAAGGTGGTTTCTCAGTCTGCTTGTGCTCATCAAGGTTACAGGGTGTTTGATTCATAGATCATGATTAAAGGGGTCTGATTGTGCCTGTCTCTTAAGAAATGATGCTGTCATCTGACTTGTCTGCTGGTTCCGAGATTTCCAAGAGCCCAAATGGTCTTTGTTGGTAGTTAACCTGGAGTCTATAGCAGGTGAGCTCTGGGCTTGTATAGCCCCTACCAGCTTGGATCGTCACATATGCCAGTTTGGGTTTAGTGCTGTTTTATAATCACATTTCTGCAATTTCACACCGGTCACCGAGACACTGAGGTTAATACTATTAGCTCAGTTTTGGAAGATTTAGAAGAGTTTTCTACTGAAGCTAAAAAATATATTTTAATACAAAAAGTAGGTTTATTAAAACTATTAATAACATGTTATTTTTTAGATCATAGAACTTTGTGTTTTGGGAGTCTCTGACTTTTCCTTAACAATTTGAGGATATGTACATAAAAATGTGTTGAAACCGCAGCAGTATAATTTGCTATGCTCTCTTAGGAGTCATTACACAAAAAAGAGAAATTATGTACATATAAAATATTTTAGGAATTGCTTAAATTAATAAAAAAATTATAAAGGTAAAACATATTTTTTATTAAAAAACAAATAAAATGAGATGATGAAGTATGGTAACTGTTCTTATGATGATCAGCACTTTAAAAAAAAAATCTTTTGACTAAAATACAGGGAAAAAAAAGTCCAAATACGCATTGCAAACTTGTATCAATACATGACTATAAAAGACATTTTATATATATATTATTGTTATTGATTATTGATAATTATATAGAAATATATAATATAAATATATATGTCTAGCAATCCATCACTGTGAATATAGCTTTCCTATTTTCTTTTTTCAGTACAGGGTGGTAAGAAACTCTTAGCAGTTCATTATGAAGAACGCAATAGAACTTAACTCTGTAGCATAGAAGCGGCGTGTTTTGAAATGTTCTCAATCTCTAAAGATCATATTTCAAGTATTATAGCTGTCTTACTAAGGATTTATATTCTCAAGAACCCTAAGGAATAAAGTACCTGTTGCAGCTCTGGCTTGTGTATAGAAGAATCTGAGTGGCAGGTCACAGAGACTAACAACTCTAGGCTGACCTCCCTGTTCTGTCACACCATTATTTAAAAAATACGACTAGAGCTGGAACCAATGATTGTCTACTGGAAGACAGGGAAGTGATTTTGAATGCTGGTACCTCAAATCTGTAAAAAGTCATCCGATTCCCAAAACAAAGTGGCCTCACCAGGACTACACCACAACACCTTAAAAACATAAAGCTAGCTGGCCTGGAAAGATACAAACATTTATATAAGGAAGAGATCACATATATACTTCTCAGCAGCGCGACCATGCTAAAATCCGTTGGTAACACAACGTTAAAACTGTGGCCCTCGCTAAGCAGGCCACAACGGTTGCGGCCAGGCAAGGAGTGCCAAAGGCTCCTTGCGCTGGTGGAGATGAGCCCCATAGGCGCTCATCCTTACGACCCTGTATGACTTAGGCAGGGAGCGCCAAAGGCGCTCACTGTGCTGGTGGAGATGAGCGCCATAGGCGCTCATCCCTATGCCCCCCTACGACAACCCCACACGTTTGTGCGCATCATACCTACCACTCGTGGAACTACACATCAACACAAAACTCAAATACACAATTAAAAGTGCGAGACCCGTAGCACTTTGAAAAATGGGCTATTAAAAATTACGGCCAGTAACACTTAGAAAAGGAAACCGCCACTTCGAGAGAAAAAAATACGAGCCGCAAAAAATACGAACTTAACAGCCGTACACGCACAGCGAATAACACAAAAAATTAGGTTACGCGCCATTTTAAATAGAATTTAAAGATTTTTGCCACTCGAAAATCCCCTAAGCAAGAGAAAAATGAAATCACATTAAACGATAAAGGTGCTCAGCATGCTCCTCACAAGGAGCGCCAATGGTTTTTAGAGGAGCAAAACTACACCAGGGGAGAGGCTCACAATGTGAGCCAAAAGGCCATCAGCGCATACCTTGCAATGAGCGCCAAAGGAGCTCTCATAACCAAACATACACCAACCAAGAGGCTCGCAATGAGCGCCGAAGGCGCTCAGCACAAGGCTCGCAATGAGCGCCGAAAGTACTCACACAACCAAAATACTTACTTTGTGTGCCAAACAGCATTACCTGCCTAACACTTCTATTGCCGTCATTTTATGACGGGCAAGACGCTAGTAATAGTAGAATTATAAGATTTACAGCAAAGAAATCAGACAAGCACATTTTTAGCTTAGAGGATTTAAAAGCAAGAATGCAACCACTGACAGATCTTGAAAAGCTATGCTCAGATTACAGAAACCATAAACACTAAGGGGCTCATTCAATTGTGATTTGACCAATTGAATAGGGCTCTATATAAGCACAGAGTATATTTTATTTTACAGAAGTTTTCACTAACTAAAAAATTCTGTAAAAAAAATATGCTCTGTGCTTATATAGAGCCCTATTCAATTGGCCAAATTGCAATTGAATGAGGCCCTTAGAGCCTCAATCAATTGAGCAATTGCATGTTACTGGAGCCCGTAATGGAGGCCTTAAGTTATTTTGCTATGCAATTGGCATTTTTTTGCGAACTGCAAACGGGCTTAGTTTTATGGGATTGAAATCCTTGCGGTTGTTAAAACCGGAATTTACAGCCCATCTAAGCCTTTGATCTCTCACTTCCGCAAGACTTACGCAAATCGCTATTCAATTGCTACAGTTCCCCAAGCCCGCAAATGGTTTTACACCCGTAAAGGGCAAATGTAGGAGAAAATCCTACGAGTGCTAGAGCGGACTCGCAAAGGGTTTAAAGACATGTCTGTAGCACTGTATTGCAAATAAAAAATCACTACTGCACTGTAAATGACGGGGAAAGCGATGACAGACATTAGAAGTTATTGCACAACAGTCTCAAGCTTACAAATCGCCAATCAAAAATTATTTATTTTTCTGTTTCAATTCAGGGTTATATCAATCTCGGTAATCAATGAGTTAATACATATCAGGCCACCCACATGGACTAGAACAGTATCAGCATTTGTATTTTATATTTGTATTTTGCGGTTTTGCTTCTCCGATCGCATATCGGACATAAACGCTAATTAATTGGCATGCAACCGTTATGTTTTACTGATGTCATGATGATGGTCTAATTTAGTATTGGCTGTTTCTAAATGGGTAGTTACAGCTATGTTTAATAGATCATCTTCCGCCCTGAACTGCTACATGCTACAATTTATTACATGACGAAACACAACTGCTCAAGCTCCCCTGTATGATAAAGTGGAAAAGAGATATTGGACATGAAATAGATGAAGAAGGCTGACAGGATATCTTAGAAATACATAAAACGCTGTCCATTTGTAGGAACTATAACGAGCAGGGTTATAAAACCTTAGGGGTTCATTCAATTGCGATTTGGTCAATTGAATAGGGCTCTATATAAGCACACAGCATATTTTTTTTACAGAAGTTTTTAGTTAGTGAACTTCTATCCAAAAGCAAGGTCTTCACTAACTAAAAACTTCTGTAAAAAAATATGCTCTGTGCTTATAAAGAGCCCTATTCAATTGGCTAAATCACAATTGAATGAGGCCCTTATTTAGGTATATCACTCCAGATAAATTATACAGAATGAATAAAATCTCAAACCAAATGTGCTGGAGAAGGTTTGGACAAATAGGTACACACTACCACAACTGGTGGATGTGCCCCAAGGTGCAAATATTCTGGAATCAAATTAGGAATTTAATCATAGGATGTCTCCAGATAGACGTACAATTAGATCTATACATATTTTTTTTATAAAATCATTTGGAAACTTTAGACAAAAATTACAACTAGTATCCTAACACTGGCTGCGAGGCGAGTTTTGGCCGAGGTCTGGAATTAACAAACTCTCCAGTCACAAATAAAAGTTTTACAAAAGTTTAACGATAATGTTGAAATGGAAACAATGACAACATTATTACATTAATTTAGGTTGACTCTCAAAGACCTGGGATAAATGGAATAACCGTTTGGGTCTGTATGATTATATGATTTCATATAAGATAACTTAAGAGAAATATATAAGTATACTCGAATTAAAATTATTGGACGATTAAGGTATATTGTAATGCAATTCTGGTTTGATGTGCAAAAATGTTGGATACAGTGGTAGAAAATTTGTATTTTCTTTCAAAAAAGGATATTTATTAATGAAAAATTGACTAACAAAAGCTATCAGCCTTATTAAATTGCAATTCGGCCAATTGAATTGGGCTCTATATAAGCACATAGCATATTTTTTTACAGAAGTTTTTAGTTAGTGAACTTCTATCCAAAAGCAAGGTCTTCACTAACTAAAAACTTCTGTAAAAAAAATATGCTATGTGCTTATATAGAGCCCTATTCAATTGGCTGAATTGAAATTTAATAAGGATGTATGTCTGTGATTTCTTATTATGTTTCCCTTTAATTCCCCTTCCGCTCCCTTTTCCCCCTCTACCTATTAGTTATATCTATTTTATAAATAATAGACAATGCACAACCTTTGTATTAAGGAACAATGTTGTTTATTGTATTTTACTTCTGGTTAAAAACATTTTTTTTAAAAACAGTAAAATTGTAAATCACACTTTAATGTTTGTGAACATCTAAGACAATCTCTACCTCATTGTTAAGTTTACTTTGATTATTGTATTGTATGTTAATATATAAAATTGTGATAATAAAAGTAATTGAAACAAAAAAAAAGTTGTGAGGCTTTCCTAAAACACTTAATTTCCTAGCAACCACATTCAACACCAAGATTTAGAAATCAAAATGGGGGCTCTTATTCCTCAGAAAATTAGGGTATGGCAGAAGAAATACTTTTTAACCAGCCAAAAGTTTTGTCTTGAAAAACATCGGGATGGAAGTTGGTGGTTATGGGAGATCTTAATGCTTATGAAAATGGCCTTGCAGTTTAAAAATATGTCTCTTCAAATATTTTATATTCTGGTATATTTTTTCACGTTATCCTATATTTCAGTCTTGTTTACTGAAGTACAAGGTATTGCGAGGTATTAAATACTCTGATCCCAATACGATTCCGTGGGAACCTATTATGTCTGGCATAAAAACTCTTATATTTAAGGCTCTCAGATTCTGCAGACAGAGTTCCTTATCATGAAGAATTTGAATCCTCTAAACCATGGCTTCTCTTATTGAGTTTGTAAAATCCCTAGCTTCATCTGGCAATTCTGATTTTTCAGACAGGTTTCAGAAGAGAAGATTAGATTAACAGCCTTAAGGCTGAATAACATAGCCTTCTAAATAAAGAATACACTCCCAGAGTAGTTGAAACCTCTGTATACTATTGACAAATACATGTAGAACAGATTAGTAGAAAGATCTCACAGTAGGTCCTAAATCTCCCCACTCTGACATAAACGTTTTAAGTCGCTATTGAATTAGAAGTGCTGCGAGTTACGAGCAAGAGAGGCAAAATCGTAAACCAGTTCTCAGCCTTCGGAGTTGCGGGCTAGAACCCAAACAATTAAGCAAGCACGTAGTTATGGAGCCAATGAAAAACGAGATCATTAGCGTTACGTCACTGAAAAAGGGGAGGGTAGATTTCCAAGTTCTATGTGCTTCAATTACAGTTTGCGATCGGACCCACATTTGAGATATAATGCAATATTAATAAAGCTGTAAATATGATATTCTATTACATGCGACCTACAGTATATGTCGTAACACATTGATTGCCGGGATCAATATAACACAAAATATAAACATGAAATAAAGTATTTTCTGGGCCAATTTGCCGGTTTGAGAATGTTGTGCTATTAATTCTAAGACCTAACATTAGTTTCCCTTTTAATAAAAGTACAGTAGTGAGTTCTGATTTGATTTACAAGTGCTACGTATTGCACTTTACCCAACTTGCGGGTGCCCTCGAGCACACGTTGGCCTTTGGGCTCCATTTGAGTGCAACAATTAACATTGATAAGAGCTTTGGATGCTTACATATATGGTGTCATATTGACTTTTTTTTTTTAAACACATTCTTGGGTCAAAGCTATTAATATATATATATATATATATATATATATATATATATATATATGTTTCTGTAACTTTGCTCATGCCTGTATAGAGCTGGAGCGTCACATAGAGAACATATATATAGATCCTTCCTCACCAACATGATCAGAAATAAGTGACTATGTTGCAATTTAATAGCTCAATTGAACAAGTAGCGGTTACGGGCTTGACAGATCAAAGGATTTATGTGCGCGAAGTTCAGCGTTGCTTAACACGTTGCCTAATCTCTGACGTCCTGCGTCTTAACATGCAAGTCCGCTGCGAGCAACGTAACGGGGCTAAGTTAATAGTTTAATGCATAGCCCCGATTTAATAAGGCTGATAATCAAGTAGGCCTGATATAAAATGTTCTTGTGATTGTTACTGGACTCTTCTGCAGTACAATCACGCCGGTAACCTATTTCATACGGCCAGTTAGTGCCTATAACATTTTATTGGGGGCACTTTTTCTGGCCGGCCAGTTAGTGCCTAAACAATTTTGTTGGGGGCACTTACCTCTGGTGTCAACTAGTTTAACTAGCATTTGCTAAATGGTTTAATGCTAACCTCCTTTGTTCCAGATGTTACATATATTGCACTCTAAGGAATCAAATAATTAATGCTAATCTATTATTTAGCAGCAGTTAAGAAAAGATACCAAATAACTGAGATGAAACAAATCCCAATGGAAGGAAACATCTAAATGATTGATAATATTGGTAAGTTTAAACAAGAGTCACCATGATGGAACACAGCTTCTAAAGAATAAATTCATGAATTTATTATAAACATGAACGCTTTCTACTAGAATCTCAAGGTGTAACATGGATATCTTATGTTACTAATATTTAGCACCCTTATCTTTTAATACACATATTTATATTAGCGAACCAATGTGTAATGATGGTTCAAGGTAAAGTATTGTACTATTTCAGAATAGCAATAACTGATCAAAAATATGTAAAATATATAAAGCACCCCTACTGTGTGTAATCTACAATATTTCCACTAGTAGTATAAATATAATATTACAGAGTAGGCCAGTTATACACGTTTTTAGTACCATCTAGCCTTGGTCATCATTGCAATCTTGTTACTACTTTTACCAAGACCATAATGCATAGCAACTCAAAACATTTTAAACAAACATGTGAATGTGGTCTCTGTAATATGGATTTTATCTTCAGAACATTGAAGTTTGGTTAAACTACAGGAAATGATACACACTTTTACTATAAGCAAAAATTCCAAGAGGGGGTTTATCATATGTTCAGAGTTTTCTCATGCTGAGTAAATATTAAAAATGTGTTCTTTAAAGTTTGAAAGATTTACACATGTTTAGTGGATTTTGTTTTATGACTTTTTCACAGAAATAGACCAAACATTATTGCCATATTTTATGGCAGATTTCTAGTCATAATGATACTTGCTTGTTTCATTAACATATACATTTGTAGTAAGCAAATCAACATACAACTAATTGACATTACTGTTATTCCCATGTTAGTTTGAATAAATTATGTTCTTGTAATAAATGATGCTCTTATAATGCTCACATAAAGAATTGATTATAAATAATTTACTAATTGATTGTTAAATAATTGCCATAAATAGGCCCCTATTTAATTGCCCAAATCACAATTACATGAGCCCATAATGGAAACCATAAATGTTACGGGTATTCAACTGGCTACTTTTAGCTACTCGCATTCCAATTGCAAGTTACAGGCTCAAAAGCACTGAGGGTTGTTAAAAACGTAACTCCGTCCTATCTCCTCCTTTGATGTTTCAAGCCCATAAATGTTACCAGTGTTAAAGACGCAAAATCCATATTAATTCACAACAATTCAACAAGCCAGCAATTGTCTTCTAACCCCCAAATGGCAAATGTATAAAAAAATTCTACGAGTACTAGATAGGACTCGCAAGTAGGTTAAACACCTGGAGCCTCATTCAATTGAGCAATCACATGTTACTGTAGACCCTAAGTGAGGCCGCAAGTTAATTTGCTATTCAATTGGTGTCTTTTTGCAGGCTCCAAACGGGTTACGAGTAATGGCCTTGACAACATTGCGATGGTTAAACCCAGAACTTACAGCCTCCCGAAGCCTATGATCTTTCACGGCCACAAGACTTCTGATCGCTGAAAAGTCATGCTGCAACATGATGAAAGCTATTAAAGACACACTATCTCATTAAATTGCAACACAAGTACATGGAAATGGCTAACATATTAACCCCTTTTCACTCACAGAGGCTCTGATATGGACCCACAAAATACAAAGATCATCTTATATACAATTCATTTATCACATCAACATTGGGACAACAAATAGTGGACAAATTACACCGCCACATGGCATATGTCAAGTACCAGGGGAACATTTTACATATGGTTGTTCAGTCCCTCAGTTGTGTCTGACTCTCTGTGACCCTATGGACCGCAGCACACTTACTAATGTCTGTGCGTATCCACAAGGTTTGCATGCCAAAGATACTGGAGTGGGTTGCCAGTTCCTTCTCTACTGGACTCTGATTTCTCTAACCTCTCTGCTATGACCTGCCCACCTACAGTGGCCGTACATGCTATAGCTCACAGCTTCATTCAGGTACACAAGCCCCTTCACCACCACCACTTAGCAATCCTGTGGGGGACCAGGGTAACATACACCACACTAATCTACTCTAATCTCTCAGGAAGGGCCACAAACACACATGGAGGCTGTGCAGAGGCATGTGGAGCAACAGCCAACTCACCTCCATCAGGGATAAACGCCGCTAGGCTTATCCTGGAGAGTCCCACACCATTGCTGTTGACCATGTGCCAAGATGTATACCCATTCCCATTTGGTGACCTCCCATTAAGTTTTTATATTAATCAATTTACATTATCACCTGTCATATTGTTATCAGGCCTTCAGGGGAATGTTGATACTCCACAGTATCACAAATTGGACTTTGCATATGTATTAACCATTTAATATTATTATTATATATGATATATATTATTATACGATATCTAATGCTATTATTACTCTTATTATTAATACTAGAAACTTGCCCCTGAAAAATGACGGCAATAACATATTAAGCCTGGCAATGCTGTTTGCAGCAGAATGCGGTGTTCTGCCCCCTCTGAGCACCTTTGGCGCCTCTCCTCCCATCTACTTCCACGCTCATTACAGGCCTCGTCAACCTGCAACTTTTGTGCTTGGGAATGTCGCGCGTCTCTTTCTACCATCTCCCCCCTGTCCATTCCCTGTGTCTTTCTCCTCTGTGTCTCTGCTGAATCTTTGCGTGGTGCGCGCTGACTGCCGTTGGTTTTATTTACAAAGTCCCGCGAGCCTTGCATTGTTTATGTAAGTATTACTGTCTTCGCCGTCATGTATTTTCTAAGTCCCACATGCTTGGTGTTGTTAGTCTAAGTGTTACTGTCTTTTGCGTTGTGTATTTTCTAAGTTCTGTCTTTTCCTTCTTCTGCGATTTTGGATTGTTAAAAAAGACAGAATATGCCTCAAATTAACTTGCAACCTCACTCACAGGCTACCTGTCTCTCCCCCTGTGTTGTGTGTAAATTTATTTGAGGCATATTTGTGTGTTTTGCCGTCTTTTCCAGTTCGGTGGTTCGGCCGTTAAAGTTGTATTTTTGCGCGATGAGGCCTCATTGCAGCTAAGTCCCGCGTGTCACAGGATAACTGCCAGCTAACTCCTGCATGTCCACCCCTGCAATGAGCGGCTTTGGCCTTCAACTGCTCACCTTTGGTGCTCATTGCAGCCTAAGCCCAAGTGCGTTAACTGCTCACCTCGAGACTCTTTGGACCGCAAACTCACAGTATGACAACTATATAGGTGATTGTTATGTAATGTATTAATCTATTGCATAGTAACTAGGGCTCATTAGTTTGCAGAAATAGGAATGTGACACAAATGTGATGTTTGTGGATGTCCCATAACCCCAACCATTTAAAACACACTGACATGGTGAGAACGGTATAACAAAGCTTTATTTCATACACAGAGCACAATCAGAAATGGACAAGACTGTGCATTAATATCATGGGTGTTGCGTGGGAGGATCCCGGGAGAGCAAGAGGCTTGTGGTAAAAAGGGGATAACTAAAGGGGGTAATGTCATTGTTCAGAATAAGAATGATGCATAGCACCTACCAGGGTCACATGTGGTCACTACATCACTGCAACTGGAATCTGATGAAAAAATGGATCATCAGAAATCACTCCATTTAATCGAAGAAACCATTAATGTGCATAGCACTTACAACTTGTCTAGATCTGCTCAATGAAACACATGATTCAACATCTGGACTGTGTAATCCAAACCAGTTTCACACATACAGTGTGTTGACAAAACAAAAATCTGAAAAAATGGTCAACAAAAAAAAGGAGGAGGATAAAAAAAATCAACATGCATGTACAGTACAGTAAAGTGCTAAATACTGTAACTGTAACAATATACCAACTAACCTGATTCCCATCTGCAAACATTACTAACTGTTAGCTAGTTCTCAGGACAACTCACTGGCCATGACCATTAATAATGATGTGTCATCTCACAATAAATGCTTAGCCATGACCAGTGTCAGTGGTCCAGGTGTACTATCACCTTCTCCATATGATATTGTTAATCAACATTGATATCACATCCATCAGCTAAACAGCTGTTGGCACATGTTAAAGGAAACTCATGACATCAGCACTAGCGGAAAATACCCATTAATACAGAGAGGACACAAAGGTCAGCAGCCAGATTTGATGTTACTTAGGATCTGTTTTCAGACTGATACAGTATTCAGGTCAGGATCACATGCTTCACTAGTGCATATATCAATTCCGGCTGTCATTAACATGCATTTGTGAGACTTTGCCACCGCCATAGCGGTATTAGTCTACATTTAAGCTAACAACAATCATGTCTTAGGTATCTGGCTATAAGATAGCTTCAGGAATGTGGGAGCTACATGTTAAGGGGGCTGTCATAGAAATAATGTCTACCTGAGAGGCACTGTGAAAACCTTCCATCTCATTTTGTTCACAATGCTTGCAGATGCAGAGGATGCCTTCATGAGCCTGAATTGTACCTAAAATAAAACAAAAAACAACTACAAAATAAGGCCTTAAAAAAGATAGGAGCTCCAGCATCCCATCTCAACAGCATTTATCAGTACCATCAATTGGTGAATTGTTAAAAAGAACCCTACGTGTCCACAGAGAAGAGGATCATGGACCATGTGATGGGAGGTAGCCATCTGCACACAAAATATCACTATCACATAGGCCAAGATCCAAGACTCTGTAGCCAGGCTAGGTTAGGTTAACATTGTGACCAATAGATTATCACTGAGGAGTGCTGTTGAGAATGCACAAACATCTGTGCAGACCCTATGTCATCCTCCACCTAGACACAGGGCCCCAATCACCCATGTCCGACCGCCATCTCCCTGGTGGTGGTGGTGGTGGGACACATCCCCCTGGGAGGCAGTGGCCATCGTGGAAGCATGGTGGGAGGAGAGTAGGGGACGGGCTGCGGATGGGCGGGGGTACTTCTGGGTGGAGGAAGCAGAGCTGGGGACCAGCGCGTGCCACATAGCGTTGGGTGGAGAAAGCAGAGCTGGGGACCAGAGAGCATCACATAGCGTCTGCTGTCACCCCCTGGAATGCAATTTGGTCCGCCCCAATCCTGAGCAGCCCAGCCAGGTAGGATTCTGTCATTAGGTGGTGCCTCCTCTCCTCCCTATTGCATCTGGCCAGGCTGTGCATTACCTCTGTATGATTGGTGGAGATGCTGGCATGGATCCCCACAGAGACAGTCAATCTGCTGCCATATAAGGGCCAGCATCTCCACCTGCGCAGCCTGGCTTGGTGTTGGGGATGGAGATGCTAGTGGCATGGCCTGATGAGGAGGTGGCGGTGGTGGTGTCCGAGTGGGGAGGATCCGCGGCCCGGCTGGAGCCTAATGCAGTAAGGGCGTAGGTGTTGGTGGGCTCATTGGCTGGTGCAGATGTGCTCAGTTTCTGGAGGAGGGAGATAGTGGCATCAAATCCTGGTGGTGTGCCCGGTGGTCGTTATGGCGACCTCACTAGCCATATGATATCCTCCAAACCAGGGCCCTTGGGTCCTCTTCTTTCCACCTCCCCCTGCGCCGCTTCATGCTGGGCAGGGGCTTGCTCCTCCACTTCCTGCTCTGATGGAGCTGACGCCCCAGCCTCTGGCTCACCACTGGACCCAGACCTCCTTGATGCTGAAATGGAAAAAAGAGAAGTAAATGTCATTAGTGTGATGAATAATACATTGTTTTGTGTGCATTCCTAACTATCTGACATCTATGCTTGAACCTGGATGATACTCCTAATTTCAACTGAGATTAGCTATCATTTCCTAGAGATGATCTATTCTTTGGTTCTTGGTCTTGATTGTTCTTGGCTCCTAACGCTATCTTGATTCTGTCTGCGGTCTGTAACTGCATAGGCTGCAGTGGGCACACCAATACATGGACTTTCTATTGGTTGAATACTCTTGGTGTGCCCAGGAATGACAGTGATTTGTCAGCTTCATGGATTTAATGACTCGTCCATCTATCCCTTGTTAATTTCATGGAGCTGACATGTCAGTGTCCTTATTGGTCCTCATGTACATGTGTAGTATTTGATATTCACCTGAGATGGAGGCTAGGCCCTGCCGGGCCCCCAGGCCTGAAGCAGGCACCTGGCTGAGAAGGTCCTTGGCGACCCTCTCCCACTCACTATATCACACAGTCATATTCTTCTCTTCCTTGGCCATCATCCTCCTCACCTTGGTCCTGATGTCGTCAAAACGATGCTTGACGGACCGCACATCCCTTTGCGCTGTGCCCTCTGCTGTAGTCTCAGCCGCTACATCCTTCCATGCCTGGGCCCTAGGCCCTGGCCTAACATCCCACCCCTGCAAAAATCACAGGGCAGCCACGGATGGCACAGAGGAGGTCTACATTCTCCTGGTGTGTGTAATTGTGGGCCCTGTGCTTGCCCTTAGCCTCTTGCCCTGCCGACTGTGGATGGGGATCCTTGACTCCCTAATCTGTCCCCCAAAGTACTGCCCCCCAGGATTCTGTCCCTTGTCTAAGTGTGCCTGATGCTAGGGCAACCTGCAACCACCCACCTCCTCCTCTCCACTCTCCTCCTCATACACCACTTCCACCACCTCCACTCCCAATCTCCTCCTTCTCTCCTCCTCCACTCCTCTCCTCCTCCTCTGCTCCAATCCTCTCCTCCACTCCAGCACTCCTCTCCTCGACTCCCAATAGCCACCTCTCCTCTCTCTCCTCCTCGCCTCTCCTCATCTCCTTCTCCCCACTTCAGCACTCCTCTCCCCTCCATTATAAGCCAAAAAATAAAATAACGATAAATCAATAAAAATGTGGCTGTATATGTATGATGAAAAAAAATATGAGTATTATATGTATTTAATACCTGTTGGGGGATGGGGTGTGGAGGATAGGATGCAGGGACAGGGGGGGTGTATGGAGTTACATAGCTCTCTGTGTTCTTTAAATTATGTGTATTGCTATTATGTGTAATCTGTAAATATGTGTAATCAAGGATTAAATGTAAAATCTTAATAGTATAATAGAAATAAACAAAACTGCAAATTACTGCTCCTAAAATACTTTTACTCTCTCTCTCTCACTGAAAAAACGCCAACTCCGGGTCCTGCGTCCTACTTTTTAAAAAAATACAACAAAGTCAACGCATGGGTGGGTGGAACACAACTTTCTAATCTCCCTCTGTCAATCAGCGGCGGCTAGACTGCTTTCTATTGGCTGAAGAGGCCTGTGTAGCACTACGTTATACCGCGATTGGATCGTAACAGCTGATCTCATCTCGGCCAGCCACTTAACAGTTTGCGGCCGCAGGAGCGCTTTACGGGCTTGAGACTTCGGTCCGTAACTTGCACCCTTGCTCAATTGAACAGCATCATAATCGGAGACGAACGGGAGCCCGCAGCATGCCCGCAGACATATGGCCTTCATTGCGCGAGTTGTGGGCTTGGAATTGAATCGAGCCCTAGTTCGTAACACTACAAAAGCAAATAAACACATTACTGTACTTAAAAATACTGGGAAAGTAATGTAAGACATTGGAATTAATTGCACAACAGTCTTAAACTCGCAAATCTGCAATAACAATTTTTTTATAGTTCCGTGTTATATTAAACCCATATTATGGAGCCTGCATGGACTAGAAAAGTTGCTTTATTAATTTTTATTGATTTCTACATTTCTGGATTGTGAGTCCAATCACAAATCAGACTTCTAAACACTAATTGATTGTAGTTTAAACTACATGTTTTACGAACATCATGATGACAGTCTCATTTACTATTGGCTCTTTCTAAATTGCAACTTAAGGGCTTGCTTAATTGATCATGATCATGCCCTGAAATGTTACTTACGGGTTCATAGTTTGCATGTTGGGGCTGTGAGCATGTAATTGCGGGCTTGAGTCAATTAAATACTTATATATGTAAAAAATTGGGAACCCACAGCCAAAAGTTCAGTTTGAAGGTAATTACGGGCTTGCAATTAAATAGGGGCCTAAGTCGCAGAATGATGACCCGAACCCTCAAGTAACAACTTCAAGGTACAAGATGAGGTACAAGCAGGGTCAGCTAAGAATGTTTTTATGCATATATAGCTGTGAATAATGTTAGTTACACTCTAAACAAACGAAGTTTTCTCGAGTTTCAATGGTCCTTTGTTATGTGTTGGGGGCCTTTCCTATTAATATCATGTGGCTTATTGGGGTAGTTGCATTCAGAAAATGGGGTAAATTGAATCATAATTAGCAATCATTGATTGTGTGGCAAATGAGCCATAGAAGCCTTAATGGATGATTAGTCTATGGGACTTATAAAAGTCACCTTTAAAGTGAACAATACTAGCCAGAAATGTTTGCTTGGCTAGTTTTCTATTCAAAATATAGCAGTAAACTACGGAAATATAAGTTTGTGGGTGTAAAACGTGTTCATAAGGCTTCCATAAATCATGGAGGTTAGGTCAGAGGAGGAGTAAACAATTTGCACCCCTTTTCACATTAATTTAATTAATGTAATTCGATTTCATGTACAAATGGATGACAGAAAATGTGGAATTCCACATTTCACCATGCTTAGGCTTTCGGACGAGTAGTAGTAGTAGTAGTCTCCCTGGACTCTACAATCGTTATATTGTATTTGCCTTGTACTTAACCCCTGTATAGCGCCTCAGAATATATTGTTGCATTGCAAATAAAGAATAATAATAATGATACCCCCTGAAAATGTGCTGTGTGTTTTACAACTACAGCCACAAATCACTCATCCTTTCTGCAGCAATATGCATTATATTGTTACAGAGCATCTTACAGGGGTTGTTTAATTATCTACCTCACTAAGGGCCTCATTCAATTGTGATTTGGCCAATTGAATAGGGCTCTAAATAAGCACATAGCATATTTAAAAAAAATAAGTTTTCAGTTAGTGAAGATCTTGCTTTTGGATAGAAGTTTACTGACTAAAAACGTATTTAAAAAAAATATGTTATGTGCTTATTTAGAGCCCTATTCAATTGGCCAAATTGCAATTGAATGAGGGCCTAAGGGTCCGATTCAATTGCCCAATTCGTAAATTTATACACAGTTCAAATCACTCTTAATATTGCTACATATTCGGGAAATATTTCTTATTGGCACTAATGAATTCTTAAGTCAATAGAATGCATATAAACATATATAAAAAAACACCCAAAGCCAAATTTATTAGTTCAATGCATTTGCAAGTAGCTAATTGTATAAGGCTATATGATTCTGATACCCATGGGCCTCATTCAATTCTGATTTGGCCAATTGAATAGGGCTCTATATAAGCACATAGCAATTTTGTTTTACAGAAGTTTTAGTTAGTGAACGTCTATCCAAAAGCAATGTCTTCATTAACTAAAACTTCTGTAAAAAAATATGCTATGTGCTTATATAGAACCCTATTCAATTGGCCAAATCACAATTGAATAAGGCCTCATGTAACTAAAATGCCCAACAAATTGAACAATGCATGGGTAGAGAAAGTAAAGAGACAAATAGCTTAAAGGGCCACTGTATGAAAGTGTTTTGAAGGCATGTTGCCTACATGGGAAAGAATGAAAATTGAGCACATTATTAAAAAACAAAACAACTTTAAATTACTTTTAGTATTTTTATTCCATGTGACTCCATATGCAGTTCTGATAAGGATATTATTCTTTGTTGCTTAGTCATTCTAGGAGACTTCTATGTAATAATTTGGGGTACTTGCATTGCTCTTTCTGAGCTCACTCACAGAGCCTAGATCAGTGGTCACCAAACTTGGTCCTGGAGGGCCGACCCAGGCCTGGATTTGTGGATATCCTTGCTGCAAACAGGTGAGTCAATCAGGATGGCTGAAGAAACAAGATTCTCACCTGTTTGCAGCAAGGATATCCACAAATCCAGGCCTGGGTCGGCCCTCCAGGACCGAGTTTGGTGACCCCTGCCCTAGATGAATAGTGTGCACTGACACACTTCCATAACTAACATAGAATTTTGCTAGAGTGACTGCTGCAAAGGAAGACATGTACTACTTGATCAGAGCTGCAAATAGAGCAACATGGAATAGCAATAAAACATTTTAAAATTATGTAAGTTTAAGTTTTTTAATAATATTCTCTATTCTCATTCTCTGGCATACTACCTACACTGCAGTATGCCTTAATAAAACTTTCATGTAGTGGTCATTTAATTAAATCATGCCTTTGATGGTTGTAATAAATTAACAACTTTAGTAGTTAATTAAGCCTTGAGCCTAGAGAAATTCTTGTGTCCATTGGCTTCCTGTGCTTTTTTTTAGCACTTCTTGCTGGTTTATGGGGACATGCAGTTAAATTTCAAAGTGTAATTATGTTACCCTGCCCTGTATCCAGGAATTATGATACAGTCAGCCTCCATACATAGGGACAATATTCTATAATTTCCCTAAAAATTAAGCATTTCTCAGTAGCTGCTATCTTTTGTTATTTTGTTACATATGTCAGAAATGTGAAGTTTTTCCTACTACAATAGTGGTCCTTTAGGAATCGCAGATATCAATATGTAGCAGATTATGGAACCTCTGTACTAAATAAAAGCATTCATATCTTTATCAATATTGTGAAAAAGTAACTAAAATATAGTTTAATTTACTGTCCCATTTGAAAAACAGTGTTATATTATTTTAAGATATACATTCACCCATCAGCAGACCAATGTACCTGACATAATGATAAATATGGATTCAGTACAGTCAGTAGACTGTAAGGATTAGATGCGCCAAATTAATTCTTCCTGTGAATTGTTTAAATTGACACATTTTTATTCATGTTTATATTATTACACCATGCTTATGAAAATTGGTTTGACTGAAAGAAGGACACTTGTGTATCTTTGATCTATAATGCAGCTACATAAACCCCTCTCTATAATATCGATGAGGCGTATCACAATGAGAGTACTAAGGAACACTATGGCATACATTCACTAAGGTGAGAGCATATTCTCTACTGAAAGAAAGTCTAAGGAGCCCATAAGGTGTGGAAAGATGTCTTTTTTTTTACAATAGTAAATGTTAAATGTGTTGTATGATCTGTACAAAACTTCAAAAGACCACAGTGGTCATATATTTAATATGTACTATTCTGAAGATCTCCACTTAAAAATAAGCACCATGTTATTATAATGTAAGAAAAAAGAATACTGTCTATAATGTATTATCTTTTCTAGCATTAATGTTACTGTGGAATTTATAATCCTGACTTCAGTAGATCAAGTTCCTGAGGTGGGAGAAAACTTTGAATACATCCAGGGGCATAGGAACTGGGGGGTTGGGGGGGGGACACAAATCCTCCCCCCCCCCCCCATATTAAATGAATAGGCGCTCTGGAGCAGTATGTCTTTCCTATGAAAACTTTGAGCCATAATTTATATAATATACAAGTATATATATATATATATATATATATATATATATATATATATAATGTGTATATATACAGCGCTGTGGAGCAGTATGTCTTTCCCATTAATGCTTTGACCAATAATATATATATATATATATATATATATATATATATATATAATATTTAATTATATTGAGGGGGCCAGGGGCATTGAGAATTTAAACAAAGAAAGAAAAAGAAAAAGGTTTTAAGGGGCACTGCAGCTATGGGGCCAAGATCTGCCCCTGCTTCCTTTCCTGGGAATAGAGTGGAATGATCCCCCCTGATCTTTTTGGGCTCCTACTCCCATGAATACACCGGAAGTGCCTGTTTGTACATGTGGCAGTTACATTTGCGAGTGCCCTTAGCAGGACTAAAGGAAGGTTCATTAGTTTACAAGTACAAACTAGCGAAACAGGCAGCAGTGAAGAAAGCAAAGTGGAGCCATGCAGAATAATTGCATATAAAAGTTACATTATGTAAAGTTTGTGTTTTTTTATTTTACTAGCGACTTGCCCATCCAAAATGACGGCAATAATATTTTAAGACTGGCAATGCTGTTTGCCACACAATGCGAGGTCCTCTGACTTGCGGGCCTCACTCATCGCAGTCCTCGCAATGAGCGTCTTCTGCAGGCCTTGGCCCACCCGCCACTTCATTGCAAGCCTCTCTCCCCTCTACATTACGTCCTCATCTCCAATAAGTGGTGTTAGAAGAATGGGGCTTCTTGGTATTATTCACCTTTACTTCCAATAGATGGCGCTACAAAAACTATTTCCACTGTTGTAATTTACCCTTACATCCAACAGATGGTGCTGTAAGAATGCAACTAATACCTCCACATCCAATAGATGGCGCTGTAATTTTTTGTTATGACTCCTTCAGCGCTCATTGCAGGCTAACTCCCTGCTGCGCTCATCGTGAGTAGTTGGAATTGCCAGTTTGCCTGGTCATCGTAGTGTAATTTAACATTGGTGTGTCGGACACATTTGCATATTTGACAACTATTTCTTTCTAAAACATTGTGCCCAACATCATGTTTAGTTATGCAAAAAACAATATAGAAATAAATTACCACAGTATTCCTTTAAAATTCAGATTTCAATATTGAAGAAAACATTACAATCAGAAATAAATAAAAAACACACTAATGCTGCAGCTCAGAGTAAGGGGAATTTTTATTTGATATACAAATTACATTGGTTGTCTAATTTCCTTTAAAACAAATTAATTTATTGAACGAGGTGTGGCATTATAGCTCACTTCACTGCAGGTGCCTATTTACTATAGAACTGTGTTGTCAGAACCTGGTGAAATGTACTACACATAGCTTAAGTGCCAGTCTAAAGATTCATTAAAAAACAACAGTTTTAGGTGTGAGTCTTTATTCAAAAAGATCAACATTTTAAATTACAATAAATCAGTAAAGCTTTTTATACTGATTGTTACTACTTGAAACAACCCTCTAGGCATTTTTTTGCCATGTAAATGTTTTAATTAGGTGACAAAGTTAATTTTATCCTTCTCAACGTAAATATCATATACAATATTAACTTCCCTTATTTTATCTTCTGGAACCTTCTCCTATTTTCCTGTTCTCTCTCATGTAGGGTGCCATGTATCACAACTGTGATGTAAAATCATACCGCTAGGGAGGATCTTCACTCTGTCAGTGTCTTATGATGTTCAGGCACACAGCATGTCACTGTCTGTTTGAAACCAAGCGGAAAGAGACACTGGTGATGTGAACCCCCTCCCTGTGGGCAGGGTGTTAGGCCACAGCTGTGAAACATGGCACTCTTCATGAGGGAACTGTAAGAGAGGGATATTCCAGGTGAGAAACTTTTACTCAAGGGACTTCTTAGAAGTAAGTGAACTATACATTTTACATGACATTTGCATAAAAAAGGATACAATGAATTAAGTCACCTACTGAAAACATTTAAATAAAACAAACAAAAACAAAAAAATATGAAGAGTCCCTTTAAAATCTCAAAATCTGGACCATCACTGTAACCCTTTAAGCTGTTCCAATGGTAAATCTAAATTTGGAAACACATAAATCTTATTCAAATTAAACATTTTTGACACAGAGTTTGTTCATATTTTTACACATGCACAGTATGGTGAAATAAAAATAGCACACATGCTGCCTCTTATATTAAGTTCATGTTAAACTTTCTTGATATATCAATAATCCCTTTGACAAGATTTGTACTGACAAAAGTTCAAATGTAAAAGTTAATGTCAGTAGTTTATTCTACAAGATAAAGTACCTACTTCTAGTATAAATATGACACACCACTGTAATGCTCTAACAACATGGGCTAGAGGCCCGATTCTATTGCCCAATTCGTACATTTATACAAACTTAAAATCACCCTTAATATTGCTACATATTCGGCAAATATTACTTATTGGCACTAATGAATTCTTAAGTCAATAGAATGCATATACTGTAAACATTTACAAAAAAAAACACCCTAAGCCAAATTTATAAGTTCAAGGCATTTGCAAGTAGCTAATAGAATATGGCCCTAGATGTTTTAGTTCGGCATTGATCATTAATAAAAATCATATTTAATGATTTAAAATGTAACATTTAATGGTATCTTCCTACTAAAAGGTTTTTTTTTTGGGGGGGGGGGGGGAGATGGCTTTGGGCCATATTCAATTAGTTACTTGCAAATGCCTTGAACTCGTAAATTTGGCTTTGGGTGTTTTTTTCATAAATGTTTATATGCATTCAATTGACTTAAGAATTAATTAGTGCCAATAAGCAATATTTGCCAAATATGTAGTAATATTAAGAGTGATTTTAAGTGTATAAATTTACAAATTGGGCAATTGAATCGAGCCCATATGTCTGCGGGCGTGAACTCTGCTACAATGCCGGTGCTATTGAATTGAAGAAGCCTTCAAGTTAGGGGCTAAAAGCCAAAACTGTAAACCATGCACTCGTATGTAGAATTTCAGGGCAGGAACCTGATCAATTAAGCAAGGCCGTAACTACCAATTTAGAAACAGCCAATAGAAAATGAGACCTTCATCATTAGTTCAGTAAAACATGGAGGTTACATGTCAATCAATTAGCGTTTGGAGGTCCAATATACAAAACACAAAATAATAAAAATGAATGCCAATACTGTTCTAATCCATATGGGTGGCCTGATGCGTCTTAACTCATTGATTCCCGAGATCGATATAACCCCGAAATGAAACATAAAATACAATTATTTTGTATTGCCGATTTGGATGTTGCGACTGCTGAGCAATTAATTTCTTTCATTGTTTTCCCCTTTATTTACAGTGCAGAATTGATTTTTTATTTGCTTTTACAGTCCTATAGATGTGTCTTTAACCCTTTTGCGGGTCCTCTCTAGTACACGTAGTATCTTCTTCTACATTTGCCGTTTACAGGTGTGAAAACATTTGCGGGATTGAGGAATTGTAGCAATTGAATAGTGATTTGCGATTGTAAATCTTGCGGACGTGAAAGATCAAAGGCTTATATGGGGTGTAAGCTGCAGTTGTAACAACCCCAAGGATTTCAAGCCCGTAACACGTAAGCCGTTTTTGTCTCACAAAGAAACACCAATTGAATAGCAAATTAATTTATGGCCTCCCTTATGGGCTACTGTAACTTACAACGGCTCAACTGAATGTGGCTCATGTTGTATTAAAAACATTTACCTTGGCAGCAAGTATATGCTGTTGGATCTGATTATAAGTGATTGTTTATTCTCTAATTGTACTTAAAACTCTTTAGACACAGCCAACCTCCCCTTTATGACCTTATCATAGTGGAGACAAACACTTGCTTTGAGTCAGATACTCTGACCTTGAAAATTAATTTGTTATTGGATATTGATCTTTGAAAATTAATTTGTTATTGGATAATGCTATTATACATGATAAAATAGCAACTTTATTAATAATAAACACATAATTAAAATAACTATCTCCTCTTGGTAGGGCATTACAGTGCTCCTTTGATATATTTTTTATGGTTTACATCATGACACTATCACTTTTGGCTTCTAATGTTATACTCACTAATGCCATCAAATATTTACCTGTGAGTTGTATTTCTTTTTTTACGATTGTTGTTGTTGCATCCCACACTTCGTGACCACATGGACCGCAACACACCAGGTACATCTTTATGTCCATGGTCATGCTGATCCACTTAGCTTTCATGGCATAGATACTGGAGTGGGTTGCCACTTCCTTCTCCAGTGGGCCACATGGCATACAGCTCCCGATATTCCAAGGTGGTCTCCCATCCAAGAACTGACCAGGCCCAACCTTGCTTAGCTTCTGGGTGGTGTGAGCTTGTGGTTCCCTAACTGGATTTGAACCCTGGTCACAGCGGTGAAAGCCCCAAATTCTAACCAATGGACCATGAGGGAATATTTTTTAAGATTATATTGAGTTTAAATCTTGATTGTTTTCTTTCTTTTTTTTTTGTGCTTGAAATTATTGCTAAACTACAAGATGATTGATCTTACTGCATCATGGACTTGAAGGGCCACTGTAATCCTATATTTAAAATGCACTTTTTTGAAGATTACACATGATAATGGGCCAATTATTATTAGAAATTATATGTAATTTTGCTGCTGTGCAATCTACCATTTGGGTTTCTGATGACCTACTTCCTAACTAACTTTCTAACTGCGCCGTGAGAAATTGGCAGCTAAAAATGCCAATGCTTCTATTACATCTCCTGATACTGCAGCAGAAAGAAGCAACTGAGTAAAGGAATTGGAAACTGCAGTAAACATAATATTTAAAAGCTGTATTTTTTTTTTTGCATTCTTAAACATTTTCCCATTATCAAGTTTAAAAATTCAAAGACCATATAGAAAATATATAACATCAGTGTATGTTTATTGAACCACAGTATGAAAAAACCTAAGATGTTTGTGAAGATCGGATGCTGTGTAAGCCATGGGCATAAAAGTATTTATAGATAAACTCTTTATTTTAGCAGATAGCTCTTGTGCCTGAATTATACCATGTTTGTGTTTTCATACTTTCTGCTGGCTTGGATAATGAGTGAGTACTTCTTGCTAATTTGTATTTTCTGTTTCAGAGTAGAAGGACAATGAAGAGAGGTGAGGGGGGTTTGTTTAATGATTTGTAGATTCAGATAAGATCTCAGCACTTCGCCCTCCCTTCGCCTCATGCCTTCAAAAGGAAGAATGACTATAATGTCAGCTTCCATGCACTAGCAGAGTCTGATTTTACTTTATCTTATAATACTTTTATGCCCATAACTGATAATGTTAGTTTGTTGCATATTTCACAAACCTGTGAAATGTTTTCAGTGGTCCTTTATTTTATTCAATTTCAGTTTTTATTCAGTTTATTGGCCTTCACCAGAGCAATAGTGCAAATCTTGTGTTTTTGCTCAATGCAAGGTGCCTACATTTCCAGCTGCCATTACAATGTAGCCTTAGAAAGAAGGGCAATGGGAAAGCAGCAAGCAATGTCAATCCCCAGCCCTGACAGCTAGATAATTGCAGGGACAGTGCTAATCAGAACCTCTTTAGTTACTTCAAAAGCACATCTTTTCAAACATATTATCTGCAAAGGCATCTGAACTGCAGCATTATATTATCACAGCACTTGAGAGATGAAAGTGAATTTCAATGCTTTAAGTACCATAAGGAAGTTGTGTTGTGCAGGTCACACACACTCACTTTCCACTGCCATGAACTATGACTTTGGAGCAAATAAGATAACGGATCTGCAGGCTTTGGAATGTGCTTCCGTTCAGTATCCAATAAGCACCTACTCATCACCTTCAAGACTCAAATGATGAGATATTTTAAATATGCAAAAAGATGGCACATTCCAGTTCCATATACCGTACATTTAATTTATTAACAGGATATCTCTACAAGTCTTCCCTTCCATTAGGTTGCAAGTTCTTAATGGACATCCGGAGGCAAAAAAGGTGTCAGTTTAATCAAGATTTCTCTTCATAACGTAGTTTCTTATAAATAATATAATACTGAAATAAGTGAATACCACTACTTTCTCCTGATTTTGTTTTTACATTGTCCGCTACGGGTATAGTAACATGTTCCGTGAACATGAACTCCTCACTGTGACCATGTAATCCAGTTATTTTAATAATAAAATATTACCAGAACAAATGTTATAAAGAGAAATACTGATTTAACAGGCCTATTTTTCCTTTTTAATTGAATATTGAGCCAGAGGTTGTTATCTTTCTTGATCCATCTTTCTTTATTTATGGAAAACCCACTTTACAGTGGTGAATTATTTAGCAAAAATGTATTTTAGAAGAAATAATGCATTTCCCACTACTATATATATATATATATATATATATATATATATATATATATATATATATATATATATATATATATATGTGCATGTGTGTGGGTGTGTCACGGACTACCCCATGGACCTAATGTACTCTGGGCAGGTGGAATCAGTCCTGGTCCACAATGGTCTGTTTAACCTTCCACACTTATTTTACTGTGAGTAGGTGTAATCATTGTGGGTCTTCATACAATGGTCTCCCTTTACCAGAGGAGGGAAATGTAAGTTGGAAATGTTTTCAGGTTCCCTATTGTTCTGATATGTATAAAAGAGTGAATGCCTTGTGAGTAACAGCTTCAATATTACGAGTGCTAAATAAATAAACTTACACAAAATATATATTCTCTCAGACCTGTAGCGCTAGCTCTCAAATTAAGTCTAACTCGCAACTGAAAAAGTATCCAGTTTCTGTCAAAAATATTATGAGCACTAAATAGGACGTGCAAGGACTTTTTTAAACACTTATTAGAGCTGTAACAGCAATTAAACACACAATACTGTATTTTAAAAGCACAAGAAGACATTAGAATTAGTTACACAACAGTCTCAAACCCACAAATATACAAGTAAGTAAGGACAACCTCCTATTTTTTTAGCGGCATCACCTTCAGCCACTAGAGGGTATAATTTTTTTCAACAGAGCTCCATGACTTGATTGGTGCATTGCTCTGATACAACTTAAACAATTAATTTTTCTGATGGAGCCAAGAGGTCCTGACTTGGTTTCAATGCAATCACATTTATAATATTTAAAACCTGCTATTTTAAATGCATAAGAGCTGATTTGTAACTTACCTTACAAAAGCCTCTCATATTAAATGCCATTTGCCCCTATTGACCTTTTAAATTGAAAGGAAGTGCTGGAGATCTTTAAAAGGTCACTACCTATTTTAGGTACAATAAAATGTAGGTTAAAAACATATCTATAGAGAGGTGTGGGGTTGAAGTCTAAAACATGCTTAACACATACTTATGTCATTACTACTGTAATATCACAACATATTTAGTGGTATATTTATAGGACATACTGTCCCTGTCTGAACTTAGTATACATATGTATGTGGGAGAAGCAACATATGATTTATCTAGTAGTTTTGATCATAACTTTATATATTGACAAATACAACAAATAAAGTACTAATTAATTCATATTTTAATATTTCATTAATACATGTGCTTTTGTCAAGTCTATTCCTGCCTTTAATTTCCAGTAACACAGATTGGACTGCATAGGGCACACATTGTACACAGTGCAAATACAAGCACAATGGACTGAAAAGTGTACACAATGGACTGAAATAAGCAAACACACTGGGCATACACACAATGGATTGGATTGAGTGCATACACTGACAATTGTAGGGGAAGGATGGGAGGATGTACAGAGCCAATTCCTAAAGGTACCAGCTCCAATTTAAATATTTACATACACTCAAGATAAATATTATCTGCTATTATCTACTCCTTCCACGGCATCTTAGGACTTTTCCTGGATCAATTTTACCCAGGTAGGGTAACATAGCTTAAACATAGGTTTTAGTCAGGGGACTGTCCTCTGGAAAGACGGATGTCCTGTTACGCTAATATGGAGTAATGGAAATGGAATCAGACAGTATTCATTTCAGATAATCGTAAATCATAAGTCACAATAGTTAATTATGCTAGATCTATGTTGATATGAAGCACAGGGCGCTCAGTGTCCAAAGTCACTTTATTCCCAATAATACTCTTCTCAGCATGTTGCTACCATTCTAGCATGTTAATGTAACACTGTGGTGACTCAACACAGACCCTAACATTTTATACTGGTTTACAAGAATACTTATTCAGGAAGTTCTGATTTAAAAAAAAATCTTTAATAACGTTTGTGGTCAAATAGCTGGAAAGTTCTCAACATGAAATGTTCAAGATGACTTATGTTCTATCAATTAAAAAAAGTGAAATCCTGCTCATTGCCAAGAGTGTTACATTTCATTAAATACCATTGTTTGTATTAATCTTAAAATATTCAGCTACTGTAAAATTCTTTGACATATCAGAAGCTGAGAAAAAGGACTTTTATAGCTGCAGGTTAAAATAATATTTTTCTATCACAAGAATGTTTACTTTAGCTTGAGCGATAGAAACCAATTGCTGCTGTACATTTAGATTAATGTGTATTTCAATTTTGATATTAATTTAACTGCACAATGTGAAATAGAAATATAAAACCAATAAAAACCACTTGGCCAACATAGCCTTGACTTTTAATACTCATGGCAATCCTCATACCACAAATAACCTTTGAACTTCTTTGTAACTGCATGTATATCCTTGACAATTATAAATTATGTAAATGATTTAACCACATCTACCTCTATAGAAACGTTGTACCTTAATTCAATTCATGTTCAACAAAGTATTTAATCTTATCTAGAATTAATCAGATTTAATGGAAATAAGTGGCTCTCAACCTTTTTGACTTGGAGACCGACTGGTTACCTTCTAATTCTCATCAGAACCACTTTTGTGTTCCATTTGTAAGGGTGATATTGCATGTTAAAATGTCATCTAGGTTTGCATTGACTTAAATAGAGTGCGTGTTATATGCAGACACTCTAACTTCATCAATAATCTATCGTTAACTATGACTATTGGTAGTGATATGTTTAAAGTATTGTTATTGAATTAGTCCTCTAAGAAATGTTTATCACCTGTACCCTTTACACATCCTTATTCAAACAACTGATATTAACAATGGACCCTTAGTTACTCTTCAGTAAACTATAGGATTCCTACCAAAAATATTTTATATTCTTGTGAAGATCAAAAATATACATTTTGGTTTAATCAGACATCCTTTTTCCACATAACTGCTGTGTCTCACGTGCATTTTGGCAAACTCTAAATGGGAGTTTATATGAGTCTTTTTAAAAAATATGACTGCTCTTCCATAAAGCCCAGCTATGTGGAGGATCTGGATTATACCTGACCTATCTCAGCTCTGGATCTCTCAGCTCCTTCATAGTTACCATTAGCCTCTTAGTGGCTTCTCTGACTAATGCCCTCCTTATGTAGTCAGGGAGTTTAATAGTTTAACAGTGGATAAGATATTTAAAAGTGTTCAGGGAGGAAGTTCAAACATGTAATATATTTTTTATAACTCAACCCTTATTAGTGCTTCTCAAGAATGTTATTCTAGTTGTATTTTCACAGTGTCTTGGTCCTGATGATGCTTTTTGTGAGAGGTGAGAGCTAACTAATTACACTGTTCAACAAAGGTTTTGTCACATGCAAAATTATTATTGTTTCTTATGTATTTTTGCATACTAAATTCAAATTTGCCATATGAATTTGTCTATCAGCCAGGGATTTGGAGCGACAGATATTTTTATTTTTAATATTATCATATAACTCAATAAGGCTAAATCAGGATTACGTGACTGCTAGTTTATTTGGGGGTTATGTATAATAGCAAGATATTACTAATATGCCTATTCTTGTCTGTTAACGTAACCCAGAGTTTATAAAATGTTAAACTAATATCCTTCTTTCAGCTGAGTCACATTTCATTAAGGTAACTTTACACATTTTTCTAATTTTTATTTAATCTTTTTTGTACTTTAAAAAAATTGATGTGTTGTACTTAAAATAGACAGTAGGCTTTGCAATTGACCCAGTCAGTTTCTGTTACATATGCAGTGATTTAACTTTTAAATCTTAAAAATGGGGGAATCATATTATCTTTATATTGGTTGCAAAGTAGGTGGTCAGGATAAATCCTAGACCTCTTAAGTATGCTGTGCTAGATGTGTAACTCTACTGACTGGCTGGTTTAAAGAATCCCATCACATTTCTTTTACAGTTTTAGTGGTGTGGAGAGAACCCAAGGTCCATTCATTAGATTGCTATTTTTATTTAACTAACATCACTTCTTACAATATCTAACTTTACACACTGTACAGTATCTAACTTTACCATTATCTGTAAGACCAGTACCACACAGTCCAGAGCTCCCTATACCAAATATGGCTCTGCCTTTGACAAAGCCGTATAGAGAGACGAAACGGCAGATACATTGTCTGACATCAGACACCAAAGCAGAGATATCATTCCGAGCAGATAAATGTGTTACAAGGTGCTGCAAATAGTATCACTTGCTTCCTAAATGTGTTACAATCACCACATAACAGAAATTAGCAATTAGTTCAATGGTTACTCTAAACACTTTAAAGTGTGAAACAATATAATAGCTTCAGAGAAAAGGCTATGAAAAGACTATGAACTGCAAGAGTATAATAATACATTATTTTAAGAGAGAATATAACTACTATAAAATGATGTGCCTTCACTACAAAATATCCATAATCAATTGTTAATGCATAGTAGAAACTATAAATATATAGTAGAAATGTTGAGCACAGTGGATTATAAAACTGAGCTTTATAAGCACTAAGCATTTTGGCATTGAATTACCAGACTAAACAATCCTTTAGTTTTTACTTATATTTCTAACTGTGTACTCCAGATTGGACTAGAATAATTGTGCTTTCCAGCTCTATAAAATATATAATTCTAGTGAATATTTGAACAACACATGCCTAATTAATAAACAAATATTTATGGTCTAAAAGCCAATTGTTATAATATTAACAAGTCCACTTCAGGAGGAACCCAATTCAGCGTCATAGCAATTCTGGATAATTACCCTATTGAACAAATGCTAAAAAGGGCTACTATTGTGTATGTTTTAAAAAATATTTTATATTGATTTTTAAGTACGCTGCTGCCAATATTAAAATAAACAGGCTAAATATATGTTATTTGTATTACTGCAACCACAGACAAAATGTATTTACCACCACTACACAATGAACTTGGGATAATGAAAAAAAAATGTCAAAGCAATGGATCGAAATAGTTCTGGTTTTCTCTACTTGGAAAATAATTTTCCAACAATAATTAAGGCTAAAATGAAAGAGGATGCTCTCAGAGTGGATGACCATATCCATAGAAACACCTATTAAAGATCGTTCACTCTCTGCCTGAGCACCTCTACTGTATTGTTGGTATTGCTAAAATTAAAGAGGGAGCATTTTGGGTCCTGAAATAAGGGAACTAATGAATGATAAACAGTATCAGTGGAATGAATCGGAAGGTACTGTATGATCGTCATTTAAATAAGTAACCAAGAACTATTTGGAAAACTACAAGGTAGAAAACTACAAAGAACTGATTCATGAACATATTGAGATCTACAGGGTAATGGGTTGTAATATGTTACTAAAAATACATTTCTTAAACTTGTATTTGGTCTTTTTTCTGAAAAACTTGGTACTCTCAATTATGAACATGGACAACCCTTTCATAAGGATAACTCTATCACGGAAAAGTGCTACCTGGGCAAATGTGATCCCTGTATGTTGGCTGACTACTGCAGGGCACTCTTTTTGCTTCCAAATTGTTCATATTGTCATCAATTTGTTTTTTACACAGACAAAAAATCCCCTCTAAATAGTGAAATGTACAATAATGTAATATAATAATTTCATAATTATGGAACCGTAGAAGAACTAACGTTACTAGAATATTTTAATCGTGATGCTTATTTTACTTTATTGACCTTTTATAGATTGTATACCCTTGGAAATATTTATGCTAAGGGAGATTAACACCCGGAATGAAGTTTATCTTATGTTTAAACCAGCGTCTCTTAACAGGGTCATTTGACCAGTGCAGCTAAACCTGGGGATTTTGATACAGTTTATAACTTTTTAACTGTGACAGAAGTTCAGGAGACCTGTGTGTGACTGATTTATGTTTTTATCTAACTCAGATTAGTCGAAAATATTAACTTTCACTGGTGTACATGTATAAAGTGGCATCTAAACTTTATGATGGAGGTGAAAAAAATACATCTCTCTACTGTCAATTTTTCTTTATGATGATATATTATTTAATTATTGGGGTAACAGATAATAATTTAACCCTATATTGTATTATTGCACAGTATAGTTGTTTATGTCAATTTATGTTATTTATGTATGCCATGTACTGTACATTGTGCTATTAATATTCAGCCAGAAAACATTATCATGCATGTAAATATAAGCAATAAATTATATAGCACAAAGTCATTACTCATGTCTTTTAATAAGTCATTATTGTATTATTAGTTGGAAAAAGACCATGATTTCTGAATACAGAACACAACAATGCTGCTTTATGAGAATTCTTCTTTTCACAAAGAACTGTTTGTTTTATTTCTTACAAATAAAAAAAAAAATCATGCTCCAGAGAAAATTTTAAGTCAAATTTTCCAGGCCATCAGTGAGTCGAGGTTTTAATTTTGTAATTACAGGCAAATCACCTCCAATTGCAGTCACAGAGATCATAGAAAGCTACATAGATATATATTGCAGTTGAACAACTGGTCTTACACTAGTCTATAGAAAGAAAAATGGAAACAATATAGCAATCAGGTATGACTGAACATTGTGCAAATGACACCAAGTCAACATCTATCTTGACTGTCCAACAATTCAACACATTTGGCAGTCCCACATTAAAACTCACAAAGGCCTTTTCTTGTAAGTGGGAAAGTAAGGAAGGAGGGGAGTGGTATCCAGGAAGGAAAAATATTTTTTCTTGAAACGTTACAGAGCGAGGGCCTCTAACCTTGAAATTCTGTCTGGCTATTTGCCTGGTTTTGTGGTTACCCCCAACTTGCAAACTAGTTCTAGCTGTAAAAAGAAACTGCATACCAAAATGTCAATAAATATTTTTCTTTCCCTTATTCGGTTTACTTTGATATTTATGTAAGCTTCTGACCGAACGAAATCTACAAATCACTGTTTAACGCATTCACCTTTGCACTAATAAACACAGTATACCGTTTTGAAGTTAAAGGGGAGGGGATTTAATAGGTGGTAATCTGTGTCTTTGAAAACATTATCACAATTTAACACACACACACTTTGGAAAATACACCAATTGCACTATATAATGGAATTACCAAAAATATAATATCAATAATATGTTTTCAAATATACAAAATGTAAGTGTATATGTATAATAATATTATACATTTATTATTCAGATAAAGCTCATACAGAGTTTTAAAGCTCGCAGATAGCAGTTTAACATGTATACTGAAATAACGTTTTGATGGAGACTGTTTGCACTATTATAATGAGTAATATATATTTACACCCAATTTGTAAATAAATGCTCTGTTCAATATATGATAGAAAATGCTGTGTGCTCTGTGTGCCTTCAAAGAGCAATTATATCTGCCATGCAAGAAGGTTTCAAGTGTTCATTTGAAGAGAAATGTTCAGTGTAGCTTTTAAAACTTACTTTTTATCTTTAGCATTGTACGTTCAAGCAAATCTGCTTCTCTTCACCCCTCTTAGACAGGGGTGAGCAATTAATTTCCCAAAGGGGCCACATGAGAAACTCGGAATGTTGTGCAGGGCCGAACCATAGGCTGAACTTAATTCTGCTCAATATTCATTTTATAGCTTTATTTTATTTATATTCTCAGTGCCAGGAGCAGTATCTACAGAATGCTATCCATCCCAGTTAGTCACAACACTGCTGCTCACATATTGCCCCCTTTTACAATTGGCAGTGTTTTTTTGTCAAGGACTCAAATTTGTATCCCACTGTAGGCCACTGTAGCGAGCCACACAGGGACAGCCAAAGGGCCGGATGTGGCCCGCGGGCCGCACAATGCCTAGGTCTGCTCTTAGGTATTGGATTTGGATTGATGCATCTCTAACAGTCCTTGCCTAACTCTATCCCTGATGTGGTCACAGACCTGCAGGATAGTTTAGGTCAGTTGTCCAGAGACTGCAATGCTAATGTTAACATTTTTAAACACAACACTGATATGTTGATAACTCAAATACAGATTTAATTTATTAAAGAAACAAATTAAACCTGATTCTATGACTAGTACATTGGTTCTTTAACTTTTACCTCTGACAAAGGTCAGTTTAAAACACAGAAACATTGGTCATCCATCATATAAAGCTATGTGCATTTATCATGTACTGTGTGCGCAAAATTATTAGTTCTCATTATGTACATTTATGTAGTTTTGCTGTTGTTTCAGAATTTCTATTTGGATATTGCCACATTGGTCCATATGTGGTCCATATTTAAATAATATATATTTAATATTTCACTGTTCCTGCTCATTATGCCAACACATTAACTGTATATATATATATATATATATATATATATATATATATATATATATATATATATATATATATATATATATGTGTATATGTATGTATATATATATATATATATATATATATATATATGTTACATGACCTAGCGACAATGCATCATTGAACTTTGCAGAAGTGGAATTTTACATTTTTGGTGCTTTTTCAGACAAGAAAAACAGCTACTCATTTTACTATCAAGATCTATCAGGCTTTTGTTATTTTGCTTCAGTTCAGGAAAGCAGTTATATGTCTAAACAATAGTTAGACATGGTAGTCACTGGAATTTACTATTTCTCACACTTTTGACAATACTGGCTTAATTATCAGACATGGTGACCCTAACAGATAAGGAAAGGGAGTAAGCCATAGTTTGTGATAATCTTCCAACTCCTGAAAAATGTGTAGGAGCAGAGTAATTATCACACATAAAAATGACTAATGGCATGGAGGGATGGAATTTAATTGAGTTTATATCACTACCAAAATATTTTGACTCAGAGCTTAAAGAGGATCTACTGATGTTATAGGAAGGAAAAACAATTAAAACGTCTTTGAATAACCAATTTTACTTAGATTTTTAAGTAGAAGGTCTCTGCATGTTAGACTGCATAAGTATATACTATATATGATTTACTAATGTAAATCACTTGAAAATCATATTAAGGTGGCAGAAATTGTATTTTCACTTTTACTCGTAGTTTATGACTGTAATTTAGTTCACTGATAACTTATTATTTTTTTTAACTCATTATTTTAATATAATAAACAGATGTGATATTTATTGTTTTAATATTACTAATATTACTACTAATAATTAATATGAATACATTTTTCTTCCCACTGGGGACTTTAGTGTTTTTTTTTTATAGCAGTTGTTAAAGACTAGTAAGGCGAGCCTGATAAGAATAAAACCTTTATTAAATGTTTACTGTTGTTATGATCTTCAACTTCAAAACCTCATCAGCGCTGGTCTCATTATATAGGAGAATTAGATAATGGTTTAGGGTACTAGAATTTCTAGGGCACTAAATTAAGAATATGTTAACAATATGCTAACAATGAGCCCAATTTAATTGAGCTATCGCAAGTTACTGTAGCCCGTAAGTGAGGCCGCAAGGTAGATAGACATTAGAATGAATTGCACAACAGTCTCAAGCTCGCAAATCGGGGTTAAATCGATCTCGGGAATCAATGAGTTAATACATATCAGGCCACCCATATGGACTAGAACAGTATCGGTACCAATTTTCATAAATCTGTATTTTGCGGGTTTGCGAGTCTGATCGCGTATCGGACCAACAAACCTAATTGATTGACATGTAACCTCCATGTTTTACTGCCGTAATAGTTACGGTCTCATTTTCTATTGGCTGATTCGAAATGGGAGGTTACGGTCTTGCTTAATTGATCATGTTCCCGCCTGGAACAGCTACGAACCAGTGCATGGTTTACGAAGTCAGCTTTGGGCCAGTAACTTGCGGGCTTGATCAATTGAATAGCCTCGGAAACAGAGACGAACGGGAGCCCACAGCACGCCCGCAGACATACGGCCTGGATCCTGTGAGATGCGGGCTTGCAATTGAATCAGGCCCAATATGTTCTATCTTTAAAAGGAATCTACCACCTACTATACTTGGCAGTTTATCATTGTCGTTACACATTTAATTATTTTTCAATATGTGATTAATTACAATTTAAATTTTCCTTTTTAGTATTTCATTTTGATATCAACATTCTCTGTTGTATTGACTTAGTTGAAACCACTGCTTTTTTTTTTAAATTAACATATTTGCAAATAAAAATAAACTTTCTATAGATAGATATAAAAATAAACTATCTATAAATAGATATATTTTTGACAACTTTTTGAAGCAAACTTGCAGCCTTTTAGTCATGGTCCTTGAAAAGTCATATACAAGATATTTTTAGACAGTGGTATTGTAAAATTATGCAGGAGTGTTGATTCTGGTAAGATATGCGTGTCAAAGCATTTATCCGTGGAAAGACCTGTGTCCAATATGACTAAATAAGGGGACATTCTAACCACATGTAGAGAAGCATGACGAGTAAATAAACATAGACAAGGGATGCCAATGTTTTTTTTCCCCTTTTGCAATAATAGAATGGATTTTGTTTTTAAGACCTTTCAAGAGTCTTAAAACTAGATTTGAGATATGCAAGGGTCTTTATGAGTACACCTATGCAAGTGTGAAGTTGCGAGTTAAACCCAGAAGTTGCGAGTTAAACCCAGAAACATCTTAATTCCCTAGGATCCCCTCTCTATACCTGCTATCCCTATTAGCTGCATGTCATATGGGATTAAATACCCTGGCCATCCCCTGAAATTTCTCCCTCAATAACCACTAGCCACATGAGCCCAGGTATCCCCCAAATATTAACTCATTATCATGAGAGTCTATAAGGAACACTATAGAACAAACCTATGTAGGTATTGTTCGTTCTCAGATTGAGCACCTCTGATTTTGTTATTGTGTATGCAAATGACCCTTAGAGATTTTTCTCACCCTAAGGGTGATAGGGGACTCAAGACGTAGACTCCTTGCTCACTGTGCCTTAGGTAGTACAGCTACACCTCACTGATGAGGCCGAAACATACGTCTGGGGTTTGCTTGGTATTTTGGGGCTGGATCACTCTTATGAGTGAGACCAGACAGATATACTTCAGGATATTTTTCCCTGTGAAGGGCACAAGTGAGCTAAAAGAGGCTGCTCTCTGAGTAGGTATTGTTCATTCTCAGATTTTGTTGTTGATTATGGTAATCTATAAACTTCAATGGTGCCTAATATTGTCCACTATACAATCGGGTTCTTTATGGATACCCAATGGCACTTAAACCTAACCCCCTACCATTGTTGTCACTATGTACTCCATTTGCATCCTAACATCTACAATTGAACCCCCATGGGTCCTATCCTTAAAACTACCTCTTACAAAATAAGCAAATATAAAAAAAAAAAAAAAAATATAATAAAATACTATTTCATAAAAAAAAAAGAATGATAAAATAAAAAAAGAAATAGTATGGTGTAGTGTTATGGACTATGAGGTTCCTTGTGGACCCCCATAAAGGGATAGGGTCCATGTGGTGCCTAAGGACTCTATAGTAGAAGTTAGGGTCCCTATGGACCCCCTTGAAAGTAGTTTTGGTTTAGGTGCCATCGGGGGTCATAGGTAACCAATCTTTAGAGTTTAGTACTAGCTACTTGCCTGTCAAAAATGCCAGGAATACAATTTTAAGGCTGGGAATGCTGTACCGTCGGTGCTCATCGCGAGCCACTCCCTCCGTCTATTGTGATCCCTGCAAATGTTTATTGCGTGGCTCGCAATGAGCGTCTCCTCCTGTCTACTTTAAGGGCCTTCACAGCTCATCGCGAGCCCATCAATGAGCGGCTTCGGCACTTGTTGCAGGCCTCGTTAACCTGCAAGTTTTGTGCTTGGGAATGCCCTGTGTCTCTTTGCACCATCTTCCCCCTGTCCCTTCTCTGTGTCTTTCTCCTCTGTGTCTCTGCTGAATCTTTGCGTGGTTCGCCCTGACTGCCGTTGGTTTTATTTTCAAAGTCCAACGTTCCTGTCATTGTTCGTGTGTTACTGTCTTTGCCACTGTGTATTTTCTAAGTCCCACATGCCTGGCGTTGTTTGGCCTCGTTTTTATCCTGTTTGAGAATTTTTACGTTTTTTCGGCCGCCATTTTTTTCCTCGCTTAGCTGTTTTTTGATCAACGGAAAACAGCAAATATGGTTTAAATTCGATTGCAACCTCACTCACAGGCTTCCAGGCTATGCCCCTCTGCTGTGTGTGAGTGTGTTATTATTATTTTTAATTATTTGGCTTTTTTGGGGGGTCTTTCGAGTTATGCGCTTGAAACAATTTCGGCTGCTGCGTGCCTGGCGATTAGGGGCAACGTGCTCCGTTTTTCAGCGGCCATCGACATGAGCGTCTTCTGTGCTCATGTCTAGGCTGTTTTAAAGCCTTTGGCGCTCATTGCAGCCTAAGTCTTGCGGGCCTCGCGATGAACGCTCATTGCAGCCCTGCAACTGCGCCCCTCGCTTTGCGAGGGCCGCAGTTATTAAACACTGCGTGACCAACATCGCAAATGTGACCAACACTGACAACTATATACATATGATACAATATGGGTCTGTATGGACCCCCATGGTATGGAGTTAATATTAGGTTTTATTGGAGTCTATAGGAATTAATAAGGGTTAATATAAAGTACCATGAGGACCCCATGGTAACTGTTAATTTTAGGTACCATAGGAATTCAAAAGGACCCCCATGGTTATACTTTAGATTACCATAGGGGTTCATAGGGAGGTTAGAGGCCCCATAGAGCTCCATCAGTCCATGAGGTTAATGGACCAACCGCCTGATAGCACAAAGGGTAGGAAAAGGGGCATGTATGGAAGGCAAAATCCCCGGAGTTACCTGGTTCACAGGGGGTAGCGTCTCTTAAGACAGACATTAGTTTTCATTACTATTTAACCCCTTTCCTGCCATGAGAAGAGCCATATATAGATAGGGATATGGGTGAATGTTAAAGCTAGTGCAGTGTGTTCATGTTAGTCGGTACCATTCTGTAGCATTGCTATGGAGTCTACTGAGATTCACACTCAGAATCTTCTGTGAGCAGACCGTGAATAAACTTTGGCGCTAGAGAGCTAAGGGCAAACCCCCCTTCGTGCAATTAGCTATGTAAATTTGCTTTTTAAAACCCTGAGCTTTGAATAAGCATTACAGGAGCTCTTAAAGAAGCCATAGAATAGAGCCCTAGAGGTATCAAAGCTACTTTTACTTACCACTTGGGAAGAAGCATTATAGACCCTTAAAAAGGCTAATATATGCCAAAGAGCAGTGTGAAATTAGGCTATATACATAACTTAATAAAATGTACATTAGTTATCACCCAACCTGTTGAAACATAACAGTCGGGAAGCAAATAAACTAGTACCTTTCTATAAGTGCATGCTCGCACAATGTCTTGAAAGAAGGCATTTTTTGTAGGCTATAAAAATACAACAGAAATAATAGATGACATTTCCGATGTGACAGTGCTTTTATAAAACCCCCAATCACAAAACTCAAAACTGTATGAAATAACTGACACCCGTCCAAAGTAACCTGTTCTAACCACTGAGCTGTGTATGTACCTCATGTAGAATATAAAACTATAATTAGCAACTACTGCGTTTCTCAACCCCGGACAGAGTTTTTCAGTGCATCGTTGGCGCAGTCTTAATTTATATTCAGTAGTTCAGGACGGGATTTAAACACTCTATATCTTCTCTTAGAATCACTTCAATGCCCATGTATTTATTTTTCCACTATGATATCATTTGGAATATGGACCACAACAAGCAACCCTTTCACCATATTGATGATCTGTCATCTGTTTAATAGTTTAGAGTTCGTTGTGTGCACAGCTGAGGTTGGAATGGTGGTTACAACCGTTGAAAATCATATTCAGTTTGCTAAAGAAATATATTATTTAAGAAGAAAAATTATTACAATGCTTAGAAGGCTAATTCCATTTTCTGCTTATGTTACAATGCCAGTTTCTTGTACTGCTATTTTTCCTTCCAACACTAACTCAAGAACAAGCATAATACTCACTTTTATAAATAACCTCAGAAGAGATTAAACAAACACTAAAGAGCCAGAAATAAAATAAAATCTCTATGCTTTTTTCATACAAAAAACTTCTACAAACACTAAAACCATGCTATTCAAAATTATAATCCTTCAGATTCACCAAGCTTTACAGGAGCTGCGAAACAGATTACTGAAGGCTGTAATGTCTGCAGTCTGTGGGCAAACTTCCCACTTCAGTCATTTAGAGAGAGGAGGGCCATTTCAATTACATACATTTTATACAATTGACATCAGTAGCATGTATCCAATGCAATACAGCATGTATCGTGAGCTGGCTTGGTGGGTATATAAGGAAACATATGCTGTCATGGGTAAAATGAGTGGTTTATTCGACTTTGAAAAGACAATGGTTATTGGCTTTTGGGCCAAGGGTGGCAGTATTTCTAAAACAGCGCAGTTTGTGAACTGTTCATGTGCTGTTGTGGTTAAAATGTACCGTGACTGGACAAACGTTACCATTGCGAATAAACAGCGTTGAAACTTCGGAGCACCATGTGCTATTGATGTCAGAGGTGAATGTCAGCTGTGAATGTGTGGGGGCTACCAGACGTCTATGTAAAATGACTGTACAGCCAAATCTGTTGCGTATGGGCCTCAGAAGCAAACGGCTTGTCACTGCACCCATGCTGACGAGGATTCATCATCAGAAACGGCTTCGAATTACATGACAATACCAAAATTGGACCTTTTCCTATTGGCAAAGTGTTGCCTTTTCTGAGTAACTTTTCTGCTCCATTCACAGGACGGGCGCTGGCCTGTCAGGTGCAAAACCTCCGATAACAAACACTCTGCAACCATTGTTGGAAGAACACAAGCTGCTGGTGGCAGTGTTATGATCTGGGGAATGTTTTCTTGGCATTGTCTGGGTCCACTCTCTGGAAGGCACTCTCAACTCTCGGTTGAGTTACCTATCCATCCTTGCAGATCAAGTACACCCATACATGTTGACTTGCCTGGAGCTGATGGGATCTTCCAGCAGGACAATGCAATATGCCATATGGCCAGAATGGTCCTGGAGTGGTTGGAGGAGCACGACAAAGACTTTCAAGTACTTCCCTGGCCTCCAAATTCCCCAAGCTTGAACCGCATCCAGCACTTGTGGAACCACCTCAATCTCCATGTTCGCAGTATGGATCCTCCACCACGCACTCTTCAGCAGCTGTCAGATGCACTGCAGTCTGCATGGCTCCAGATTCCCATGACAACCTTCCAGCATCTTATTGACTTACTACCAAACCGTCTAATTGCTGTCTGTGCGGTTATTTGGGATATTAGCTCATAATAATGTGACTCGACTGTGTATTAGACCGATGAAATAACACAGTCATGGCAGTTTTATTTACACTCTTTAGCTATTTAGTGTTTATAAAAAGTTCACTGATATGTAATGTTTATATTATAGTACATTTGGGTTCACATTTGAATGTCTAAAACAAGTAAAATAATGTCTTTCATGCTCAGAATTCCGAGAAATACAGTTAATACACTGCATTCTGGGAGCCTGGGCAGGCACATGCATGTGCCCACAAAGACTTTGCTCTTGCAATCCATAATCATATCAAACATGGCTTCCCTTAAGCAAATTCCTGCTGTATCAAACAGCTTTGAGCAAAGCTAGATTTGGATTTATACACAAGCTAGGAAACCCACCCACCTAAAGCTGTTTTAAGGTTACTGCCTCTCATCAGCGTGGGGCCAGTTCCTTAGCTTGTGTGGTGGACATTTTGAGTAGGTAGTTCACTCCAACAATCATTTAATATATGGTGGGCAAAAGAGTGATAGAAGCCCTCCACCGTACAGTAAATAAATCGTACATTTGTTTGACTTACTACCAAGCCTTAAAACTAATAACATTACCATTCTAAAATACCGCATAACACAACTAAACAAACGGTTTGCCCTCGTGCACGCAGCCTATTTACACTGCACACTTGCCACATTGCTGACACTTTCTCCTCAGTTCAGCAACAGTCCAAATGTACATTGTATGCTGCAGAAAAACAACAGCGATTGTTAGCTCCTCAGCATATTGATTCCTGGATATATTCATTACAAATAGGTAAAAAGTATATGAATTTATTATTTAATTAATTAATTAATTATTAGAAAAAAATATATTTATATTAAAAAAAAACAGAGCAGAGGAGACACTCACTTTGCCAGATGTGCTCAACGCGGAGCTCACTATGGGCGCTGAGGGTGCTCAGAGGAGCAAAAGTACACAACACGAGCCACGCGATGAGCGCTTGAGCGCCAGGCTCGCAATGAGCGCCGAAGGTACTCAGAGGACTAAAAGCCTTACATTGTGTGGCAAACAGCATTACCTGCCTTACAATTTTATTAAGGCACTAGTATATTTATATTTAAAAACTTGATCATGAGCACAATGCTTTTACAAATTTTTAAATAAATAAATACAGTTTTAAGTGTATCTATTGTATTTGGAAGATTCTGTGCTTCAAGAAAAAGGCATTTGTTTGTAAAGTGTGTGACAAACTAAAAACGTTTTTTTTTAATTAATTAAATGATGAATGACTTTTCCCTGCTTAAATATGATCAAAGACTATATATATATATATATATATATATATATATATATATATATTGTTGTTCAGGAATTCAGTTGTACTGTATCTCCGTGGCCCTATGGACCGCATCACGCCAGGTACTTCTTATCTCTGGTTGTGCTTATCCATAAGGTTTTCATGGCAAATATACTGGAGTGGGACCAGTGGGCTGCGATTTGTCTGACCTCTCTGCTATGACATGCCCATCTTGGGTTACCCTACATGGTATAGCTCACAGTTTCACTGAGGTACACAAGCCCCTTCACCGCAACACGGTAGCAATCCAGAATGGTTTATACTGTTTATATATTCTGGGTGGAAGAGGAAGAACCATGCACACAAATAAAATTTCTGTTCAGTTCTGTTTAGAGATTGTGAATTTATGTAGAAAAAAAAAGAATAATCCACAGTAGGATAACCTTTCTCCCCCTTAATCTACAGAAAGACTGTCAGCCCAAGATGGAAGTAAGCTAAATAAAATATTTTCTCAAAAATGTTTTTATTCTATTGGCTTACAAATGTTATAATTCTGTAATATTATTATATATGTCACAAGCAAGTGGAAACTTTCAACAATTTTGAGTGAACTACCTGGAGGCAGACAGCTACATGCCATCCAGCAATGCAAAATTCCGGGACTGCTAAGCGCTAAGGAGCAGAACCTAGTTTTCTCTTACCTTTTTTTTTTTCTTTCTGCTTTTCTTTCTCACTTTCATATATGTTTGTTCAAGATATTTTGTTAGGGATGTTCAATAAACTACCTTTTTCATTCATGTGGTGACTGTGTTATGTGAGGGCAGCTTGGCACAGTGACAGGGTTATATTACCTGTAAAGGTTCAAAAGAGACACCAGAGGGGGACCTGGACACAGAAAAAAAAAAAAAAATCCTCTGGCTGAAGAAAATTTGCTTCAGGTGAGCAGGAAACAGTTCCAGTGCAACGGCAAACAGTTCTAGCTGACCTAAGATGCATATGAGGGTTACCTCTTGCAGCAGAGGGCTACTCACAGTTGGAGGGAACATGTCAAACATAGACTGATATACAAGGATTGCTGCTGCACCATATAGAAGATCTTAAAGGTATATGTAAGTGAGTTGGATTATGAATGCATCTGACAGAGGAGAATTAGTAGTGTATGAAAACATTGTTTGCATGAAAATAAACATTAATTAACTTACCTTGAAGTTAGCAATGTTTTTTGGCATTTGCATTTAATCGTGTACACCCCTAGAAAATCCCACCTGAATTAGCATAAAATTAAAATTCAGAATCATGCTAATACATTGTATGCTAATACAGCTGTTTTAGACTAATTTCAGGGTGCTGATTCCAAATCTGATCAGATTTTCTCTATCACATCTCTTTTGTATGCTATCTGTAAACACCATTTTCATTGATTTTACCCGAAATTAACTCTTTGTCACTTATGATTGCAAGTTGTTGCGAGTCAGTGACTGCTTTAGTGATAAAATATGGTGTTGTATTTGTAGGATAGTTTGTTTATAATATGATTTTATGTAGATATCCACATGTATGTAATATTTTTCATCTGCAGGTCCTTATCTAACAATGGCTACAACTTTCAAAAGCAGGAAATGCCATAATGACGCAGATATCTTCTGTTACATCTGTGGCAGCTTCACTTTGCAGGATCAAAGGCGCAACATCAATATCTTTGTCAAGAAGGTGTATCTTGTCTACTTTAAAGTACGACTAGGAGACCAGGACAAAAATTGGTCTCCCCACAAAGTGTGCAAAACCTGTGTTGAAACTTTGCGATCATGGTCTAAAGGAAAGAATGCTAAGCTGAAGTTTGGTGTGCCAATGGTTTGGAGAGAACCAACAAACCATTTGGTTGAATGGTACTTCGGCCTTGTTAATGTAAAAGGTTTCAATGAGACAAACAAACACCACTTACAATACCCAGATATCCGATCTGCCAGATGACCAGTTGAACACTGTGAGGAAATACCTGTGCCTGTATTTACTGAGCTGCAGAGATTGATGTTGAAAACCTCAGTTTACCTGCTTCTACCGATGATGAGGATGATGCTCTGACCGAATATACGCCATCTGTTGCAGATTCGGATAAAATTGCTCTGTTTAGTCAGCCTGAATTTAATGATCTGTTAAGAGATTTGTATTTGCCAAAGCAGTCTGCTGAATTGGTGTCTTCCAGGCTGCAAAATAAAGGACTACTCAGACCTGGCACTAGCGTCTCCTTTTATAGTAACAGAGAAGCCACACTGCAGAAGTACTTCCATTCAAATGGTCAACTTGTTTATTGTAATGATGTTGAATGGCTTCTTCTCAACATGGGACTTCCCCCATATGATACAAGTGAATGGAGACTTTTTATTGACAGTAGTAAAAGTAGTTTGAAATGTGTGTCACTGCACAACAGAAATGTATATGGTTTCATCCCAATAGGACACTCTGTACAAATGAAAGAAGAGTATGCCAACATCAAGACAATTCTGAATAGATTAAAATACCATGTTCATGGATGGGTAATTTGTGCTGGTTTGAAAAATGGTTAATTTTCTGCTGGGGCAGCAAGGAGGTAACACCAAATACCCTTGTTTCATGTGTTACTTTGACAGCAGGGCTACATTAGAACACTGGGTGAAAAAGCCCTGGCCACCAAGAATCAGTTTGACGCCTGGTGACAAGAACATCAAGAATGAGCCCCTGGTTGATAGGAATAAAATTGTATTTCCCCCACTGCACATAAAACTTATTTTTATGAAGCAATTCATCAAAGCTCTTGGTCACACTGGAGACTGCTTCAGCTATATATGTTCAACTGTTTCAAGTCTCAAGCCGAGAAGAAAAAGGCAGGACTATTTGATGACCCTCAAAAAGGAACACTCATCAGGGATCCACACTTTGTTACAACAATGACTGTGGCAGAGGCTAGAGCTTGAAATGCATTCTCTGATGTGGTGCAGAATTTACTTGGGAACAGGAAAGGGGACAACTATCAAGAGATTGTGGAGGAGCTGCTCTTAAGTTTACAAGCACTTGGATTTAGAATGAGCATTAAGGTTCACTACTTACATAGTCACTCGGCCAACATTCCAGAGAACTTGGGTCACGTGAGCGAAGAGCAAGATGAACGCTTTCATCAAGACATTAAAGTTATGGAAGAACGTTACCAAGACCGATGGGACTCCAACATGATGGCAGATTACTGCTGGTCCTTGATGAGAGACATTCCACAAGCTGTACAACGGAGATCGTCGAAGAATAGGACGTTTATGCAGATGTAACATCACTATTGTCAATTTACCTTTTTGTAAATATTTTTCTTATCTTCAAATTTCAATTCTTACATGGTAATATGCATTCACGCAAATTTATATTCAGTCACTCACAACCTTGTGCTATGGCTCATTAAATGTTTGTTTAATTATTATTGTATATTGTAGCTTATCTTATTCTTGTCTGTATGTCTGTTTAGCTCTTCATATATGAGCATAAATTGCTGTTTTTATTGAAAATGCAATTTTTGATATCTCAAAAACCTGATGTGATAGAGAAAAACTGATGCCAGATTTGGAATCAGCAACCCAAAATTACTTTATAACCGTTGGAAAATTACCCCAAAATTACCTTGAAACAGTTGACTTCTGGCATGCAGAATAGCGTTGGCTGGATGCCACAAGGAGCCACAACATGACATAACAGCAATGCTACACACCTCTCCAAGCTCCTGCAGAAGCAGCAGACCAGACAAAGCCAGTTCAGTTTACTCTGAGACAGAGATGCTGCGGGCCATAGTTGATGCAGCAGAGGCAAAGATATGGCTTGCTCTGAGTAAAATGGAAGTAGTCCTCAAATCAATGGAAGAAAAGCCTGTTGATGAGCAGGTAACTAAAAATACTTAGGCTGCTGTTCGAGCAGCAGAACTGAAGATAAAATTTGAACTCTTAAAAAGAGAAGGATATGTTGAAATTTCAGAGCCCGACTCATAGTCATGGAAAAATTCTTACAGGAAGAACATGTGGTTGGCCAGTCAAGTTTCCTCAGTAAGGTCAGCCAAATGACTCACTGCTAACTCCACTCCACTCCTAGAGACTTAGTCATATCAGTTAGAGATGCAACCACTACCAACTCAACCTGCTCCAGCAGTGGTTGCCACAGAGTGCCAGGATGCCAGATTTTTGATCTGCAACACTTTAGGGACCACCAACCTACCTAAGTACAATAACCAACCAGAAATCTATTGAGCCTGCAAATTTGGGCTCACCACACTCACTTACAGTCCATAACTCACCGTATGCCCCCATTGGATGACAAAACACAGATCGGCATACTGATTGGCAGATATCTAACTAAGACAAACCCATAGTCTCCCCATGCCCAAAAATTGCATGTAGGCTGGGTGGTGATCTTAGTAGTATGCTGCTCTCAAGTCGAAAAGATGGGAGGGAATGTCAACTCTTTGCACAACAACCTTACAAGTGAGGAATGTAGCTCACATTCTGAACCAGCATTCAACAGACTGGTAGTGAAAGAAGCACCCTGGCCCAAGAGCTAACTTCATGCCAGTGACACATCCTAAAGTCAAGAAGCCAAGGCAATTATTTTGGTACAGAAGTATTTAAAACCACTGAGCATGGCACCATAAATGCTCTGTCTTGTGAAGATAAATTATTCCTACAGATTATGCAACAGGAAATTCATAAAGATTACTACTGAAAAGGCCCTCTGCCCTTCAGGTTACCCAGGCGGAGGTTACCTAATAATCGGAAACATACCTTGCGCGGGTTAAGATCTTTGCATAGTAATTCGATGAGGAAGACAGAACTAAGAGATAATTTCATCACCTTTATGCAAGGAATGCTAAATAGCAAGCATGCAGAACCAGTTCTACGATACAAGTAGGGCTCAAAGGATGTTGGTACTTACCACCTTTTGGTGTATACCACCCACAAAAACCAGGACAAATTAGGGTTTGTAGTGCTTGAATCCAGCGGTGGAATGATATCTTTTTGACTGACCCAGACTACAAGTGTCCTCACTACTATTGAGGTTTAAAAAAGAAAAATGACCCCATGTCATTTTCTTGCAATTAATAATAAGTGATTCTGGTATGAAACATAACATGTATTTTTTTTTTTACCTGGTTATATTTCTTGGTCCAAGGGTTAATCCTTTCATTAATTTAGTTTTTAGTCCCCAAAACTAATATACTTATAACCTGTTTTGTTTTTTTAAATAAGAAAATGTTCTTCAAAATTGTCTTATTTAAAAAAACAAAACAGGTTATAAGTATATTAGTAACCAGATTTAGGGGAGCTAAATAGTCTCCCAAAAATGTATGGGGAGAGACTTTAGAGTCAAGGAGTCGACTTCTTGCCCCACCACTCATTCATGCATGGGACCCAAGGTGTCTGCCTAACATGCCTGACAGAAAGATCAGACCTGCAACCAATATGCACACTTCTCTTAGTCTTGCACATCTGCTACCTTATCTCTCCCTCTCAGGTCTAAATAGTTTTCCTCCTACAGTTTGTACTCAAAAGTGAAACAACAAAAGCCACCAGTTTCCCAATAATCTAACTAAAGTGTTGTACAGAGGTAGTCAATGTTATCCAGTTCTCGATTTAGTATTCCCCTATGCATGACAGTATTGATTGAAGGGTTAATGGCAATAAACATGAGATCATTCAGATACAAGATGAGTATGAGCACTTTTGAAATCTGGTTGCTCAAGTTAGTACTTTAGTAGTGAATTTTATAGCAAAAATACTGCTTTTAGCGTGGTGATATTTTAAACAAAATTAATTTGTATCTGCAGCTAGTATGTAGGGTTCACCATCTTACCTTCTGAAGTCCTTCAAGCACAGCCAATGAGCAAGGAACCTTGCCAGAGAGGATAGTTTTTTATTTCCTTTTTTCAGTGTTGGACACTAGTCACAGATTATTTTGCACTGTAATTTTTCAAATTTGAGTTTCCTCTTTCAATTTGGCACCCTTGACAACAAAATTGTAAATTACATGCAAAAAATACAAACATTGAAATCTATGACAAAATAATGTATTATTTAAGATTAAAATCAAAGCAGAAATGTTATATAAATCAATATAAATATATTGGAAAGCCATTTTGAAAAGAATGGTTGAATATTTACTATAGCTGATTGCTCTCACAAATTGTTTTACGTTACAGAGGGATACAACCCTCATGACTGAATACAGTGGTTATGGAAGCTGACTATATTTGGCACCACTTGGGATCTGCTATTTTAACAATGAAAAGTTAATCGATGTACATGCTTCGGATCTCAGGTGTAATGAAAGCGAATAGACCTTCATTGTTCTTACAGAATGAGGGCACTGCTTTGTTCACTTTATCCTTTGGCTCAACTATATCTAGTCAATCTTGAAGCAATGTTGGCATAGAGTGCTGAATACTGATAGATAACACTCCAATGAATTCCCTCACACATGTCTTTGTACAAATGTCTGAAAATAATCTGCAGTCACTATAAACAACTGTAAATTATTTATATGCATTATCTATACATTACATTGGGATTTAATAAGCATTGTGTTTTACTTGGGAATACTTTTTATCTCTTGAATTTAAGTCTTTTAACACTATAGTGCTTTGTTTTTATAAGTATGCATCAATGACATTTATGTTTTTGAATAGTCTTTGCACTCCCAGTATATTGTAGTACTATTTATGCACTAAGGATACTGTTTCTAGTACTCATTTTTTAATAGATCAGTGGGGAACTGATCCAGTGGCACCTTAGAATATTCACTACCACAGTTTTTGCTTGTAAGGCTACTGGAGCGCAACACTTTTAATGTCTATCAGTAGGCGTCTCTATAAGCACATCTATACACAGAGTGTGGCTGATATATCTGGTGACTAGGACTGTACATACACCTATTACACCCCACATCAACTGGCAAGATAAGCACAAGACCATCACCTAGTTGGATACCGGTTGTTGTACTGTTTTCATATCTTATTTGTGTTGCGGGTCATACATGTGAGTGCAATGTACTATCCAGTGGCGGAGCTAGTGAGTGGGGGGCCCCGGGGTCAGAAAAATGTTGAGCCCCCCCTTGTGTTGGCACTCTCACCCATGGGCTCTGCTCCAGTGCCAATTAATTAAATGTATTTAGGCTCTGCTCCAGTGCCAATTAATTAAATGTATTTATTACATTTATATTATATATATATATATATATACACTAGGTGTTGTGAGCCAAGGTGGAGGGGTAGTGGGGGTCAGGGTGGAGGGGTGGTGGGGGCCAGGGTTGAGGCATGGTGGGTACCAGTATGGAGGGATAGTGGTGGACAGGGTCGAGTGGTGGTGGGGGTCAGGGTGGAGTGGTAGTGGTGGCCAGGGTGGAGGGGTGGTGGGGTCCAGTAGAGACTAGGGTTGGGAGGGGGCCTGGGATGGCTAAATAAAAAAAGCAGGAGGAGGTGGGCCCCCGCTCCCAGAGCAGGGCCCCGGGGCATTGCCCTGCGTGCACTGGCAGTAGTTCCACCCCTGTTACTAACGTTGTTTGGATTTAATTTTATTCTCTGTAAAATAAACCAGTGATTTCTACACGATTGATCCTTTGCGCTTCTCTCCCCCATACCTTCTTGTCTATTACATTAAACCTGTTTAGATAATAATTGTACAGTCAAAATACTTTTTTAATTTCAAAGGCATTTGAGATTTATACTCAAAATAATTTGATTAATTGCTTCAGGTATTGGCCCTTTCAAAAATGTGCAAATTTTGAGAAAATATCAACTCAACTCTGGGAGCGTTTATTGTGAGCATTATAATAACAGTATTCCTTTTTTTGTGTGTGCTTTCATTAATAGTACATTAAAAAGATATGTGCCTGGGGGGGCGTGGCTAACCAGCGAAGTGACAGGACGCATGGTGCTGCAGCTCCGCACATAGACCCGCAATAATTAGGTCTAATTATCCCTTTACGGGGGGAAGCGGGAATAATTTTTGCATATCCGTGCCCAGAAGAGTCCGAGGAGTGCAGGGGTACGTTTTTTGTCCCTGCTCGGACGGAATTCGGACACCGCGAGGTTGAGGCCTATCCCATCAGGCCTCCCCGGTGTGAACTCAGAACACCCCATCCGGCCCCCAGCTACTCCAGAGCTGCGAAAAGCCCAGAGCTCTTGAGAGCACACGACGAGAACCAGCCACCCGGAGTGCAAGGGGTGAGTGGACCCAGGGGCGGGCAGCAGAACCCAGGAACAGTACGTGTGCAGAGGCTGGGAAGGAGAAGGGGAACGCGCAAAGGCTGGGGACACAGAAAGGGGGCAGCCAGCTAGGCATCCAACCCACCCCAGTAATAAGGGTAAAAGGCCGCAGGGGACCCCAAACATCAAACCCCATCAAACCCCACGATACCTGCATATCAACCAGACTCCAGCAGGAACAATCCCTCTGGGAGAGTTTCCCGCCAAGAGGATAGGAGGCCATCTTGGAGCACAGATTCAGCAAAGGGTGAGTGATACAGGCACCCCACGGACACTAAAAGCAAGACACAGGGCCCTCACTAATACAGCTTCTACTATAGCAAGTTCCCAACATAGAAAGCAAAGACAGCTTAAAGAGCAGAGGGGCAGCAGGAGAAGGGACCCCAGGAAACATCTAGCGGTCAAAAGAAAAAAAAAAAATCACAGTAAAGGCTGCTGCCAATAAGCAGGGCTTTCTCCCCGCCTCACAAGAAGCCCTGAAGGAGCTGAGAGGCTCCAAGTAAGCCCAAACAAAACCAGGCTGGCTACCCATCTTACCTGAGGTGGGGACACATGAACTAACCTCCCTTTCATATCACATACAGGTGGTAGCGGCCATTTTGTTCCCTAGAGTGGGGGAAACTGAGCACAATTCTCCAACCTGGAGGGGTGCAGGGCCCCTTGTCCATCGGGAAGTTGCAAGACTATTTAAAAGGGCCCTGGTCTGAACTAGGCTAAACACCCTTGGCACAGCATAAGGAAAGCTTTTACAGTACCCTGTGGCTTCATTTGGGAGCTGGTTAAATGAAGGTTAAACACCCTCCACAGAGCATACATACTGAACTGATATCCATAGCTATGTTAAACTAACAAGAAGGAGGGGGCCTTGCCTGGGAAGACACAGCGCAGCTAGACAGTACGTCAATGTATTAACCTAAAAGAAAGGGATAAGAACATGGGAATCCCCGCTACAGACAACTAAGCATCATGCCTCAGGAATCGGTCTAACAACGGCACCCCAGTGAATTACAAATGCTAACCTGCATGGAAAATGAAGGGTAAATCACGCAAGAGCTCGGCAGCTAAAGGAATTCCAGAACACTTCCAAACGCTCCCAAAACGTCAACCCTCGCCCCAGAGCCCCGCTGCAGATCTTTCTGACAATTCAGACATGGAGGGAGGACAAAAGAATACTCTACGGGAGCCGGAGATGATAGACAAGATTATCACAAGATTTGAAATCTTACTAAAAACCCAACTTTCCCAGGCAGTGCAGGACTTTAAGAAAGAAATCCAAGAACTGGGACAGAGAACCCATACTCTAGAGAACCTCACAGACCAATTGGTCTCAACTCAAGGGCTGGACAGGAAAGATATCTCGGCTAATTCTGCCAGAATCACCCTCCTGGAAAACAAACTGGAGGATATTGAAAATCGGTCCCGCAGAAATAACATTCGATTTAGAGGGATCGACAAACGGGTAACTAACCTGGTACCCTACATCAAGGAAGTGATTCGGTCCTTGCTGCCGGAAGGAGAAGAGGAAGATATTGAAATTGAAAGAGCTCATAGAGCCCTAGGAGCATCCGTTAACCAGAGTCTACCTAGAGACACTATAGTCCGATTCCTCCGACAAAGAACAAGGGACAATATCCTTTTTGCTGCCAGAAATACGCCACAGGTGGTTGGCCCAGATGGATCCCAACTACAGATTTTTGCGGATATTGCCCCATCCACTCTGCTCAAGCGCAGGGAAATGAAACCAGCTTTAAATGTTCTTATAAAGAACAAGATCCCGTACAAATGGGGATTCCCATTCCGCTTACTGTTCCAAGCCGGAGGAGCCACTTATTCTGCTGTCTCATTGGATGACTGCCAAAAACACTTGATCCAGCTCAAACTGGCCACCAGCGAAGACTTTCGTGCACATCGAGCTGAAAGGCCAAAAGACAGACCATCAAGGCAGTGGACAGATATACCGGTTCACAAAAAACAAAGAAACCAAAGAGAAACGGCATGCTCGCTACAATCCGAGCCTGGGACCTCCGGCAGGTTTACCCCAAACACTCCCCCCTTACCGGTGGATGAAGGGTGAACTTTAGCAATATTTAGAAATGTGAGAAATATTAAATCAACGTACAAAAGGTTTAACATTAGTTAGTAAATCTAACAGTGTATACAAATGTCATTGTTTATTGTGAGCTGAAACACATATGTTTAGAGATTACCCTAGAGAAGAGTGAGCTCATGCCAAAAAGTTTATAGTTCTAAATACATTTTCTTCTTACATTGCTGGTGTGTTCCCAGGTACAGGCCTAGTCCAGGGCTGCTGTTTAGTAGGGTAAAGTTATTACTTGCCTATTAGGGAACTGCTCGAAGGTATACTTTTTCCTCATACTAGGGACTGGGAGAGGACATTTTTCCCTCTCCACCCTAGGCACTTAGGTGCAATTGGTAAAATTTAATGAGGATCACTGTCTTTGAAATGTTCTCCGGTTATTTTCATCTGTTTTTCTGTTATGTCTTATTATTTAATTACTGTTTTACTAGCTTGCTGGCTGTCCTTTACTCTCCATTCCTGAACGTAAAACATCCCAAAGGTAATCCCATCAGGTTAGAAAACAGCCGTCCCTCAGACGATAGACTCCCAGGGGGTATTCCCGCCGGGTCAGGGAGCGGTCCACTCTCCCAGCATATCTCTCCAGGCCTCAAGGTTATAGGGACTCCTCCTCTGGATTGGGGTAAGTCAAAATATCGCTGCACTACTCCACACACATGGCAGAAAATCTGAATAATTTAGATATAATATTCCTATCACACAATGTCAAAGGTTTTAACTCACCATTTAAACGTCGCAAGGCCTTTCTATCCTATAAAGATAGTAACCCCTCTGTCATATTCATGCAGGAAACCCACTTTGTCCACAATAACCACCCAAATTTTCTCCACAAGAACTACCCAACGGTTTTCCTAGCCAACCAAAGAACTAAAAAAGGAGGGGCGGCTATACTCCTTCACAGGAACTTCCCTTTTACTCTAGAACACAGACAGACAGATCCGGCTGGTAGTTTTGTAATAATAACAGGACTAATACAGGGCATTAAGACAACCCTTGTCTCTATTTATGCCCCCACAACTAACCCACATCAAACGGTAATAAATGTGGTAAGAATGCTAGACAAGCCAGGGCTCGGAAAAATAATAATAGGGGGGGACCTGAATCTGGTGATGGACCAGACGCAAGATAGGACGGGGAAGGGGGGTCAAGAGAGGTTCACAAAGAAAATAAAGATAATTAAACGCTTACTCCTTAAGTTAAACTTAACAGACGTCTGGAGGGAAACACACCCTACGGCTAAGGAATATTCCTTTTTCTCCCAAGTACATAATACCTATTCCAGGATAGACTACATATTGGCAGACTCCTCACTATTAGACCAGGTAAAGAGATCAGAACATACTCCCTGTACATGGTCTGATCATGCCGCCGTAAAGATGGCATTGAGCTGGGCTACAGGGGGGAGGCCCATACTCTCTTGGAGACTGAACGAACGAATTCTAGCTAACCCAGAGGTCAAAAACCAAATTTCCCAAGATCTGGATTTTTTTTTCCAAACCAATCTCACCCCAGAAGTAAGGGCAAGTATTGTATGGGCCACACACAAGGCCTATATCAGGGGATCCCTTATTAAAATCGCCTCTCACCAGAGAAAACAAAGAAAAGCTAAAGAAATTGAACTTCAAGCAGAACTAACAAGACTAGAAAAACTAAAACAATCCAAGCCGGACTTCAAAAACAGACAGGCAATTGAAAAGGTTAGGACGGATCTAGACGCGGTCCTTTCAGACCAAACTGAGAAAGCCCTAAGGTGGACTCAGCAAAAATTCTTCGACAAAGCAAATAAACCGGGCCCACTCCTAGCCAAAAAGTTACAATCAAAAAATACACAGAATAAAATACACCAAATAAAAACACAGGAAGGCGAGCTCACAGCAAACCCAAGTAAAATTAAGTCTACCTTCACCAATTACTTTAACTCCCTCTATGAAGGATCCCCATCTCTCAACCGTAATGAGATGAAATCATTTCTCAATTCAATTGATCTCCCCACCATAGCGGGGGAAGAACTGGGAACCCTTAACGCCCCAATATTGCTAGACGAGGTGCGTAAAACGGTTCACAAACTCAAAGAGGGTAAAGCTCCGGGACCAGACGGTTTTACCAATAACTATTATAAAACATTTATAGAAACGTTGGGACCACACCTAGTTACACTCTTTAACAATATTTTAGCGGGAGAAAAAATACCCGCAGAGCTTAATACTGCTGAAATTGTTCTATTCCCCAAGGAAGGGAGGGATCCCCTAGAAATGAAAAACTACAGGCCAATCTCACTCCTAAATTGTGACATGAAAATTCTATCCAAAATCATGGCAGACAGACTAGCTTCTTTCTTGCCAAGACTGATTCATAATGATCAGGTAGGCTTTGTAGCCCACAGACAAGCGGGAGACAATATAAGGAAAGTCATTAACCTCATACATGAAGCCAAAATCTCCAAAACCCCTACATGTCTTATGGCCTTTGATATAGAAAAGGCTTTCGATTCTCTAGAATGGCCTTATCTATTCGCGACCCTAAATAAATTTGGTATCAGTGGACAATTCATTAACCTACTGAAATCTTTCTATAGCTCCCCTTCGGCGAAACTGAAACTACCAGGTCCTGTGACTCCGAATATAGCAATAGGAAGGGGGACTAGGCAAGGATGCCCTCTATCACCCTTACTTTTCGCTATGGCTATGGAACCCCTAGCCAGGGAAATCAGGGCAAATTCGGAGATCTCTGGAATTAAGGTGGGACATCACCACTTCAAGATTTGCATGTTCGCAGACGATCTACTATGCGTAGTAACCAACCCAACTAACTCAGTCCCGGAACTCATTAAAACACTGGAAAAGTTTGGCCGACTATCGGGCCTAAAACTAAACTTAGAAAAAACAGAGACCCTGGCCATAGATGTTCCGGCAACAGAAAAAAATAGTCTACATGATAAGTATAAATTTAATTGGGACATAAAATACATAAACTACCTAGGAATAAGGTTAACGGCAAACCTGGGGGATCTTTACAATGAGAACTATTCTAAGCTATTAAAAACCTTGATTACAGACTTAGGTAGATGGACGAAATTTCGCCTCTCCTGGATGGGGAGAATTAACACAATAAAAATGAACATTTTACCCAGACTCCTTTACCTGTTTAGAACCCTCCCGATCCCGGTGAGAAATAAAGAATTGTCTAATTTCCAAAGGCAGATCTTTAAATTCATTTGGAACCAGGGTCCATCAAGAATCGCGAAAAGAATCATGTATCTGCACAAACTAGATGGAGGATTATCCTGCCCTAACTTTAAACTTGATTAGAAGGCAGCTCAATTATCCTGGTTGCCAATCGCCCATTCCGTGTCACATCAACCAGCGTGGGTTTATATAGAAAACCAATCAATGAGACCATTGACTTGGGACACAATTATGTGGCTTCCAGATATTCCCCCCAAATTGAGAAATATTCCCAATCCTATGATAAAACACACGCTCACATGCTGGAAATGGGCCCACACACATACGAAATTATTTCCCAAACCTTCTTACATGATCTCACTCCTTAATCACCCTCAGATGTCAGTTGGCCTAAACTTGGCTTCCCAACACTGGTGGAGGAGCAAAAAACTAGATAGGCTGGGAGAGTGGATTGAGAAGGGGCAAATTATCTCGTTCGAAAAATTAAGGGACAAACACGATCTACCCTTGACAGAACACTACAATTTCTGCAGGCTTAAACATCTCGTATTAACCTTGTTAGAGTACCATACAACTCTGGAAATGAACTGGCTATCAAAAATGTGCCAAGTGGCACCTCTAACGAAAGGCACTCTAGGGATGCTTTACAAAACATTTAATGCCAGACCGGTAGGTCTCAAATTTAAACACATGGTAGACTGGGAATCTGACATGAATACGAATTGGGATTTAGGTAAATGGAGGATAGCTTGGTCCAACATCTATAGGGGCTCCCTGAACTATAGCATTCTAGAAACTGCCATCAAGGTGCTACACAGAGTATACATAACCCCGGAAAAGCTCGCTAAATGGAAAAAGTCAGAAAACCATTTGTGTTTTAGGGGATGCCAGGTAGTTGGGACATTTCCCCATATATGGTGGTCCTGCCCCAAAGTAGCAAAGATATGGGACCTGGTTTCGGAACTAGCCTCAGACTTATTCCATACCCAGGTGGACAAGTCTATAGACAACATGCTGCTGGGGATCCCCTTTAACACCCTTACACCTCCCCAAAACAGGCTGCTGCAATACATAACCCTGGCAACCAAGAGCCATATTGCTAAATCCTGAAAATCCAGTAACCTAAACTTCCAGCTGATCAAACATAAGATAAATTATATTGCCATCAACGAAAGAATCACCCACCTACTGGATGACTCTATGGACAACTTCAGGAAAATATGGGACCCATGGATAGTATACATAGGCCTAGCATTGGGTTGTTAGGACTAATGTCTAGTTAAAAAGTAGAATCTTTCCCTCAAATAGGTCGGACTGAAGGCCTAGGGAGGAATTATGGGAAGGGAGTGGGGGGACATCCTCATTATAAATTACCTGGATTAGGGGATTCCATAAGGGACAGGCCAGCAAGCAGTTTAAGTTTGTAGTTTTGAAACACGTTTTTAAAAGATTTATGTTCAAAACAAAATGGAAAAAAAAATAAATAAAAAGAAAGTCACTTTATAGGTACCATAGCCTTATGGCTCGATGTGCAACAGGCGAACATTCATCTTGACTGTACATGCAGTGGTGTCATAGAGTTTTCTTATGTTGATGTATACAAATACATGTATGTTGGGATTCATGGATGTACGAAAACCAGAAAGGCCTGCGAGCCAAGGTACAATGTGTAAATTGATATATGACATATGGTGACAATAAAACTCATTGTTATAAAAAAAAAAAAAGATATGTGCCTAGTTATAAAAAGTTATGAATTGTTACTAACTTGTTTTACTTTCCTTCTGTTTGATTCTTGGTGGTTGTCACAATGGAATTTCCTTCCCCCATTCCACAGAATGTTTTCCTGTATGTCCACCTTTATTAGTCAATGTCATCATATGGCAGAGGACCAAGCACAACATGATTATGTGGACTAATTGGAAGATACTGTGTGCAGCAGAAGCTTCAATATAGAAATGCAAATTTTGCTGCCCTCCTACATCACACTGAGACATCCTCTCATGGATGGGAGGAGCAAGATAGCCTAACATATAAATAATTTAGAGATGGTCAAAGGGAAGTTAAAGAAATAATAGTAATAGTTAATTTGTAACTTTATAAAAATTCTACAGGTTATAAAAAGGTATTTTTTACAATACTTCTCTATCATTATGCTAAAGAAGGTTTTCATTACGCTCTGGAGAATTCAGTACCATTTACATGGATCGGGAACCCCCAGGAATATCATGTGAGGGAGACCTCCCATAATGCTGAACACAGTGTTCTGGTTACTATTATGTTGCTATATGGCTGATTTGCTTGGGTTTTATTTGCACTAGGCGGTGGTGAGCCTTTCCCACCCTTCCAGTCTTGTTTTTTACATATTATCTGTGAGCACAACTTGGTGGAATCATCATATTGATGTCTACATTACGAGACAGTCATTGTAGTCTGCATACTGAAGATTGAACTATTGGATGGAACTGTCTCTTTGGAATAATTATTTTCAAGGTTGGACTTTTTTTACTGGACTATAGTTAGGCATCAGCTTACCTTGTTTCCTAACTAAACATTCTCTTGCATATGGATTAATAAGACAACTATTCTTTTGGTTATTTACTTATCATTTCATTTGGTGTAATACCCTATAGCGCTATGGGTTGATACTTACACTTAAGGTGTGGTATAATTGTGGGAAAGTTTAACATCTCTTTCGATTCATGACATGAAGCTCCGATGAAATTTCTTGAAAAATCTCCACCATACATTTCCACCATACATTTAAAAACAAGTGATCTGTTCATATCTTCTATCTAATAACATTGACTAATATGGCAAATGCCTGGAGCCAGTTATCACAAGTCTTTGGAAACTCCTGTAGAATCTCTTCTTTCCTCATGCTTCTCGTTATCACATTTTTTTGTATTAACTTTAGTGCCCATATATCGGGATTCTGGTAAAAGTGATAACATTTCAATAAACTCTCTTCTCCTGTCTTTAATTTTCTTGAGACGGAAATGAACCCAATACCCCTTGGGTAGCAAAGGTAAGAAGCATTATGGGCTGAATCAGTGACCTTCATGCTCCTTTTCGAAGCAGCTGGATCTACTTGATACATAACTGCAGCCGCACTCCCTACTATCTTTGTTGTTTGCTCCATTACTGTTGATTTTACATGTATTTTAAGCTATGTTTCTTAATAGATAGTGTGGATACCTGAACTGACAAATTCTGTCCCTTAATAATATTGGAATTCTGTCCACTGAATGCTGGAGAAAACTGCCCTACAGTCCTTGTAGGAATCCATTCAATTGAGGCACATGGTTCAGCCAATGTTGGGGGTGCATGATTTGAAGTCGCCTCTACTTCAGCCAGAGATTTTAGAGGATGTAAGTTAGAGATTAAGCTGCTCAGTTCCGCAGTTCCAGAATGCATAGCTCTCACCATGTGTGTACTGGAAGGTTGCTTGTCTTGAATCCAAGGTGCTGTCTTGGTAACTTGAAAATGTCGCCTGTGTGGCATCACGAACATGCACAGTTCAGTATTTCCCATTATAATTATTCAGGCTTCTGGCGAATGGAAGAAACTAATTGTGGTTGAGGAAAAGATGGGTCAGGACATGCTGCAGAACAGTGCCTTGTTTGTCTTGTGTAAAACTGGTAAGATGACCTTATGTTATTAGATATCCTGTTATGTGTCCTACTCTGTCTGTGACTGACTATAGACCAACTTCACTCTGTGATAACTGTGAACTTGAGTACCTTCTCATATACCTGTTACCCCAGGGAGATAACTATAATGGGAATCTGCATCTCTCTCCCTTTAACATTTCATGTGGTGTGAGTTACACAAACATTATAGCTATGAAGCTAAGGGTTTTGCACCACCACCACACACATAGATGTTATTACTCTTCCTTTGATTATTGGCTGATAATGCATTATGAGAGAAATGAATACCATCTACACTTGTTGCTTTTGGATATATGGCACATAAGGGAAGGGGATACCTATAAAACGATTTATTAGCAACTCCAGGCTGTGCAGAGGACTTTCCCGGTTGCTCGACAGCCATCTTAACCTTACATGGCTCTTCTGCTGATGTTTCCATATGCTTCTTTGTTTGTTTAGCGTTGTTCAGTTGTGTCCGACTCTCCTTGACCTCATGGACCGTAACACACCATGCTGATTCACTTGGTTTTCATGGCAGAGATACTGGAGTGAGTTGCCAGTTCCTTCTCCAGTGGGCCACAGCATACAGATCCTGGTATTCCTAGGTAGTCTCCCATCCAAGTATTGGCCAGGCCTCTTTGTTCCCTGACTGAAATCAAACCCAGGTCTCAACAGTTAAAACACCAAATCCTAACCAGCAGGGAACCCTGCTGATTATTTTTTAACTAGTAGAGATGTACTCAGGGCTCACTCATATGCTCCTTCCTTTGTCTACCACACCTGGAGGGGATCTGATGTCTGCTGTATTTTGTCTTTTATTACCTCCTTGTCAGCATGTGATACCTCGCTGCTTCTAGAACAGTCGTTCTTGGTCTTCCTGCCATTGGCTGTCCCACACTAGTGCTGCGGTTTGTAGGTTTAGAAGTGCTGAATCAGTGGAAATTCCTCCAGTGGTGACTGGGCCATCGGTGAAGGTGAGACCAATGATGGAAGCTCCCAGTTATCAACAGAAGACTTGCCACCCATGGTATCCAATAGGAGCTCCATGAGTACAAAAAAGTAGGAGTGACAGAAAGGAACCTGATTTGTTGGTACTAAGATCTTCTTGGTAAAGCAGTGTCTGCTGTTTGGTTTGTACTATAGCTGAGGAAAGAACATTGTCACAGGCACCAATGTCTTCATATTATAGTTACATAGTTACATAGGCCCTCATTCAATTGCGATTTGGCCAATTGAATAGTGCTCTAAATAAGCACATAACATATATTTTTTAAAGAAGTTTTTAGTTAGTGAAAACCTTTTAGATAAATGCTTACTAAGTAAAAACTTCTTTAAAAAAATATGTTATGTGCTTATTTAGACCCCTATTCAATTGGCCAAATTGCAATTGAATGAGGGCCATAGTAATTAAGGTTGAAAAAAGACTCAATCCATCAAGTTCCACCTTTTAAAATCTCCTCTGATCTGCAATATGAGGATTAGTTTTTAATTAATTAGTTGTTAATTAGTTATTAATCAAAGTGAAACTTAGCCAATCGTCTCAAAGGAAACAAAACAAAAAAATCCTTCCTGACCCCAGATACTTGCGATTGGATTTCTCCCTGGATCAATATTCTCTCTAATTATCCAGGATAACACTGAATTCCCTTCTTAATTAGAAATAAATCAAGTCCCCTTTTAAAGTTATCTATCTGTCACCACCTTCCTTGGTAGAGAATTCCACAGATTAGCCACCCTTACTGTGAAGAACCCTTTTCTTTCTTTAAGGTGGAATCTTTTTACTTCTAACCTCAAGGGGTGTGTGTCTTCTTGTCAGTTGAAAACCTCTTGGCACAAAAAATTCCCTTGACAAAGCCTTGCATTGACCCTGGATATATTTATATAAGATAATCATATCCCCTCTTAGACGCCTTTTTTCTAGAGTAAATAAGTTTAATTTGGTTAGTCTTTCTTCCTAACTTAGCCCCTCCATTCCCCTTATTAGTTTTGTTGCCCTCCTCTGTACCCTTTCCAGCTCTAAAATGTCCTTTTTATGAAGTGGTGCCCAAAATTGTACTCCATATTCCAAATGAGGGCGTACTAGAGATTTGTATAGTGGCAGAATTATAACTGCTTCCATTGCTTCTATACCCTTCTTAATACATGCTAATATTGTATTTGCCTCTGCAGCTGCTGCTTGGCTTTGAGCACTGTTACCTAGGTGGTTGTTCACAAGTACTCCCAAATCCCTTTCAATATCTGATACCCCTATATTTGCTCCATTAAGATTATAAATTGCATGGCTATTTTTCCTTCCCAGATGCATAACTTTACATTTATTCGTATTAAATCTCATCTGCCATTTAAAAGGACATTCCTCAATTATCTGAGTTAATTACCTTGCACAACTTTGTGTCATCAGCGAAAATGGAGACACTACTTTCCAGTCCCACCTCTAAGTCATTAATAAATATGTTAAAAAGGAGAGGACCTAATATTGGACCCTGAGGAACCCCGTTTACCACATTAGTCCAACTGGAGTATGTTCCCTTTACAACAACCCTTTGCTTCCTGTCTTTTAGCCAGCTCTCAATCCATGGGCAGATATTTCCTGTATCCCTTAGTTTGCACAATAGTCTCCCATGTGGCATTGTATCAAAAGCCTTTGCAAAATCCAAATAGACTACATCTATTGAGTTGCCTTGATCCAAGTTCTTACCAACCTCCTCATAGAAACTAATTAAATTTGTTTGACATGACCTATCCCTCATAAATCCATGTTGACTCCTATAAATAATCCTGTTCAAATAGACATATTATTGTATATTATCCCTTATTAACGGTTTTAAAAGATTCCCCACTACAGAAGTGAGGCTCACTAGTCTATAATTCCCCAGATTTGCTCTTGCTCCCTTTTTAATTATAGGTATTACATCTGCTTTTCTCCAGTCATCTGGTAGAAACCCTGTGTTGAGTGAATCTTGAAAAATTTAATATAATGGTTTGGCTATTACAGAACCCAGTTCCCTCAGTACCCTTGGATGTATTCCATCAGGACCCAGGGCTTTATTAACATTTATTTTTTCTAACCTCTTTTGGATTTCTTCCTGCGTTAACCAGTTATTTGGTGAAAGTAGTGTAGCCCCATTATGTTGCAGTGACCCAACCACTGCTACCTGCCTTGTGCATACCGAAGAAAATAACCTATTTCGTTCATCTGCCTTTTCCGGGTCACTAATTTTCAGATGGCCTGTGTCACATTGTAAGGTTCCTATAGCTTCCTTCCTGGCCTTCTTCCCATTAATTTACTTAAAAAATATTTTAGGGTTAGTCTTACTCTCTTTTGCAATTCATTTTTAATTTTCTATTTTAGCCAGTCTAATAGCCCTTTTGCAAGCCTTGTTGATTTCCTTGTACTTACGTAAAGCAGTCTCTGTTCCCTCTTGTTTGTATAATTTAAATGCCTGTTTTTTACTCCGTATTTTGATCTTTAAATCATTGTTAAGCCACACTGGTTGTGATTTACTTCTTTTACTTTTATTCTCACACGGTATATGCCGATGTGTATGTATATTTAGTAAGGATTTAAATGTTGTCCATTTATGTTTAGTATTTTTACCTGCCAGTTCTTTGTCCCAGTCTATACTTTGTATTGCTGCCCTTAGACCATTTCAAATTTGCCCTTTTAAAATTAAGGGTTTTTGTTGGCCCCTTAAAATTTTGTTTTTTTAATTCAATCTCAAATGAGACTGTTTTGTGATCACTGTTTCCCAAAGCTTGCCCTATTTCAACATTTGATACTATATTGATATTATTTGTGATAACTAAATCCAAGATATCCTAATTTCTAGTAGACTGTTGTATAACCTGGGCCAGATAATGATCCCTGAGTGTACTCAAGAACCTGCTCCCCTTAGCTGAACTGCTTGTCTCATTTACCCAGTTTATTTCAGGGTAATTAAAATCTCCCATTATTAGAACTTGCCCATGCTTAGCTGCATTTCAAATCTGTAACAATAATTGTATTTCCTCACTTTCAGCTTTATTTGGGGGTTTATAGCATACTCCTACTAATATTCTTTTGGAATTTGCTGCTCCGCTATTTTATCTCTACCCACAAACATTCAACATTACCGCTAGTTCCACTATAAATATATTTTCTGACTATAGGCTTAAATTCAGGCTTAACATACAGACAAGTCCCTCCTCCTCTTTTACCATTGCCCCTATCTTTCCTAAATAGGGTATAACCATCCAGATTAACAGTCCAGTCATGAGATTCATCCCTATACGTTTTGGTAATGCCTATAAAATCCCATTTCTCAATAATTGCTAATAACTCTAACTCTCCCATTTTTCCTGGCAAGCTTCCGGCATTAGCAAGCATACACCTTATGCAGTTTGGTGGTGCTTGCCACTATACTTGAGTTACTTAGTAATACCTCCCTATTGACTATACTACCCCTCCTCCCATCTCCTCCCCTATGAGTTTTTAATTCATCCCTTATAACCTCTACACTTTCTACCCCATTACTTATATCTAGTCCCTCCCCCCATCTACTAGTTTAAAAACTCCTCCAGCCTTTCTACCATCCTATCCCCTAGCACAAAAGCTCCCTCATCATTAAAGTGCAATTCATCCCTACTGTAGAGATTGTACCGAAGTGAGAAGTTAGCTGAGTGCTCTAAAAACCCAAACCCCTCCTTAGTGCACCACATCTTTAGCCACGCATTAACCTCCCTAAGCTCTTTCTGCCTCCCTGGGCTAGCACGTGGCACTGGTAGTATCTCAGAAAATACTACCTTGGAGGTCCTTGCCTTCAACTTATTACCTAGTTCTCTTATTACATGGTACTAACTTTGTCATTGGAACCAATGTGTACCTAGACTGCCCGTTCATTTCCAGCCCCTCCCAATAATTTATCTACCCAATCCACAACATGCCGAACCCGAGCATCCGGGAGACAACAAACTGTTCGATTGCTGGGATCTGGGTGACAAATCACCTTGTCTACCTTCCTAATAATAGAGTCCCCTACCACCAAAACCTGTCTGTTGCTCTGCCTATTCTGCCCTCCCACTCCTCCAGTAGAACTGTTCTCCTGGCTGTTAGAGGGAACAGCTCTATCTGGCATTGCCATTCCTGAATTGACACCCCCAACAGTTTCACTCAATCTGGCAAATCTGTTGGTGTTTACCAGCACAGAACTGGCCTGCCTCCTCCTGTTGCCCATAATTCCCCTTCTAACTGTAACCCAGCTACCTCCCTGGACATCCTCACTAGTCCAGGCTACACCCTCCATGCTAGGCCTAACTAAACTGTGCTCAGTGAGCACCAACTCCCTTCCAGTGGAGCAATATCACTAAGTGCTGCAATGCTCCTCTCCAGTTCTCCAATTTGAGCTTCCAGAGAGGCAACATGCTCACACCTCTCACAGATGGACCCTGGATCATCTGTTTCAGTATTGCATACATATGACAGGATGTACACAGAGTGAGGTTGCCACTGGTCTGACTTATAATTATTATTATTGTCTACAAAAATTCAGTGGGAAAAATAAACAAGAATAAAAAATAATATCACATATAATAGTTGTCAAATTACTAATCGTCATCACGCGAAGCGAGGGACGCAGTTTGGTCCGCAAATGCAGACCCTCACAAAGGGAGGGCCGCATTTGTGGAAGGTGGAGGCTTTAAGGCACATGACTTTGGAACAACACAACCTCGCATAATCCTTAACTCGCAGCACTTTGTCCTACTCCACCTCAAAATACTAGCAGCACAACCCTGCATTGTTAACTACCAGCACTTTTCCTACGGTGCCTTAAAACACCATACAAAACTCCCACAAACACCTTAACTCGCAGCTATTTACTCCTACGGCGCTTCAAACAAATCCACAAAACTCCCACACACAAACCACAAGTCGCAGCACTTACAAAACTCGCAGTACTTAGCCCATCAAACATGACGAACGCCGGACTCCAAATACGAGTCGTAACGAGTCGAAAAACCACAATACGAGTTGTAAAAATACGAACTTAGCAGGCGACACGTGCAAACCAAAAACCAGTGAAAACACACTAAATACACCAGAAAAAAATACAAAAACATCACACAGAGCATGGGGCAACAGCCAGACAATTTTCGCCACTCGAAAATCGTCTAAGCGAGAAAAAAATGGCAGCCGAAAAAAATTAAAATGAGGCTACACGACCGTGAAGCGCGCAAAACAAAGCCGGACACGTAGCAGTTTGACAAGGCACATACAAGGTACTACAACGGACTTACTAAAGACGGAAAATCCTTTCGCCACGCGTAGCTAACGGTTCTGGCTTGCACACGCAGCCTATATATAGGGCAGACTTGCCACACTGCTGACACTTTCTCCTCAGGTGATGACAGTCTGACTGGACATTTTCTGCTGCTGGAAAATCCAAAGAGATTGTTAGCTCTGCAGGATGTTGATTGCTGGATATTTATTAGAAATAGGTAAAGTATATTAATTAATTATTTATTAATTACCAAAAAACATTAATAAACAAAAAAAATGACATTACTACATTTTTCAATACATTTACTTTAGCACAGTATTAATCATTAACCATTTCAAATATGTTTATTAATTGCTTAAATTTTTAAATTTAAATTTTAATGGACATTAATTTATTAATTATTTAAACAAATGTGTACAATTGTCACTACCTTTACTTTTTTATAATATATTAGTAATTGATTAATTAGTAATGTCCATAATTAATAATTAATTATTAATAGTAAGAAAGTTCATTAAAAAAATGTATATTTATCACTGGACTTACATTTTGGGGTTGATACTCAACTATTAATGTTCATTTATTACTTTATTAATCATTAAGAATTATAATGTTCATTAATTAATTATTAATTATTCATAATAACAAATTTAGTAACAAAAATATAAAAAAATATGGATATTTCATAGTGGACTTACATTTTGTGGTTGATGCTCAACTATTAATGGTCATTAATTACTTCATTGATCATTCATAGAACAATTTTTTACGCAAAAATGCATGAAAACATATGTACATTTTGCACTGAACTTTTACTCATTTATTTTAAAGATTTCTAAAGTAAATGTGCTAAAATGCATCACAAAATAGGTAGATTTTACAGTTTCATCATATTTATCTGTTGCTGTTCATTGTCTTAAAGGTATAGCATCCTCAAACCGCTTAAATATTTACATCACTTTCTTACATTTTATAGTCCATTTACTTATATTTTGCATCTATGCCAATTAAAATCATAAAAATATTAACACAGTTTGATCATCTGCCCACCTGACTACACAGAGGGGCGTTTCCAGCATTTCATCTGCAATCAGATCACCTTCACAGGTATATCATTTTTAAATATTTAAATTTATTTTACTACATGCATGTATGACAAGGACAACAAGTACTTTCAATGATTCATACATTCATTCAAATATTAAATATGATTTTTTACATTACATCTTTTCACAGATTTCTCACGTCACCACGTGCCTGAACACAGGAGTCGCCTCTGCACTAATTAACATTACACTACATCAAATTGACAGGTATATGATTTCGTGATGACATTCTTTAAAAATATGGCATTAAGTATTGATTTGCGTTGAGAAATGTTATTTAATACATTCATTCAATCAAAAAATGTAATATGATTTTTACATCTTTTTACAGATTTCTCACATCGCAACCTGCCTCAACACAGGAGTCGCCTCTGAAGCATTTTACATTATAGAACATCTACTACACAGGTATATGATTTTGTGATGACATTCTTTACAAATTTAGGATTAAGTATTTGTTACAGCCCATGGATGACAGATATTGCTTAATTAATTTAAGTAATTTATTTTACGCAAAATTTACGTCGTAACGCAAAGAAAATACAAGACACGTTACGACCCATTACGACCTCGCAAAAATCGACTGCAACATGCGCACATGAACACATGAAAAATACAACAAATACACACAACAAACACATAAAAAGCTTACTTACAGGAAGAGGGAGCATCCAGGACCTCGAAAACTAAAGTTACACCTAATTTTAAGTCAAATTAAGCGAGATAAAAAATGGTTGCCGAAAAAAACGAAAACGAGGCTACAGCAGTCTAAAGACGCAAAACACCACCAAATACCTACGTATTTGCAGAAAAACACCTACGAGATTTAAAAACAAGGACGTAACCCGCGCAACCACAAAAACATTACAAACACAATAAATACAAACAACAAACACATAAAAAGGTTACTCACAGCAAGGGAAGGCCCAGAGGACCTCTGCAAGTGAAGTTACACCTCAATTTAAGCACAAATTTAGGAGTTTAGAGACCCAAAAATCACCTAAGCGAGAGAAAAAATGGCAGCCGAACAAAACGAAAACGAGGCTAAAGGTCCCTAAACACACAAAACACTACCATAAACACGCAAAACACCAACAAAACACGCAAAACACTACCATAAACACGCAAAACACCACCAAACAGCTACGGATATTCCGAAAAAGCCAACCAAACAGCTACGAATATTATGAAAAAGTCCCACGACATAGAAAACGAACGACGCTACATCAGCCACATTAAATACACCAAACAGCATTAGCTCACTTACAATTTCATTGCCATCATGTTTTGACGTGCAATACTCTAGTCTATTTATAACTGTGACTAATATTAATGATATGGTTTAAGTTTCTCCTCATCCCTTATTGTCCCTGAGGACGAGCATATCAAGTCTCAGGGACCAGTTTTTGATGACCACTAGATAAAATCCACTGAAGGCAAAAAGTAAGGCAAGCCATTGTGGTTCTCCATGTTTAATTCATATTTTATTTCCCAAGAAAAATTAAAACCTTCGCAATCAACTAAAAGTGACCACTTTATAAAATCTCCAAATGTAACTTATTTAGTTTCATAATGCACCTAACCTTTATAAAAATCCAATGTGAATATTGCCAGAAACGGGTTCATAGTCTAAAAATGTACATGAGATTTATTGTTTGTTTTAGAAACATATCAAAGTGAACAGGTCTCCTGAGTTTCAATCACATGGTAACACTCACACTAAATATCAACAGCCTTATTAAATTGTGATTGATTGCTGAAATAACTCACTAATCAGCAAATCACCTGCTACAAGAACTTGACCACAACAATTATCCAATCAAGGCATTAAATAAAATTCAAGTGAGACTACCTGTGCTAAAAAAAAAACACACACAGTATCCTATTCTAAAATCACATTCCAAACAGGTATGCAAGGATTTCTGTGCAATGATAAAAAACATATATGTTTGAAAATTTTGAGCCGTGACTAAAAGCATAATTATGCTTGGTAAAGTCATAAAGTTCGTTTTTTAATTTGATTCTAGTTATGGGCATCCATGATACTTTGGTGAAGAAGGGCTTGTAATGATTGATGCAAGCTGCCTGTTTCTGAGCATGTGCAGATGCGGGGCATCCCACCACTCTCCTTTTTTCCTCCTCCCCTATCCCTCTCCCTATGGATAATTTAGATAAACACACCCCAGGCTATCAGGAAATGTTGGCAATAGACAAGTGCATGTGAACAAGTGCATGTGCATTTCTGATCCTCATGTTGCTCAACCAACATTTGTAGGACTAACAAGTTGTGGTGCCAAATTAATTTTAAAATAAGTGTGTATAGATATATAGATAGATAGATAGATAGATAGATAGATGGATACAAATATAGATAGATAGATACACAGTCAAGTCACATTATTTCGACCACAAGATAATATCACAAATAACCACTATTTGCAGCATTGACAGCAGTAGTAAGTCAATAAGATGCTGGAAGGTTGGGAAGGGTATCTGGAGCTATGCAGACTGCAGCGCATCTGACAGCTGCTGAAGAGTGCGTCGTGGAAGATCCATACGGCAAACAGGTGCTTGATTGGGTTCAAGTCTGGGGAATTTGGAGGCCAGGGAAGTACTTGGAATTTGTCGTCATGCTCCTTTAACTACACCCGGACCATTCTGGCCCTATGACATGTTACATTGTCCTGCTGGAAGATCCCATCTACTCCACGGAAGACAGTCAACATGTATGGGTGTACCTGATCTGCAAGCATGGATAGATAAACCAATCGGTTGAGAGCGCCTTACAGAAGTATAAGTGGACCCAGACAATGCCAAGGAAACATTCCCCAGACCATAACAATGACGATACTAGCTTGAGTTCTTCCAACTATGGTTGCTGAGTGTTTGTTTTAAGAAGTTTTGTGCCTGACACGCCGACGTCCGTACAAATGATGAAGCAGAAAATGTAACTCATCATAGAAGGCATCCCACTGCCAAAAGGAACAAGGGACCAGAGAGAGCCATGAATTTTGCCAAGGTCCAGAGAAGGCCTGTGGAGGGCAGTGGGTCTGCCAGGGGCCAAAGAGAGCCCCAGGGGCCAGATAAAGCCTGTGTGCATGCCTAGGAGGAATTTAAACAAGTAGAGGAGGATGGAGAGAAATTATATGATGAACATTAATAAGTTCAATGTGCAGGGCTATATGGAATGTGCTATATCTATATACCATATATCAGTAATATACAGAGCAACATGGAGTGCTTATTATATTTCTATATGCCTGTAATGTGCAGGACTATATGGAGTTTACTATATGTTTATATACCTGTGTATAAATGGTTATTTATATATATGTAATGTGGGAGACTATATTGAACTTGCTATATCTTTATAAACCAGTTACTGTGTGCAGGGCTATATGATCAGTGCCGAGTGTGGTGTCCATTGGATTCTTAAAAAGTGTTCCAACTATTGTTTAGGGCTTTGATTATTAACTATTTACAAGGGGTACCCTGTATGACAAAGGACGAGACAAACATTCTGACACATAAGGAATTGACAACCCTGCTCCTGAGAGCTTACAGTGACAGTGTAAAGGAGATTTGAAAGTGACACAAGAGGGTGAGAGAGTCTGATGGACTATGATCCAGGCAGGACACACTGACAGAGGATGCTGTGTGTCCAGTGGGGTCTTCTAATATTTCATAGTGTTTTGGGATTTCTCTCCACATAGCAAGTTAGGAGTTACATAGCTACATATTATTTAAATAAAGACTTATACAGCCCTATTAAATTCCCCAACATGTAAAACTGTAGCCCGTAATGTAGCCCATAAGACTTACGGCTATTAAATTGGCCCTGTAAAGCAAGCCACTGCCGTTCTGCGTGTAAAGAGAGGAAGCAGAAAGTGGAACGTCCTTTGTTCTGTCAAGCTTATAACCGTTATGTTCCAATTTAGCTATTAAATTGCAACAAATTCACTGGCATTCAACCCTGTAACACGCAAATGGAGCCAAGAAGCCAACGGGTACCAGAGAAAAGGCGCAAGGGGGGTAAAGTCCAATCCTTAGAACTGTAAATGCACATATGCACACACTACTGTACTTAACCAATATAACTGTGAAGAACCCTTTTCTTTCTTTAAGGTGAAATCTTTTTTCCTCTAACCTCATGGGATGTCGTCTTGTCAGTTGAAAACCTCTTGGAACAAAAAGTTCACTTGACAAAGCCTTATATTGACCCTGGATGTATTTAAATAAGGTAATCATATCTCCTCTTAGACGCCTTTTTTCTATGGAAAATAAGTTTAATTTGGTTAGCCTTTCTTCATAACTTAGCCCCTCCATTCCCCTTATTAGTTTTGTTGCTCTTCTCTGTACCTTTTTTCAGTTTCAAAATGTCCTTTTTATGAAGTGGTGCTCAAAATTGTACTCCATATTCCAAATGAGGGCGTACTAGGGATTTGTACAGTGACAGAATTATATCTGCTTCACTTGCTTCTATACCCTTCTTAATACATGCTAATATTTTACTTGCCTTTACAGCTGCTGCTTGGCATTGAGCACTGTTACCTAGGTGGTTGTCCACAAGTACTTCCAAATCCATTTCTATATCAGATACCCATAGATTTGCTCAATTAAGATTATAAATTGCATGGCGATTTTTCCTCCCCAAATGCATAGCTTTACATTTATTTGTATTAAATCACATCTGCCAATTAGCCGCCCATTTCTCTAATTTATGTAAATCCCTTTGGAGGGAAAGCACATCATTATCTGATTTAATTACCTTGTACGACGACTTAGTGTCATCAGCAAAAGTGGAGTTTATACTTTTGAGTCCTACTTCTATGTCATTAATACATTTGTTAAAAAGGAAAGCACCTAATACTGAACCTTACACTTACCACATTAGTCCAATCGGAGTATGCTCCAACGTGCAAAAAAATGGCACCATAACTCACGGCATGGTGGAATATAAAAGCTCTGTATGGCAGCCGAATTTCAAGCCCGCAGCCTCTGCAGGCTTGCTGATGCTGCTACAGGCTTCAAATTTAATAGGGCTGTATATGTTGTATTGCTGCCCTTAGCCCATTCAAGTTAGCCCTTTTAAAAATTTGAGTTTTTCTTGGCCCCTTATAGCTTTTTTTTTTTTATTCAGTCTCAAATGAAACTGTGTTGTGATCACTATTCCCCATGGGTTCCTCTAATGTAACATTTGAAATTATATCAATATTACCTGTGATGACTAAATCCAAGATGGCATCATTTCTAGTAGGTTCTTGTATAACCTTGGTCAAATAATAACCCCTGAGTGTACTCAAGAACCGGTTCCCCTTAGCTGAACTGCTGGTCTCATTTATCCAGTTTATTTCAGGGTAGTTTAAATCTCCCATCATTAGAACTTGCCCATGCTTAGCTGCATTATCTATCTGCAGCAATAATTCAAATGCATCACCCTCAATTATATTTGTGAGATTGTGTTCCTCCTCCAAGACAGTATTTGTTTTTTTACTTTGGCAGTTGCATTACACCAACATAATGCCGATTTTCTAGTCTCTCAGTGAGTGTATATTACAAACACGCTGTCTTTAATTTCTTCTTACCCAGCTAAGATCAACCCAGTTTAATAGTTGTCTATTTGAATAGAGGAGAAGATATGTAGCTGCCATACAAACTTGTGGATATCTCCAAAATGTTCTCAAATATAATCATTCAATGCTTCATTCAATGTCAATGAATGCAGAGAATACTTCGGGAAACCTAAATTCAGTTTCATTTGGCTTACATTAAGCCCTGCAAGCAACCTTTCTCCCAACAGCGTGAGTTTGTCTCAACCTCTCACTCGGAGAGTTTAGCGCCCCTTTCTAGGGGACCTCAGGCAGGAAGAAGAGTCTTGAGACTTCAGCCCTGCAATCCGCGGGGCCCTTGTTTGAAGCCCTGGGACCCGGGAGGCCCCCAGTATTAAGCACTGGGACCCAGGAGGCTCCCAGTATTAAGCACTAGAGACCCTGGAAGCCACCAGTATTAAGGCCTGAGACCCTAGAGGTTCCCAGTGTTAAGCCGTGAGACCCCAAAGGCTATCCTGTATGAAGCCTGGGGACTCTGGAGGCCCTCAGTATTAAGCCCTGGGTCTCTGGAGGCTGCCTACCATTAAGTTCTTGGACCCTGGAGGCCTGCTGGTGCTAAGGATTGTGACTCTGAAGGTCCCCAGTGTTAGGCTGTCCAGTCTTTAGGACTGGGACACTGGAGGAGACCATTAAGTCTCAATACCCTGGAGTCCGTCACAATTAAGCCCTGGGATCCTGGATATCCCCCTGTGTTAAGCCCTGGGACCCTGGATGCCTCCCAGTGATTAAATTCAGCAAGTCGCCACATCTGAGTAGAGGGGGTTGGACACAGAGATGCCCTCCACTGACCATGAGCATGTCCTGGAGTTCGGGCCGATCTGACAAGGTACTTGGAATAGCCCAGAGGGAATGGGTTTTCTCAAGCCATCGGCTTCTCGAGGGTGTCCTGTGTGGGTCTGAGGGGGCTGCATCTCCATTGACACCTAGAGGGCTTTTCTTCTTGTTTCTTCTTGTTGAGTCAAATTAAGCCACTGCCTCTACTCCTGGTGGTGCCCTTCCATCAATCCCTTTAAGTTTCAGCTTTGCAACCATACTACCCCAGCACCCAAAGACTTTGGTTTTGCGGAAACTGCTTGGAGGTCATGGTAATACCGCTGTATTGATTGTCTTTTAACCTCCAACTTTCATTCTTGACTAATGAAAACATTTTTGGCAAATGCTTTTGCTTAGGTTCATCTTCCAAGAATTTCATCTCTTGCTGCCCATTACGAATGCAAATGCCCCAGCCGTCCCTCTTAATCATGGCCCCAGTTCTGAAAACCAACAAAATGGAACCGGAGTCCTCATTTTTGAATCTGAATCTGAAAAGCTGCCCAAGCTCCTAAAACTCCCTCTCGGCCCTGGGTCGGGGGGGTAGTTTCATCTTCATCACCCATTTTGTGGAAGTCTCAACCTCCGGAAACTTCTCCCTGGATGCCGGCAACTTGGCCCAACCAGGAGACTTTCGTCTGGAAGGGTCCCTGCTGGGGAGCCATTTGCTCAGGAAATGGGGGGGTGCTAAGCACTACCCCTTTCTTGCCCGAAAGGATGCTTGGGCCATCGTGGACAGCACAAAAGATGCTCTTACCTCTGGGGCGAAATCCGCCCAACCCCCTCGTACCAACTGACCCTGGGGGGAAGGTTGATTTCAGCTCAGGGCTCAATGACCAGGCTTCCATGCTTGCAGGGCTCAGTAGCCGGGAGACTGAGAGGGGCCCTGGAAGCGTATAAACCTGTCTATTAAGTGGCAAACTCACGGGCCGCCAGTGGTCTGTTGTATGATCACAGACAAAATGCTTTAGAAAGTAAAAATGTAGCCTTTATGTTAGCAGTATAGCTTTAAGATTTTGCAGACTTTCAGTCCCTACATTTTTTTAGTAATTGTGCTTTGCGATTTAACCTCTTAAACGATCGGGGTGACTCAGGGTTAATTTTCACTTCCTAAATTGGTAACCCCGAGTCACGCTCAGGGTGACTGCATGGAGGACGTGGAGGGGGCCCAGTGCTGCCAAAGTTGCCTGGGCCCCCTCAGCACACTATTCCTCCTCCTGCATCCTCCTTCCCCCGTTATCATCCTCCTCCCCCCCTGATCAACTTTCTCCTCCTTCCCCCCTGATCCTCCTTCTCCTTCCCCCTAAATTCCTCCTCACTTCCCTCTCCAGTCGCTATCCCCCTCTCTCCTTAATTTTTAACTGGATCCGATGAGCTGCCTGCTCATTTCTCCCCCCGCAGTGTGCCTTCTCACTGCCCGGTATATGCTAATGACGTCAGCCCGTCACATCATTAGCATATACCGGGCAGTTCACTGCCGAAGACACAATGCGGGGGGAGAGATGAGCAGGCAGCTCATCGGATCCAGTTAAAAAGTAAGGAGAGAGGGTGATAGGGACTGGAGAGGGAGGAGGTTAGGGGAAGGAGAAGGAGGATCAGGGAGGAAGGAGGAGGAAGAGGAGGATGATAAGGGGGGCAAGGGCGGATGATAAGGGGGGAAGGATAATTACACAAGATAATATATACTGAAAAATAGAAATACTATTATACACATTCATTATTATGACAATAACTCCCCTTTGATGGGAATGATTCTGAAAAATACATATTGCAGGGCTGCTTTAAAAGTAATTTCATTCCTGCTCCACCAGTTATAGGGGAGGTCTGTTCTCCTTAACACACATAAACTGAAATCTATACTCACACGTAAATAAACTAAAACAAACTCTATATGTGACATTTCTAGATTGGGGCGCTATTCAGCTCCAACACTTCCTGCCTTTTATCTACAGAAATTCCCTTTAATATACTGGCAATCTTCATTAAAGGAATGAGCCTCTCTGTGACCGGCACTCATGTCAATATTTCTTAAAGAAATACACCATCATCTATGTACTCCAGAAAGCATTATTTAATTCCACGTGGCCTCAGAGTGGCAAACAGAACCTGTAATTACCCCAACGTCCAGCAGTGACATCTTGTGAACAAGAATGGGAATTACATGTCCTTTATACAAAATGGCTACAGGATCCAAAAGTCCACTGGCCAGGAAAACAGAACTTCACACTATACTTATCTCATAGTCCTTTCTCCTCACTGGCGGAATTATTCATTATTTACTGTATTTTTGTACCATGGTATAATTTTCTGAAGAAAAATGCAAGGGGTACATTAAATACATTGGGACTCATGACTATACTGATTTAAAAATACAGTAATCTTAAGTTTCAAGAAGTAACATAACAGAGTACACATTGGTTATACGTCTTCTAAAATTAGAAAGTTAGTTATATTACTTCAGTTGGTATAATCGACTTTTCTGTCTGTACAATTAACCTAATCCCCATTTATAAAACCTTACCTTCATCTATGCAATCTCTCAGTCACCATGTGCAAGGTAGAGTGTCCTCCTTTAAGGCTTCCTATAGCCATGTAAATAGGACACCGGCACATGGTCATTCAGCTGTTCGTCTGTTGATCTTTATTCTGTGAATGGTTTTGCCTCCCAATACAGCTCCTTATATAGTGCCTGGGCTCTGTTACATCATCTATTATGACACATCTCTGATGTAAGAAGTTGTTTGTTACCCGGAGAGCCCAGCTAAGCACTGTGATATCTGCCATTAGACAACTCATCATACATATAGTGCTCTGAAAATATTCCAATGTTCTCCAACCTATCTTGTACCAACAGAGGTTCCTATACACACACATTAACACATACACACAAGGGAGAACAAAATCATCCCCAAAACATTTTTTGAATACATTTTGAAGCTGGTCATAAAATATTACTCACTTAATATGCTGCAACTTACAGACTCTAGAAATGTTCTCAGTGGTGGGGCGAGTGAATGGAGGGCACTGGTGCAAAAACATATGTAGCTATGTGTAGGGGGTAGCAATGGGGGTTTTGCTGATGCAGCAGAGGTTCAGTTGGGGGCAAGTGGCTGCAGGTGGGGACAGATGGATAAAGTTGGGGGTAGGCATAGGCGGTGGGGGGCAGAGGGAGGAAGAGAAATGTAGAATAGGGTAGGGGGAGATAGCAAGGGCAAATGAAGGAAGCTAGTGGTAGGAAAGAGGCAGGTAGGGGGTATAACAGTTCTGTCCCTCCTCCCTCACGCACAACCCCTGCCACGGATCTCTTTGAAATAGCTCCGGTGTCCAGATTCCCAGCCTGGCCTCCCTGTACCTGGCTGGCTCCTGGGCTGTGTCAGAAGCTGTTGAAGCAGGTGCCTCTGCAAATCTGAGCCACTGCGACAGTGAGGAGAGCAAGTTGCAGCCTCCTCCTCCTGCACAGGAAGGGAAGATTTTTAGTCAGGGGGCAGCGCCAGGACCCCTGAGAGGCTTGGGCCCCGGTGCAAAGCACCACTTGCTCCACCTACATCTCCGCCCCTGGCTCCACATCATCTCTGCTTGTTATTTGGGTCCCAAGTGTCAAGACTTCTGGAGCTCTGAAAGTGTTGCTTGTATTATGCCTACAAATTGGAGGAAGTCAACAGTGGCCAGCAGACTTGAAAAGGTCAGTCTACATTCCAACCCCAAAAATGTAGTGAGTGCCATAGAGTGCTCCAATTAATGAACAATTGCACTCAAGGGCCTATTAATGATGGTGAAAAAGAGATTGCAAAGGTTGGACTGCTGCTCAACAATAAAAACATGAAGATCATGGCAAACAGCAATCTCAGTCCATAGCAAATAGATGGGGCAGAAAAGAAGGCAGTGATTTTATTGTCCTGCGCTCTAACATCTGTGTAGAGATAAAATTAAAAGACAGTTATGGAGAGTAAAGCTATGTCAAGATATTACACTAACAACAAAGGTCCACATAGTTAGAACTATGGTATTCCCAGTAGCAACATACAGGTATGAAAGCTGGACCAAAAAGAAGGCTGAGTGCTGTAGAATTGATGTCTTTCAATTCTGCTGCTGGATAATACTGCTTAGAGTCTATTGCACTGCAACAAGGTCCAATCAATCAATACTACTACATTATTCCCTAAAGAAGCCTCTGATGCTAGAAAAGATTGAGGACACATATAGAACGGGATGGCAGAAGCGGAGATGGATAGATGAGGTAATGGAAGCAATGAACATGAACTTTAGGGAGCTCAGAGGGCCAGTGGTTGACAGATGTGCCTGGCATACTGTGGTCCATATGGTCACAGAGAGTTGGACATGACTGAACAACTAAATAACAACAACAGTGATATTTTAACAGCTCATGCTTTTTATAGTTTATTTCAATACATTTTTATTAGACAGATAGTCAGGTATATAAACATCACAGATATTTAAGGCAACAAATGAATAGAGATACAATAAACAGTGCGATATCTTATGATCTAACATTAATAGTAATCTGTCTTCCTCTCCAAATTTTCTTTTTTCTATCTGCGGGTTAAACAGTGATTATTTGTAATATCGACATTATCTAAGTATATCTTACTGTCTTTCTCTTATTTGTCACATTTCAATTAAAGTAAAATGAATTTGTATGACAACATTATATTTTTTTGTATTGATTGCATAACCCGTTTGGTTCCCCTAAATTAAACTAAACATCTTAAAACAAAACAAATATTAACAATTTTGTTCACATATATATACATATAAATAGTAATGAAATTTCCAACATTGTCAGGGCAAATTCTCCTCTAGAAAGAGGGTCTCCGTCCAGGTTCCAGGCCCCTATCAGGCTTTTATAATTTAAAACCTAATGTCCACTAAAGCAATTGTTTCACTTGTTCACATACAGGAAAAGAGTATGACAAAGAACAATATTTTACATAGGAAATATGAAATGTTATACGTATTATGAAAAGCCCCTAACCACAGGTGATATGACACAGATCATATATTACATCATAAAAGTACTATTTGGAATGACTTCCCTGTTATAGAATATTTTCTTAAGCACATCATAATTTAATCATTAGGTTAAAATCCCTGGTTAAACTGGTTAAAATCCTTAAAAGTGGTGTAAAATATTTTGCGAAGAAGGACTTTTTGAAGTCTGGCATTGTTGCAATAGACCGTACATTTTCCCACATCCTCCCTGGGCAATGTAATCTGCATTTGAGAGTGAGTTGTATCATTATTACCTGCCCTTTCTGGAGTGTTCACAGTGTTATTTATGAGTTGCTGTGCTTTGCTCATACTTATGCTTGTCCTATGCATCAAAGGACCATGTTGTTGACACAGGGTATGTCATCATAAGTCGACAAAGGCCAGATTAATGCAGTCAGCATCAAGTACATTGGAAACAGGGCACTTACTTAAGGGCATCAACCTAGACACACTCTGGACACATTTTTCGGAAACATTGATTTGTTTAGCTAGGATGTGCCTGCACAAACCATCTTCAAGCTTTTGTTTTTATACAGTTTGTTGCTAAGGATAGACTTCCTGTCATTGACAAAAACTTTGATATATGCCTCCAGCCCCTACTTGTGGAGTGGGATCTGGCTCACCTCAAGCTAACTGAACCTGGACCCATGTTTACAGGCCAGTCACTATAATCTGTTTCTCTCTTGTGGATCCTAATATTTGGCAACCACCAGCATTACAAATGTCCAGCTATCACACATATAGATTTGTGAGCAAGCGGGTCGTTGCTAATGCTGCGGGCTCGCGTAGCGAAGCGATGGTTGCAGTTGCTGGCAAGGAGCGCCGAAGGCGGAGGTGGAGGCTCCCACGTCGACCGCAAAATTTACAGAGTTAGCATCCACAAATACGAGCCGCGGGACTTTACAACCTAAGCGCCCGAACGCCGCGCACATCAAAACATTAAAAACACAATAAACACACACAATAAACACATAAAAACCTTACCCACAGCAAGAGGGGGGGGGGGGGCAACCTGGACCTCTGCATGTGAAGATACACCTCAAAAGTCCAAATTCAAGAGTTTACACGAAAACCCTTAAGCAAGAGAAAAAATGGCTGCCGAAAAAAAACGAAAACGAGGCTACAGGACTCTAAACACGCAAAACACCACCAAGCACATACGGATTTTCCGAAAAAGCCCTATTACCAAGGATGCTAAATCATCCACAGACGCGTACCACATACACATTAGACGCCATTTTACAACACTAACTTACACAATGCGGAGGTACACAGCTACCCTAACGGATTTACCTCGCACACGCACACTATTTACACTACACACTGCACACATTGCTGACACTTACACATCAGCTCCACAACAGTGAAAACCGACATTGAATGCTTCAGCAACATCAAAACAGATTGTCAGCTCTTCAACACAATGCTTCCTGCATATATTACTTCAAAATAGGTAAAGTATATTAATTTATTAATTTAATGATTATTTCATTAGCATACAAAAAAACGACCGCCAACGCTGCTAATAGCACACAAAGGCGTTCAGCACGAAGCTCGCAATGAGCGCCAAAGGATCTCGGAACACCAACAAAATTAATGTCTCAACCAAACACCATTACCTGCCTTACAATCTTATTGCCGTAATTTTTTGATGGGCAAGTCGCTAGTATTTTTAGATAGTTATGTCTTTAAACTCTTAGAAAGAATGAATGTATGTGGGAGCATTTATTGACTCCCTGTGTCTGGATCATATCATATAGTTATTTAATGGAGGGAGTGGGTATACCGCATAGTTTTAACTTGTGTGATTAACAAAGTTTTAAATTATACATTTAAAAGAATTAGTAAGAGACCAGCAAGGCAGTCCATGAGAAGGTTTTTTGTATGTCATGGAAGTTAAGATATTTCATTTCTCCATCCTACTTGATACTAGTCAGTTGTGGAGTCTCTTTATGTTCTATTGAAGTAAATCATTTTTATTCATTTTTGGACAATGCTTTCCATCTATATATGGGGGTGATGGATTTCACACATAATAAACTTATAAAGGAGGTACTCAAAGTCTACAGCACCACTATTTGTCTTCAATAATGAGTCTTTCTGCAACTTAAATCCTGTAGTGACAAACACTGTCCTGAATTTCAGTATTTTCTTGATCAACACACGTGAGGTACTCATTTCAGAGAAGGACGTTTGGAAATCCAGGATTGTATTGAGCATTCTAGGACCGATATTCTGTACGCCTATGCTAGAAGTATGTTTATATTTAAAATCAAAATACCAACCATTGATGGGTCTATAGCAAAGAGAAATGATCTGGAACCAATTGGGGATAATTGATTGCATATGGATTTGACCTTTATGTAAACCCTTATGTTGCTCTAATGTTGTGAGAAAGAAACCACAGGTTTGAGATGGTGTGCTGTTATATCGCTGTTTTGACCAAGACAAGTTACCACGGTGTATGCAGCAAGTACTTTGGATTTAATGGACTTCTACATTGGTTGGCATAAAATTCTCTGTTTTTTGTTTTGTACCACAGAAGAAGTTTTATATAGAGATTGGGGCTCTCTGACTCATGTTTACTGGATTCCAATGTAGGTCCTGTGGGCCACCCAGGCCTCCGGGGGATGGCAGGAGGGACCACTTGACCTGGCAGGACCGGTTAAGGTAGGAGTGGCTAGCTGGGAAGGGGTGGAGCCATTTATAGGCTATTTGGCGCCATTTCTCCCATTAGGCTCCCAGCTAGCCATGAGGTGCGATACACACCCATCCCTAAAGTATTGTTGTTAAAAGTTATGTATATGTTTTCTTTTAAAATCAGAAAAATTAGTAAATAAATTAAGGAGGTAGGTTGTCTAGTTGTATGGATTATATTTATTGTCTTAAGCACTTGTGGTTATATATTGTTATTGTTCTTATGTTTTCAAATCATGTTTATATTGTTGTCAGAGCGGCAGGTGATAAGAGGGGGAAAAATGGGTAAGATCCTACCCTAAGTTGGTAGGGATGTTACAACACGGTAGGCCCTGGACGAGGTTACAAGGTGTAGGGCGTACTGGCTCTGGCTAGGCTCCTCCCCTCATGTGATTAGGTTTATGTATTTGGTGTTATGGTTATTACATCTATTTGTGCTTACCAATAAACGCTGGGGTAAGTTTTCCTCCCAAGAAGTGGACTGTGTCTAATCATTATATTTAATAGGTAATTGTGTATACCTTTATTCGCTCATACCAACTGGGCCTTGCTTAGGTCAAAAGTAACCAATTTAGGCGAAACAGTAATAATGCACCTGATTCACTCTATTTCAGATTTGAAGCACACTTGCAGATTCACTTAAACTTTAAGCCTAAACGTTATGCTGTAATAATAAAAACTTTCATGACTTTTAAGTAGGAAAGATCAGAATAAACAAATGTTCAGTTTGTGAATAAAAAAAGTTAATCTTTTATGAGAAAATATGCACTGCTAGCTTTTTTCTTAATCATTAGGGTGGGGTTTCTCCACTTTTTTAAAGGTGCGGTGGGCAGGCAGCAAGCTGTGAAACTACATTACTGTTTATAATGCAGAAACCAGCACCACACAAATAGTGAACTAGAGGCTGCAATATGGAGATCTGTAAGCCTGCTCCTTTCCCACCTCACACAGTGGATGGGTTAAGGGAGGGAGATCAGAATAGCTTTATATAATCTGGCTATTATAGCCTTCATTGTGTTAACATTTATGGGGCCATGACTTGTTTTGACACAATAGTGTCCCTGTTTTTATAATGCAGTTGAATATATTTCAGTAATGATTATATGAAAGTATTTTATTTGAAACATCAACCAAATAGTTCTCATATAAACACGCATTAATACACTTTAAGCCTAGTGCAACACATAAAATAAGGGGAAAATCACAGACGCAAATATGCAGCTGTGCAAATATACAGTACATATATCAGTAAAACATATTTCATTATCATATTTAGTCATTTTTTGTAATCAATGTATTACTGTTTAAATAGGATGTTTCAAATAATCACAAATATGAAAAGAGTTAACTTACAGATGTTCAAATGTATGACTAAATGTTATACTACATGCCCTTTGTTGCTACAAAACATGCTAGCTGATGTGAGTTGCTGAAGAACATTAATGTAATTGTCACAGTTTAGAAGTCAGTTTTATTGGCTAGTTCTTGAATTTTTTACCCAATCAGCTCAGCATTCCTTGCCTCTGTGACAAAAATAAAACTTAAAATGGAGGCTTACAGTTTTTAAAAGTGTTTGTGACACTGACTTAATTTTGAAAGGGGGTAGACAGAAATGGGACATGGTTCAACCCATTTACTAACATCTGGAATGTTTTAATTTTTATTCTGCATTGTACATTTAATAACAAAGTTATCTTCGAATCTTCCAAAAATATTGCTAATGGACATGGGTCTGCTACTTTTAGAAACTTACTTCAAAATATTCCTTACTACTATAGTTTAAAATGAGAAATCAAATACAATATGTCCGTGGTCTTTGGAAAAAAATGGAAAATATATCTAACAAGAATAATACAACCAAAGGGTATTTCAGCATTATGCAAATAGTCATCAGCGGTTTTCTAAAATTTTATTTTCTTGAATTTTTTTGACGTTTTTCCTGAATCAAATACATCAGTCATGGTTTACAATACTCAGAGGATTTTTTTTCCCCTCCATCACATTTAAAATAAACTTCACCAAAAGGGCAAGTTATGCAAGTTACATTTTCTTATGTTAATTCCCAAAGCAATATTTACATGAGTTGTGTCCACTCAGAAATTACAACAGTTTTCTCATTGAGTATTTTTGAGGAGTAGCATACATGTCACATTTTCCATGCATCCATCTTCCAATTAGTAAAAAGTCATCTTGCTTCTAATCCCCACTTAGAGACATCAAGACAGTAGTCAATTCATTGGATGTATTTGACAAACAAGATCATATAAACACACTCGCCATTTACTTTAGTCACTTAAGCATAACATAGCAGAATCATTACTGGAAAAGCTGATAAAACTGGCACCCCAAAGTGTTGCCATTAAGTACAAATGTGGCTAAAATAAATGAGTCAGTAAGGTGGGTGTCAGTCAATGAGCTAATGACTAAACAAAATCATAAACAACTAAAAACTTGAGAAAGTGCTCTATTTATATCTGTTCAGTCATTCAGGAAAAAAATTGCAGATATTTATGATATGTTTGATACCATTGCGCCATTTTCAATGTTGGAATTCAATATAGCCCAATTACAATAAGATTAGATGGCAATAAGTCTGAGATGAAGGTGAATTAATCATTTTGAAACTCGTTTTCTATCTCCAGTATAAAAAGCAGCATTAAGTTTAGGTGTTGTTAGGTGAAGGCTAGCATCCCAATAATAGTGGTCTACAAAAGCTTTGGCACAAAAATTGTGATACATTTCTTATTAATACAATTTGTTGATGTCAGTCCATACATTTAGTATAATTTTCATATGTTTATTTATTGTATTTATTTATTTTTGTGCCTGAAGAATAAGTAGGTTCTTTTCGCACATGGGTATAGGACCCTTGTGGATGAGATCAACAGATCAAAAAATTCTCAGGATGAATTCTGAAGTGTTTCGGGCAATATTATCTGCTCATATTCAGCCAAATGCTTCAAAACTCATTGGACGGCGCTTCACAGTGCAGATGGATAATGACCCTAATGAGCTTACTGCAAAAGCAACCAAAGAGTTTTTTAAGGGAAAGAAGTGGAATGTTATGCAATGGCCAAGTCAATCACCTGACCTGAATCCGATTGAGCATGCATTTCACTTGCTGAAGACAAAACTGAAGGGAAAATGCCCCAAGAACAAGCAGGAACTGAAGACAGTTGCAATAGAGGTATGGCAGAGCATCACCAGGGATGAAACCCAGCATCTGGTGATGTCTATGCGTTCCAGACTTCAGGCTGTAATTGACTGCAAAGGATTTGCAACCAAGTATTAAAAAGTGAAAGTTTGTTTTATGACTGTTAATCTGTCCCATTACTTTTGGTCCCTTAAAAAGTGGGAGGCACATATACAAACTGTTGTAATTCCTACACCGTTCACCTGATTTGGATGTAAATACCCTCAAATTAAAGCTGAAAGTCTGCAGTTAAAGCACATCTTGTTCGTTTCATTTCAAATCCATTGTGGTGGTGTATAGAGCCAAAAAGATTAGAATTATGTCGATGTCCCAATATTTATGGACCTGACTGTATATATATGTATATATACATCCCCTTCTAGATGCTGTGAGCATTACCATGTAGGGTCACCCAAGATGGGCAGGTCATAACAGAGAGGTCAGACAAAGATGGAACAAGCAACCCACTCCAGTATCTTTGCCAAGAGCACCTTATGGATAAGCACAACCAGACACAAGATGTGCCTTGTGTGCTGCGCTCCATTGGGTCACAGAGAGTTAGTCACAACATGTCACATTTTAATGAATGAAACAGGAGAACATTTGCTAGCTATTGACAATTCTGATATACGTTCACCTGTTATTAGACACTAAAGGCTGAGGCAACTTTTCAGCTTTACATTTTCAGGGCATTAAAAGTGTTATACAACTGTTGAGAAGAGATGCAGTTGGACTCCAATGTTCCTTAACTTTTACAAGCACATTATATTACTTATGATGCACACTGCCAAGAACTTTTCATTGTCTGTATCCACTCATACTACTTTACTAAATACTCTGCCCACTTACCAGAGTTAATAATGTATACTTACCCCAGGCACTACCTTTGGTATTAGCTGCCTTGTTCAGAATTCTGTCTTCATGTACCACTAAGTTAGTATTGCCAACAGACAGATGGAATAATGACCTGAAGTTTGTTGCTTGTCTCAATATGCAGAAACATTGGAAATAACACCAACACCACTGCACTCACCTCCTCTAGTTATCAGTTAGTTTTCTTTAGCACAAAATTAACGCTGCAATTGCATTTCATCACATTGACCCATGCTATATAATAATGTCCTAAATGCTTGTAAATTACTCTTTTTTTTGTCATCCCAGTATGTTTTGTAAAATAATATATGCATTCTGCAACTACAACTGTGCAGTAATGAGATTGTTGGAGGGACGTCTTTTGCACACTCAGCCACAATTTGAGGATGATCGGAGGAGCTCCAGCCCAAATATAGGGAGGAACCAACAATTGACACAAGCCTGCGATGTTCATTATTCATTATCAGATCGGATAATCATCATTATTATCATTTATTTATAAAGCTGCAAAATATTCAGTACTGCTAAGAACAGGGGATACAGTGTCTACTAAGGCTAATATAACAAAAGTTTTATTCTAGGACAGCAGGTGTAGAGGGCTCTGTAGAAGACTGTATAATCTATGGATGTTGCCAGGAACTTGTAATATATTCCTTAATGTGCCAAAGTGTGCAATTTAAAATACCCCCCATTGGATCACATGAATAACTTTAGTAAATTCAAATACCACATCATTATACACACGTGTGCATTGTTTGAATCAGTTCTGTAAATCAGTGCAGTGTTTTCTTTCCTGTGCTCTGTAATCAGTGTCTAGGTGAGAGTGAGTGTGGTTTGGCCTGTGTAAAGGTTTATCTGTGTGCATTTTGTCATGTTCTGCTTGAATCCGTTCTGTGAGGCAGGGCAGTGTTTTCTGTCTTGTGCTCATGTTTCATTGTACAGGTGAGTAGGCAGGGTCTATTTTAACAAGGGAAGAGCGAGCTTGGGAGCTTGCAATCATTTCTGGTGTAAGTGTAGTTAGTGTGTAGGAGATTGAATAAAAGGAGGGAATTCAAAGGAAAGGGGTATTATAAGAAAAAATAGAAAACAAACATATATTTTTTTTTCTGTTTTGTTTGGGTTAAGGTATAGAAAAGCAATCGTTTTACAAATACATTGATTTGTTTTCTCACTGTATCTTTGTAACTAACAATCATGAGTCAGTCCAGTGACAACCTCACTCAGTGTACATCCTGCCACATGTATGCACTACTGGAACAGATGATCCAGGGTCCATACCTTTGTGACAGGTGTGAGCATGTTGCCTCTCTGGAAGTTCATATTGGAGAACTGGAGAGGAGAATTGCAGCACTTAGTGATATTGCTCCACTAGAAAGGGCGTTGGTGCTCACTGAGCACAGTTTAGCTGGGCCTAGCATGGAGGGAGGAGCTGTGGCTAGTGAGGATGTCCAGGGAGGTAGCTGGGTTACAGTTAGAAGTGGAATCAGGGGGAACCGGAGGAGGCAGGCCAGTTCTGAGTTGGCAAACACCAACAGATTTGCCAGATTGAGTGAAACTGTTGGGGATGTCCATTCAGGAATGGCAATGCCAGATCGAGCTGTTCCCTCTATCAGCCGAGAGAGCAGTTCTACTGGAGGAGTGGGAGGGCAGCATAGGCAGAGCAACAGACAGGTTTTGGTGGTAGGGGACTTTATTATTAGGAAGGTAGACCGGGTGATTTGTCACCCAGATCCCAGCAATCGGACAGTTTGCTGTCTCCCGGGTGCTTGGGTTCGGCATGTTGTGGATCTGGTGGATAAATTATTGGGAGGGGCTGGTAATGAACTCGTGGTCTTGATACATATTGGTACCAATGACAAAGTAAGTGGAAGATGGAGTGCCCTAAAGAATGATTTTAAAGAACTAGGGAATAAGCTGAAGGCAAGGACCTCCAAGGTAGTATTTTCTGAGATACTACCAGTGCCATGTGCTAGCCCAGTGAGGCAGAAGGAGCTTAGGGAGGTTAATGTGTGGCTAAAAAATGGTGCAGTGCAGAGGGGTTTGGGTTTTTAGAGCACTGGGCTGACTTCTCAATTGGGTACAATCTATATTGCAGGGATAGATTGCACCTTAATGAAGAGGGAGCTTTTGTGCCAGGGATAGGATGGTAGAAAGGGTGGGGGAGTTTTTAAACTTTTAGGTGGATGGGAAGGACTATATAGAAGTTTTAGGGGTAAAAAGGGTAGAGAGGGAAAGGGATGAATTAGTTACCCATGGGGGAGGAGAAGGGGGAGGGTTACAATAGACAGTAGGGAGGTATTAATTGAGGCCTCAAATAAAGTGGCAAGCACTTCACAACGGCAGAGCCATAGCAACATGAAGTGTATGCTTGCTAATGCAAGAAGTTTGCCTGGGAAAATGGGCGAGCTAGAATTATTATCAGTACAAGAAAAATGGGGCTTAATAGGCATTACTGAAACATGGTGGGATGAATCTCATGACTGGACTGTTAATCTGGATGGTGTGATCAGGATGGCCGCATATAGCGGTGGTTTCTTGAAATGAGGGCTGATACGGCTTGGAAGTGCAGCAAATTGGTTTATTTACAGAAAAGAAAATAACGGCTGTAGCAGTAGCTCTGCTTCAATTAACGGAAAACAAACAATTAGGTCTCCCTGAGGTGGGAGAATGCCACCTTGTGGCCAGGTATATTCAGTCCTTTTAACTTGGGTAGTCTACCACCTTGTGGTCAGGAAGTAAACAGTCTCTTTACTGGGGTAGTGCCACCTTGTGGCCAGGAAATAAACAGTCTCTTTACAGGTGAGGGTCCCAGCGAGATTAGGTCGCCCTCTTCAGCAACCTCTGGGACCCCGCTCCACTCTGGGTCACAGCTCCGCTCTGTGGGACACAGCTCTCCTCTCTAGCTCCTCACTCTGTGGGACACAGCTCTCCTCTCGGGGACACAGCGCTCCTCTCTCGGACACAGCGCTCCTCTCTCGGACACAGCGCTCCTCTCTCGGGCACAGCGCTCCTCTCTCGGGCACAGCGCTCCTCTCTCGGGCACAGCGCTCCTCTCTCGGGCACAGCGCTCCTCTCTCGGGCACAGCGCTCCTCTCTCGGGCACAGCGCTCCTCTCTCGGGCACAGCGCTCCTCTCTCGGACACAGCGCTCCACTCTCGGACACAGCGCTCCACTCTCGGACACAGCGCTCCACTCTCGGACACAGCGCTCCTCTCTCGGACACAGCGCTCCTCTCTCGGACACAGCGCTCCTCTCTCGGACACAGCGCTCCTCTCTGGGACACAGCGCTCCTCTCTGGGACACGGTTGCTGGTGAAGCATAGGGCCCGCCCGTCTCTCCCGTATGCTTCACCCCAGGGACCCTTGTATACACAAACTCTCGTATATTATCTTCTCTTATACTTCACTTCTTCCCTGGGGCACAATACTTCAGCTACAGCCGTGCTTAGGCCTTTAAGGCAAAACTCTGCCTGGGAATCCTCACTTATTCCCTTCACTTACTTGGCTTCCTTGTGACTACTCCTCCTGAGTCTGAAGTCAATCTTCCAGCTCATACAACTTGCTGTAGTCCCCGTTCTCCCAGTAACAGTCACTTGGCGATCCTTTACAGGGTAGTTCACAACTTCACTGTATATCCACACCAGATCACCTTCCACTCTGTGCTTGTTCCTCTCAGCAGCACAGCTGCCTAGGGCCTAGTCAGCCCCTCCTCCCCCTCTCCATGCCTGCTTTCCAGTCTTTTAAAGGGGAGTTGCTCTAATTAGGAGTTCTTTCAGAAGTGTTAACTCCTTCACTTCTGACAAGAACTCACACTCCACTTGCTTGTCATCACTTCCAAGGAGCAAACGATCACAATGGTTATAACCTATTTAGGAAAGATAGGGGAAATGGTAAAAGATGAGCAGGGATCTGTCTGTATGTTAATCCTGAATTTAAGCCTGTAGTCAGAGAAGATATTTATGCTGGAACTAACGGCAACATTGAATCTTTGTGGGTTGAGCTAAATAGTGGAGGAGCTAATTCTAGACGCATATTGGTGGGAGTATGCTATTAACCCCCAAATATATTTGAAAGTGAGGAAATACAATTATTGACTTGCTTGTCATCACTTCCAAGGAGCAAATGATCACACACCCCCCCCCTCAGCTCAACAACACGGTGTTGGGCGACATGCCGAGAGGCCGGACATCCGGTAGGGTCGCTCACCACTCAAGAACTCCTCGCTCTGTGCCGTCCGCATCGAGGTAGCAGGCTGCGATCGTGGCCGCCTGTAAATCCATCTGCTCATTTCCTTACTGGTCTGTTGGCCTCCTTCATGTGTGTTGCCTTTATCAGGAGGGAGTGAATCTCTCAACTTTGTAGCGCTGTCCTCGAACAGCCTTGCTTTAAGAATTGGGAGCTTTTCAACTGGTTTTCTCTGAATTCTCTCATCAGTTGTTTCAGCAGACCCCATGACAGATACCCCATCTGCCCTTAGCTCCTCCTGTCCATCTGCCGTCGTCCCTTTACGGACGATATTTAGGTGAACTTTCCTCTCAATCACAGGCTTGGCTTTATGCAGGGAGTGCTTCAGAAAACGCTCTTTCCAAACTTCTAGTTCTTTTTTTTGCTTATGTTCAACCAACTTAACAAATGAGCCATCATCGGGGCACCAACAGGGCTTTTCCAGCTTGGAAAGCTTTGCTTTATGTTGTTTTGGTACCGGATATTTAGAGGTCTCCTCAACAGTCTGAGAATCCAGTAGGGGCACAGGGATTTCCTGCTGGATTTCACAAGTAGGATCTACATCTTCACTTACAGGCCTCGGAATGGACTCTGGCTTATCCACCTGGTCCTCCGAATCCACTGTGTGCCAAGCCCTGGGTGGCTCATCAGAACTCTTGGCAGGCTCACTTCCTCCAACTTTAGTTCCTTCGTATACCTCGCCCGTACAAGCCTGTGATGCTTGGGTGGAATTATTTGCATTCCCTTTAAATTTTTCTGCTGGAGCAGAGTCTCTTGTTTTGACTTCTTTTTTATCACTCATGACCAACTTGCGTTCCAAACTGCATGGCTGATACTTTGTTGATTTAATAAGCTGCAGGTCATACCCTTCGCAAGGTGGCCTTGGCCGACGCTTGAAGAAATCATGAATGCTTTCTGCAGGCAGTTCCTTTGCTGCCTCCTCCATCAGATATGTAAATTCTTCTTCTTTACCAACAGCAGGGATGATTTCAGGGAGTTTTTCGTCAAGTGGTGGCACATTTTCCGTTGTGCCAATAATTTCAAAGCCCACAGTATTCGTTTCCATAATGTCTACTACATGATGTACAGTTTCTGCTTCTACAGACAGCTTTGTACTTCCTGCCACTGCTTGAAGGATGTGACCAATAGGCTCCTGTTGTTCTTCCACCCTCTTTGCCTTGTCGCTTTCCTCTGGCACAGGTGTAGCTTCATCTGTTGTTGCAGGTGACTCTTCTAATTGGGGAACCGCCGACAACATTTCAGTGGTCTCTTCAGCACACAAGATTTCGATTGCCTCCTCCCGAGCTGGTAATGCTGTTGAAGTTAACTCTACCTCATGGGTTAGAACATCCTCAGTTTCAAGTTTATTTTTGTTTGTAGACAACTGAAGTTCCTTTGCTTGCTTAGCCGCGACAAACTCAACCAGCGGAACTACGGTTGGTTCATCAGAGTCGTCATAAAATACTTCTGCCTGTGCAGCTTGTCCAGCTTCCTTAAGTGGCGTGTGCTCCAGTTTTGATACAGGAACAGTCTTTTCTAAGGTGTTCACATCGGCCACTGGCCTAGCAACACTTTCTAGCTGGTCTCCATTAGACGCCTCTTTGTCACTTTCCCCACGGTCTAAGGTCAACAGTGGTATTTGCCGGGGCTTCTGTCGAAATTGAGAGATGTTCTCCTCTTTAACACTGTGTGGCCGCTCCCACACCACTGATTTGTTCAGCTTAGGGTTTGGGGGACATATCCTCCGCTCCCAAATAGGCATCAATTTCTCATTCCTGTAGGACACTGGGTAGTCCTCGAATGTCGGCTTCCTCCGCCATTCAGGGATATACTCGGGCCTCATTTTACCGTGGGCTTGTCTTTGGAGCCTTACAAAACGCTGTTTCTCCTCCTCTAAGGCCATTCTATCTGCACCAGCAGGCTTTTTGGGGCTCTCAGCGACCTCTTTGGGGCTCTCAGCGACCTCTTTGGCTGGATCGGCCGACTCTGCGGGCTCTCTCTCCGACTCTGCGGGCACTCTCTCCGACTCTGCGGGCACTCTCTCCGACTCTGCGGGCACTCTCTCCGACTCTGCGGGCACTCTCTCCGACTCTGCGGGCTCTGGGGAGCCTTCTGCGGCGCCCTCTGCGGACTCTGGGGTGCCTTCTGCGGCCTCACTCGCGGCTCCTGCCGTCTCACTCATGCACTGCAACTGGTGGCTTTTTCCACTCTCGGTTTCTCCTTGTTTACTACTAGGTGAGGTTTGGTTGGCCTTCCCTTAACAGGGAAACTGTATCTTATACTTGGCCCGACAAGTATGTCTCTTGGGTAGCGATACGCTTGTCTGGCAAAAAAATTCCAGGGGTGCGCTCTCTGTACTTTCTTTACTCCTATACGATCAAGGATCTCCTCTTTCAGGGTGCAATAATTGGTTGCCATTTCTTCAGGCAAAAACCCATATGCTTTCTGTGCTTCTCCACACAGATAGGGACCCAGGACTGTGGCCCAATGCTGTTTAGGCCAACCTTCCCTCGTAGCAATCTTCTCAAAATTCAGGAGGTATGTTTCTACATCATCTTGAGCTGTCATTTTCTTTAGAAAGCAATTAGGGTTCATAACCCTGCTTGATTTTGGACACACATTGTTCTCTGTAGATCTCAATTGCTGCAGCTGCACTTTCTGTGCTTCTAAAGACTCTCTCATCTGTACCCTGTCGACTTCCATTTGTCTCTGCCATTTCTCTGTGGCCTCTCTAAATCTTGCAGTAACCTCTCCAAAACCTTTATCTTCCTCTTTTGCGGCTTGGATGCTATGCTCTGCAATCATTTCTCTCTTTTCTGACTGGCTCTGACCAAGCTTAGCAGCCAGCACTCTGTTCAACTCGGCTTGCTGTTTGTTCAACCCCCGCTGGGCATCTATAAAAGCTTTAAAGGCCTCTTCCATATTTATGCTGTACGGTGGGCTGTCTTCTTCAACACAGACATTTTTCAATCCCACAAATGACACCAGTGTGATCAGGATGGCCGCATATAGCGGTGGTTTCTTGAAATGAGGGCTGATACGGCTTGGAAGTGCAGCAAATTGGTTTATTTACAGAAAAGAAAATAACGGCTGTAGCAGTAGCTCTGCTTCAATTAACGGAAAACAAACAATTAGGTCTCCCTGAGGTGGGAGAATGCCACCTTGTGGCCAGGTATATACAGTCCTTTTAACTTGGGTAGTCTGCTACCTTGTGGTCAGGAAGTAAACAGTCTCTTTACTGGGGTAGTGCCACCTTGTGGCCAGGAAATAAACAGTCTCTTTACAGGTGAGGGTCCCAGCGAGATTAGGTCGCCCTCTTCAGCAACCTCTGGGACCCCGCTCCACTCTGGGTCACAGCTCCGCTCTGTGGGACACAGCTCTCCTCTCTAGCTCCTCACTCTGTGGGACACAGCGCTCCTCTCTCGGCACAGCGCACCTCTCTCGGACACAGCGCTCCTCTCTCGGACACAGCGCTCCTCTCTCGGACACAGCGCTCCTCTCTCGGACACAGCGCTCCTCTCTCGGACACAGCGCTCCTCTCTCGGACACAGCGCTCCTCTCTGGGACACAGCGCTCCTCTCTGGGACACAGCGCTCCTCTCTGGGACACGGTTGCTGGTGAAGCATAGGGCCCGCACGTCTCTCCCGTATGCTTCACCCCAGGGACCCTTGTATACACAAACTCTCGTATATTATCTTCTCTTATACTTCACTTCTTCCCTGGGGCACAATACTTCAGCTACAGCCGTGCTTAGGCCTTTAAGGCAAAACTCTGCCTGGGAATCCTCACTTATTCCCTTCACTTACTTGGCTTCCTTGTGACTACTCCTCCTGAGTCTGAAGTCAATCTTCCAGCTCATACAACTTGCTGTAGTCCCCGTTCTCCCAGTAACAGTCACTTGGCGATCCTTTACAGGGTAGTTCACAACTTCACTGTATATCCACACCAGATCACCTTCCACTCTGTGCTTGTTCCTCTCAGCAGCACAGCTGCCTAGGGCCTAGTCAGCCCCTCCTCCCCCTCTCCATGCCTGCTTTCCAGTCTTTTAAAGGGGAGTTGCTCTAATTAGGAGTTCTTTCAGAAGTGTTAACTCCTTCACTTCTGACAAGAACTCACACTCCACTTGCTTGTCATCACTTCCAAGGAGCAAACGATCACAATGGTTATAACCTATTTAGGAAAGATAGGGGAAATGGTAAAAGATGAGCAGGGATCTGTCTGTATGTTAAGCCTGAATTTAAGCCTATAGTCAGAGAAGATATTTATGCTGGAACTAACAGCAACATTGAATCTTTGTGGGTTGAGCTAAATAGTGGAGGAGCTAATTCTAGACGCATATTGGTGGGAGTATGCTATTAACCCCCAAATATATTTGAAAGTGAGGAAATACAATTATTGTTACAGATTGGAAATGCAGCTAAGCATAGGCAAGTTAATGGGAGATTTGAATTACCCTGAAATAAACTTGATAAATGAGGACAGCAGCTCAGCTAAAGGGAGCAGGTTCTTGAGTACACTCAGAGATCATTTTCTGGCCCATGTTATACAAGAGTCTACTAGAAATGGGGCCATCTTGGATTTAGTCATCACAAGTAATATTGATATAATATCAAATGTTAAAATAGGGGAACCCTTGGGGAACAGTGATCACAACACAGTCTCTTTTGACATTGAATTCAAAAAACAGAGTTGTAAGGGGCCAACTAAATCTCAAAATTTTAAAAGGGCTAACTTTAATGGGCTAAGGGCAGCAATACTACATATAGACTGGGACAAAGAACTTACAGGAAAAAATACTGAAAATAAATGGACAACATTCAAATCCTTACTAAATAAGCATACTCATCGGCATGTACCATGTGGAAATAAAATGAATAGGAGTAAATCACATCCCATGTGGCTTAACAATGACTTAAAGATCATGATAAGGAAAAAGAAACATGCATTTAAATTATACAAGAAGGAGGGAACAGAGGCAGCTTTATGTGACTGTAAGGAAATCAACAAGGCTTGCAAAAGGGCTATTAGTCTGGCTAAAATAGAAAATGAGAAGTCAGTTGCAAAGGAAAGTAAGACTAACCCTAAAATATTTTTTAAATATATTAATGGAAAGAAGGCGAGGACGGAAGCTATGGGAACATCACAATGTGACACAGGCGTACCAGGGGTTGGGACACCGCAACAAATTGGGGCTACACTACCATCACTAAATAATTGGTTAATGCAGGAAGAAATCCAAAAGAGATTGTAGAAAATAAACGTTAATAAAGCCCCAGGTCCTGATGGAATACATCCAAGGGTACTGAGGGAGCTGGGTTCTGTAAAAGCCAAACCATTATATCTAATCTTTCAAGACACACTTACCACAGAGTCTCTACCAGATGACTGGAGAAAAGCAGAGGTGATACCTATATTTAAGAAGGGAGCAAGAGCAAATCTGGGGAATTAAAGACCAGTGAGCCTCACATCTGTAGTTGGGAAGCTTTTAGAAGGGTTAATAAGGGACATAATACAAAAATATGTCTATTTGAACAAGATCATAGGTAGCAGTCAACACGGATTTATGAAGGATAGATCATGTCAGACTAATCTAATTAGTTTCTATGAGGAGGTTAGTAGGAACTTGGATCAGGGCAACTCAGTGGATGTAGTCTGCTTGGATTTTGCAAAGGCATTTGATACAGTGCCTCATGGGAGACTTTTGAGCAAACTAAGGGATACAGGAATTGCAGTAAATATCTGCTCATGGATCGAGAGCTGGCTAAAATACAGGAAGAAAAGGGTTGTTGTAAATGGAACATACTCAGATTAGACTAATGTGGTAAGTGGGGTTCCTCAAGGTTCAGTATTAGGTCCTCTCCTTTTTAACATATTTATTAATGACGTAGAAGTAGGACTTGAAAGTAGTGTCTCCATTTTTGCTGATGACACTAAGTTGTGCAAGGTAATTCAATCAGATAATGATGTACTTTCCCTCCAAAGGGATTTGCATAAATGAGAGAAATGGGCGGCTAAATGGCAGATGAGATTTAATACAAATAAATGTAAGGTTATGCATTTGGGAAGGAAAAATAGCCATGAAATTTATAATCTTAATGGAGCAAATATAGGTGTATAAGATATTGAAATAGATTTGGGAGTGCTTGTGGACAACCACCTAGGTAACAGTGCTCAAAGTCAAGCAGCAGCTGCAAGGGCAAGTAAAATATTAGCATGTATTAAGAAGGGTATAGATGCAAGGGAAGCAAATATAATTGTGCCACTATACAAATCTCTAGGACGCCCTGATTTGGAATATGGAGTACAATTTTGGGCACCACATCATAAAAAGGACATTTTAGAGCTGGAAAAAGTACAGAGAAGGGCAACAAAACTAATAAGGGGAATGGAGGGGCTAAGTTATGAAGAAAGACTAACCAAATTAAACGTATTTTCGCTAGAAAAAAGGCATCTACGAGGGGATATGATTACCTTATTTAAATACATCCAGGGTCAATATAAGGCTTTGTCAAGTGAACTTTTTATAGCAAGAGATTTTCAACTGACAAGAGGACATCCCTTGAGGTTAGAGGAAAAAAGATTTCACCTTAAAAAAAGAAAAGGGTTCTTCACAGTTAGGGTGGTTAAACTGTGGAATTCTCTACCAAAGGAGGAGGTGACAGCGAATTCGATAACTTCAAAAAGAGATTAGATATATTTTTGAAGAAAGAGGGCATTCAAGGTTATCCTAGATAACTAGCGTAGGAATATTGATCCAGGGAGAAATTTGCTCGCCAGTTTCTGGGGTCAGGAAGGAATTTTTGCTTTTTCCCCCTTATTAGACAATTGGCAAAGTTTCAATGGGGTTTTTTTTTTTCAATGTTTATTCTTATTTGTCAAAATCATCAACTTACCTATGGCCATTATGGGGATTTGACCTCCTTGCATACCCACAAATAGTTTATGTGTCATTATGTGTTTACTTGTGATATGCATTGCCGAGGTATGCTGAAGTTCAGGTGCACCAACAGTCAGTTGTAGCCTGCCTTGACCCCAGATTTTAAATGACCAATGTAATGATCCAGCTTTTATAACTTAAGTAGTAAACATTAGTATACAACAAACTTTCAAGTTACTGTGATAAAAAAAGTTTTTATTAGTTGAGAACAAAATACAATCTTTTCCCACCATTTTCTGCATAGGAATTCATTTCCCTATAGTTTACCAGCAAGACTGTACAGTAAATAGGAAGCAGAGGTATTGGGCTCAACACTCTGCAAAAATTGTAGGAGCTCCAGCATGTAGATGGTGGGAAAATCATGTATATTTAATGTATATTTTCACATAAAAGATCAACTTCTTTAATCCTAGTAAATTTAAACGTTGTTTATACTGATGGTTACGACATAAGATTTAACATTAATTAGCCTACCGCTGACCTTGAGCCTGTATACTGACTCTAAATGTGTGCTGCCTGCCCCTGGCCTTCTGCTGTCTCCTGGACTATGTTCAGTCTAATCACTACTTAAGCCCAGATGTAATGTATATTGTTAAACCTGTTAAACGAGGAATTCAAATTACATAATAAAACAACCATCAACTTTCCAGGATACAAACCAGAATACTATAATATAGTACTAGTGACCAAAAAACTTGCAATTTTTTTTTTTTTACAAAAGCAAAAAAAAAAGAAGTACAATTATAACAGCTGTATAAACCACCTATAAGTATATTCATCAAGAAAGGATATTTAACTACCATAAAATAAATATAACTTAATACTATGTAATTCTAAGGGACTGATTTATCAATAAAATCTAATAACATAATAGCATAACATGAAGGGACATTTATCTCAGACAGAAACAATATCAACTATTGATGCTCCTCTTAGTATCTATGCAAATTAGCAACATATTATATATTTAAAAAAACAACAACTCTTAGACCACAGGTAATTTGTCATCAAATAAAACTGATGGGCAAAATGTTTCTAATAAGTAAATCATTGTTTAATGACAGTCAATATATTATTGTGAAATAACTCAATTTAAAACAGTTGTAGAGAAAATAAAATATAAATATAAACTGCAGGTAGATAGATCATAAAACAGGTTGTTCATAAGGTTGATTAATTTTGAGGAATTTTAATTTCAAGAGAACTTACTCAAAGCTGTTAAATTATATGGTTGTCTGATTGGACGTTTAGGTTATAATAACATGCACTGTGTTTAGTTTTCAAATTCACAGTTGGGATTAAAACAGCTGTTTGCACTTAAATTCAGTAGGCAGCACTCTTAATCAAAGAGCTTGTAGGACTTCACCTGTATTATTCCTTCTGGTGCGTAATTGTCATGGTATAAAAAGCTCTTTTAGAGGAAGTGTTTGAATATCAGTCCCAGACAAAGTACATTTTATCTTTCTTTTTATGGGAAATGCTCTATTTTGTCTAGTTTTGGGAACATGTGTTTAGCCCAGCTACTGATTTTAACAGTTTTGTGTGTTAGCTAGTTCTTTGAATGTGTGATTTTGTTTTACATTTAAAAAAAAGGTATTTTTGTGAGAAATAAATCAACAGAATATAAACAGAAGCAACTTAATCATAATTTTGTTTAAAAAGTTGGTCTTATTAAAAAATATATAAAAAATATGTTGTTAACATATCAAAAAGGACACTTGAGCAAAATAGTTTCAGAAAGTGAAAAAAGTACAGCCAGTAACCCCCTGGCCATATATGTTGCCTTGTGGTGCTAGCATGTATCTCATCCAAAGTGGCAGCTGAGCCTAGACAACTGCCCCTCTAGTCAAGGATGTTGATTACAGACATGTGTTTCATAGTAAGGGGTAGAAGAACATCAAACCAAAAAGAATAAAAGTAAATAAACACCTGGGATATGGCCCTCTGGTGAAATTATTTTGTTATTGCATAAATATTTAGCTTCCATCTCTAGGGTGCCATGTTAGAGGAAATTGTTGATGTGTAGCCGTACCTGCAGTGGAGCTTTCCTTTCATGTATAAGGGATTGGTTATTATGGGATCAGTTGAAAATGATCTACATGCCAAATAACAGTGAAGTGACAGTAGATATAGCCTGCCAACATCACCGTCCCTAACTAATAAAGCCCCTATAGTATCATTTAAATTAAAGTAAAAATAATAAGTATTTATAATTGTATAAGCAGTGACTACTATTTTAATAACTAGCGAATTGCCCGTCAAAAAATGATGGCAATCAAATCGTAAGGTAGCTAATGCTGTTTGGTGTATAATAATAAATATCTAATACATTAATAAATTAATATACTTTACCTATTTTGAAGTAATGTGTTGAAGAGCTGACAATCTGTTTTCATGTTGCTGCAGCATTAGTGGTGTGGAGCTGCTGTGTAAGTGTGATGAATGTGTGCAGTGTAACAGTGTGCGTGCGCGAGACGAAACCGTTAGCGTAGTGGTGTACTTCCGCATTGGCGTAAAATGGCGGCTTATCTGTGTTATGCGTCTTTGCGGATTATCCGTCGGTGCTTCGTGGTGTTTTTCGAGTTTCGTGTGTTGTTTTGCGAGTGTGTTGTGGTGTTTTACGTGTGGAGAGTGCTGTAGCCTCGTTTTCGTTTTTTTCGTCGGCCATTTTTTCTCTCGCTTAGCGATTTCATTAGTGTCTAAAGTGTTTTATTTTTATTGAAATGAATGTGTAACTTGGTTTTTTGAGGTACTGGATGGTTCCTCTTGCTGTAGGTAAGTTTTTTATGTGTGTGTTGTGTGTATTTATTGTGTTTGAAATGTTTGTGTGTCGGCGTGTTGCGTCCGATGTTTGCGAGGTCGTAATGCCAGCAACTGAGGCCCTCGCCCGGTGCCCTCGCTTTGCGAGGGCCTTGGCTCGCTGCGCGAGGGCCTCAGGCTCGCTATGCGAGCCCGCAAGCGTTAGCAACAACTCGCATGCTCACAACTCTATATGTGATACTCTCACCCTCGGTATTGGACTCACTAGCAGTGATATAGCTCAGGCAGCACAAACTTCCCTTCCCTTTTTACCATCATTATGTGAAATCTTCAGCAGTGCTTGACCCAAGCGCGATCCATTAGGTGCAAACCATAATTAACCACAGGCTCAAGTATGGGAGTAAAACAGGCCACAGCTTTATTGGGATAACTATTAACACTTTAACAATACTAATAAACTAGGAGGAGGAGCCCGACCAGAGGCAGTATCCCCATGCCCTGAACAACCTGCCCAGAGCCCCCCAATGCCATCAACAGGCACACCCATGAGGTAGGGGCAGCCTCCATTTTGGCCACTGGTCCGGGCCACTTCCCTCCCGCAACACAAAAATATCACAACTCACTTTGACATAACAAATATGAATTCCTACATTTTACTGTTTATCTCTCCTTCAAACCTATCATTAATAACAAAATAAGAGTTATTTGTATTTTTTGTAATTTTTTTAAACTCTTTTTTATTTTTCATCATAGATTAACCATTACAACACTTGAACAAACAAAGAGGCTAAGTGGAAAGGATGCTGTTTCGGCCAGGCACGGTCTGTGGGAGGCGTGTTATTTGGGCGGAAGCTCTGCCCCTGTTGGCTCGGCCAGCCAATCAGTGTGCACCCAGGCTTTGCAGGGTCAAGGGGTTCTTCCTCAGACCCAGGAGCCTGGGGCAGCGTTAGCACCCTGCATGACCCTTGCATGATCCATTAGGTGCAAACCATAATTAACCACAGACTCAAGTATGGGAGTAAAACGGGCCACAGCTTTATTGGAATAACAATTAATACTTTAACAATACCAAATATCTAGAAGGAGGAGGAGCCCAACCAGAGGCAGTAACCTCATGCCCTGAGCACATGCCCAGGGCCCCCCAATGCCATCAAGAGGCACACCCATGAGGTAGGGACAGCCCCCATTTTGGCCACTGGTCTGGGCCACTCCCCTACCACCACAGAGGAGGCACGGGATACCTCACACGGCTGTGATCCCTCCCATTTTGACCTAAGGCCCACTTGACTCCCTCCCTGAGCTCAAGCATCATGAGCGCCAATCCTATTTTGGTTAGGTGTACCCCATCTGAAAGGAAAAATTCATCAGCATCTTTCGCCTCAAAGTCATTATGCCAGATGGGTATGAACCCTAATTTCCTTATAAAACCAGCCATTAGTTTGTTAATCTTCTGATGGGCTCTGTCTACGTTTCCCAGTTTCCTACCATACCTCCACGCTCTCCTCTTTATCATTTCTGACCATATTATATACACACCAGGAAATCTAGATGGAAAATTCTCTAAATCCCTCTTCATATCTCTAACCAGACACTTCATGGGGTCTAAACCAAGATCATTATCTCCCACATGTATGAGAAGGAGACTTGTATTTCCAAAGCAGTGAGCATGAGTCTCCAGTAGCCCGTTCACCTGTGCCCACCGTTAGTCGCGGATGCCGCACTACCACACCTGCAGGTGTGACTCACACACACCCAGCTGCGAGTTATCACTTGTGACTGTGGCAAACCTGTGGGCCCCAGTAGATATAAGATTGGTCGACAATCCAAAATTGCTTCCTCTGGTCTGAAAAAGAGAGAGAGAGAGAAGGAACTGTTAGGCCGCTGTCAATGGTTTCACATAAGACCTAAAGCGCCGAGATTCCCATCTCCCTATTCCCTCAGTTGACGCACCTATCCAAAAATAAATGGGTTCCAAAATCCGCTTGATTAAAACCGAGATGTTGCAAGGATATTTTCAACACTCGGACAAATTTAAAATGAGAAAGCCACAGGCCATTTTTGTGTATTAACATTGGACCAGAAAAACACGGTTGCTGCTGCAGATAGAGTCTCACACATTCATGCGGGCAACAATCTGTACCTATTCTGTGCAATATAATTTCCTTCCCTTTACCTTCCTGATCAGTCTTGGAGCTCCTGAGCCATATAACCACCCTGTCACCTTGCAGACAAGTATCCACCAACTGATCACCCCCAGGCCCTGACCTGCAAGCTGCAACCAGTTCACCAGTTGTGAAGGCTTCAAAGAATGCTAACAAAAGGCTGTACGAAAAAGTAAGAATTTGTAAGGTGACGTACAAATCTCAACCAAAACAGGCGAAAAGGCACAGCAAAAGGAAGAAAGTAATTGTCTGCCTCCTATCCTGCCTAAGCTCATCTTTAAACATGCCTTGCCGTTTGACCACAAACTCCTTGGTCTGGACCAGCTAGCTTAGACATGAAAGCTAGGGCAATACCTGACAACCCAGGGATGCCTTGGAACTACTGTTCTCTTTACAACAAAGGAGAAACCACATCAATATACCCAAGCACTTTTCCTCTGTCTCAGTTCCTCCGGCCAACAACACCAAGTCGTTCCATCCACTCCGGACTTTTTTGTACGTGTTCCAGGTTGCAGGAGCTATGGATCATCTTATCAGCCGAGCAATCTCTCCGCTCCAAGCTCCCAACGCTCCAGAGGGATGCTGTCTCCCTGCAATTTGGTTTGCGGTGCCAACCGCCTGATCCGGTCTATCTGAAAGCGAAAAAGTGCCTCAGCAATCCCATTCTTACAACCTGGTACGTGCCTTGCCCTACACCACAAATTGAGGTGAAGGCAAACCATCACCAAATGAAGAATCAAGTGTACTACTGGTATGGAAGACACTTTCATGTTGTTAATTGCCTGCACGGCTGCCATGTTGTCTGTAAAAAAAACAACCTGGTTGTCCTTGAAATCCTTGTCCCAAACAAGGGCTGCTGTCACGATTGTGAACAATTCTAGAAAGGCCAGATTCTTTGTAAGGCCTGCTGCCACCCAAGACTCTAGCCACCTGGCTGTACACCACCTGCCAGTGAAGTAGGCACCGAAGCCAAAGGAGCCAGAGGCATCTATGTAAAGTTCTAAATCAGAGCTAGACAGCTTATGCGTGTGGATTAAGGTTTTGCCGTTGAAGTCTTTGAGAAAGGCTAACCACACCGAACATCTTCTTTCATTGCCACTGTTACTGCAATGAAATGATGAGGCTGCTTGATGCCTACTGTTGCCAAAGCAAGTTTTCTATTGAATACCCTGCCTATGGGTATAATTCTGCACACAAAATGTAGCTTACTCAGAATGGATTGCAGACACCGCAGCATAATCCTTCTCGCGCCCATCATGGCTGACAGTTCCCCCTTAAGGTCAACCACTTTCTCCAAGGGAAGACTACTTTCCATATGAACTGAGTCAATTTGAATTCCAAGGAACGTCAATGCCGTAGTGGTACCTTCCGTTTTTTCCCGATCCAAACAAAACCCCCAACTGACTGGTCATCCTGGTAAATGTGTCCAAGACCCTGTCCGGCAGGACCGACAAACAAAAAATCATCAAAGTAGTGAGTAATAGTGGAGTAGCCAAATCCGGTGCACGTCACCAACTGCAAGATAGTGCTGAAAGTCTCAAAATATGCACATGAAATGATGTAGATATGGGTTTTATGCATTTGCGTCTAAAGCCATAGCTGCCTTGTACAAGGCTCCATCTGCATCGGTCCTGGGAAAAGGAGTTCAATCAGATTATTTTGCGGTAACAAATGAAACCCGTCAGGGTTGTCCTCTATCCCCCATTCTATTTGCCCTGATCTTAGAACCTCTTGCTATAGCTATTACGGCTTCATCAGAGTTCAAAGGAATTAGATTAGATAAAAAGGAATATAAGATCTCCCTCTTTGCAGATGATGTAGTCGTCTGTATGGAGCAGCCACAGTCTGCAATCCATTCTGAGTAAGCTACATTATCTATGATGGCGCTGATGGAAATTATCGCTAATTATAGTAAAGTGTCTAATTATAAATTAAACATAGAAAAATCCGAAGCCTTGAGTATTAACATTCCAGAGAACGATGTTGAGAGCCTAATTAACATGTACCAGCTGGCTTATACAAATGGATTCACACATCTGGGAATACAGTTTAGTCTGGATCTACAATGTATTGAGGATTCTAACTTGAATAACTTATACAAAATATCTAAAGAGCTCATCGAGAAATGGACGGTCAATCAAATCTCCTTCTCCGGTAGAATTGCATTAGTAAAGATGTCCTTTCTTCCTAAGCTCAATTATGTACTAAGATCCCTCCTTTTCCCAATTACAAGCCACTGGTTAGCTAAATTTCAGAGGTTGATCGATAGATATATTAATAATAAGGGACAGATAAGGGTTAAAAAAGCAATAATGAGTAGAAAATTTATGAAAGGCAGCATTGCATACCCAATAGTTTCCCACTATCAGGAAGCAATTAAGCTAGCTCAATATATAAAGTGGAGTCAACCTCTTTCCAATCATCCTGAGAGTCAGGTGATAAGTGATATGCTCAAAATCATTGATCTTAATGCTCTTTTGTTTACTCCAAAACTAGCAATACCCTTTATCGACCCTAGAGCAACTCTCCTGACTGCAACGGTAAAAGAGTGGATAAAAATGAATAAAACATTTAAATTTCTAGAGAAATATAGTGAACTTACTCCCCTGACAACATTGGCACGATTAAATCATATTCACCTAGAACCAGAATGGAAAGATAAGGGAATATACTTATTGGGTCATATCATAGATAAAGGTAAAATATTAGATTATAATATGTTAAAGAAGAAATATAACATTTCAACTAAACTTTGGTTCACTTCATACAAACTCTCACAAGTCTTGAAAGATAGAATTAAAGACACCAACCAACATAGTTTAAATAATTTCGAAACATTGATAGTGTCCCAAAATACTAGACATCTAATATCAAAGTGTAGTGAGATTCTTTACAAACAAACACAGAGGGATACAACTAAACCCATGGATCTTTGGGCGAAAGACATGCAGTTAAAGGTATCTAACGAGACATGGCATCAAGCTCTAAAAACTTTAAATAGGTTTGTGAAAAATGTAAACCAGAGAGAAATTCAATTTAAATTACTTAACAGATGGTATTGGGTTCCTTCCAAGCTGTATTTCTTATCATTCAACCCAGAAGCCAAATTATGCTGGAGGAAATGTGGGAAACCAGCTAATATGTTCCATATATTGTGGGATTGTCCTATATCCCTTTTACTCTGGGAGGAATGTTTTGAATATATATCTAATACACTTAAGATAGACATTACAGCAAAACCTCAGACTGCGTTGTTCAATATATTTCCTCCAAAATGGAAATAAAAAATAAAGCGCTTATGACTCAAATTTTTCAGGTAATCAAAACTTCAATTGCAAGAAATTGGATGAAAGAAGCTCTTCCCAAACTATCAGAAATTCTGGTCAAATTGGGGTCCAATCGGGAATTAGAGAGAGATTTTACTTCTGCATTTCAGCTAATACAGGACCCTGTAAAATGGGCCATATGGGATTCCATTTCCAATTAACCCTTGCGGAGGTACCTCACTACTACACCCTTCCTCCCCGACAGGACACTCCCTCCTTGGCCCCATTCTGCCCTTTCACTCCTACCTGGCTAGAATGTATGAGGAATGAAAGTATTGTGGAACTGGGTGATTGAAAAGCGAAGAGAAAAGAGAAAAGGTGGAAGATTAGTCGGATGAGATCCTTACTAGGGTTAACATTCCCCACTCAATATATATGAAGATAATTATTAAATTATAGTCTCGGTTCTATAATCAAATACAGAGACCTACTTAATTTCTTACTCTAGTAATAAATACAATAAAGCCTAAAACAAAGATTAAGGTCCTTCTCATATATCTACCATCATAGGTCTATTGATCTAATAATGGTTTGGCAGAGCAGATGAGGACAGAAGTGAAATATCTGCCGGACTCCTCAACATAAAGTAGCGGATAGGGGAAGAAGAAGTTGAGAAGGAAATCAACAAAAGAGTTGGGAGAAGGTTAAATTTAGTTACAATGCTCTAGGTCTCATCCTATTATGCCTAACAAAGTAGATAGGGTAATGACTTATGTGTAAGTTTTAAGTTATTAAGTTGAATGTTTAATGTATGTTATATGCAATTTTTGTATAATATGTATATTTGGAAAAATAAACAATAAAAAAAAAAAAAGAAAGAAATGGAACAACCCATTGGGAGGCAGAGATCCACATAGTACATATTATCAAAAGTGCAACCCAAAAGCCTATGACTAGCAGGATTAACTGAAAGTAGCCGGAATGCTGACTCAATGTCCACTTTGGACATCAAAGCACCTACTCCTGCCTTCCTATTTCAGTAGCTGAGTCAAAGGAGGCATAGGACACTGAAGAGTAATCTTTATCTATGCTGTCATTAACTAAGCTTCCCCAAGGGTGGGAAAGTTAAATGAATTAGACAGAATTTACCCTTCTTCTTATTTGGGACCACTGCCAACGAAGAGACTATCAAGTCAGATACCGGAGGAGATAAAGTAACTTATCTCAAACGACCCCCGGGAATTCTTTTACTGACTGAGGATGTGAATCCGAGGAACCAGTCTCACACAGGATTTTAAAACCCTCTCTAAGACCCTCAGTCAGCAGCGCAGCCACTCCCTTCTTGCCTGGCAACCTGCCAAAGCTTTCTAGCCACGGTAGCAGTTCGGCCAGTTATGTTGGGGTCTTGCCCTTTTGGAGAGGACTCATTGCCTCTATTGCCATCCCTTGGCTTGCTACATTTTTACTTTATCTGATTCCGAGCATGCTCAACTACAGTGACATGCTCTCCTACTGCGAGACCTTGACCTGTCTATAGACCTAGGAAAGCAAGACGAACCATTACTAGTTTGTCTCTGTCTGCGTCTAGGTGTCATGCAAACCTGCTCTTCATCTGGGGAGGATTCTGTGTCTGCTACAACATTTTGACTCATGTGCAGTATGTTTTCTAAACAAAACCCCCTAACATCCATGTCTGTAGTATTGTTAACCTGTAGCTCCTGACCTGCTTGCATGGCTAGCCGTGCACCGTTGTCAGTTTGGCTATTAGTGGTAAACTGCTGTGGTTGGCCGAAACGTCAGCTGTCATCGTCCTATGTTTCTTAGTTGTTTTGGAAAAAAACATTGGACTGTACCTTGAGGTGGTCTTCCTGGTCCTAGCAGGACAAGTGTGCCTGAACTTGGCGACGTCTCCTAACACGTCATCAAACGATTTGACTGTCTTCCAGTCTCATCTTACTCACAATTTGGCCACCCTTTTTTTTTTTACTGTCGCCATGCTTCTGCTGGGCTTTACACTGTTCGTGCGTCGTCCCGTTAAAATAGTAAAATTAAGATTACCATCTGTAGTCTGGGGAACCGCAGTTAAATCAGAGTATAAAGCTGTAGGAGCTGTATTAGAGCTCCTTAGTTTTTTTATTACCACTGGAACCCTTTGGGCAATGTGTAAAGGGGTGTGAGTGGGCTCAGGGGGCATACACATGCACATAGGCTCATTGCTCGGTGAGGGCAGGGGTACTAGGCCCACACACATGCCGCCTGACAGCTCTGTGTTCACCTTAGTGGAAGGTGATGGTTGCTGCAACTCTGAACCCTCACCTGTGGTGTCCACCTGTCACCTATTACCTGTCGCTGAAGGACTGCTAACGTGAGGGTCACAGCGCAGCACAGCCCTGTCTAATGAAACAGGTTCCCCATGGCTGCCCAGGTCAACAGTCTCTACAGACTACAGCTTGGCTGCTCCCACAGGTGGATCCACACACACAGGATGCTGAGGTGTGCCTAAACGCTCCTCCAACCACCTAACCCCGTGGTAGAGGGTCTTAGAGTGGACCAAGGCCATCAGCCTGTCAAGGTCAGCGACCTCAGTGGCCTTCATGATGGATGGTGGTTGAAATTACTTATAAAATTAGCCAGCAAGGGAAAAGGGGGCGGAGAAGCAGGAAAAACAACACTAAATGCAGGAAGAGGGAAAATAATAAGGATACCACGGACAGGAATGCATAGATAAGAAGCCCAATCACACAAACAACGCACAAACGCCACCCAAAGGACACCCAGACCACACACACACTGCACAAGTAGGTGCTGTAACTTTTGGGTCAAACAGGAGGTCTCCGGACTGGTCCTCCATGTCTGGGTTGGGCGCGGTCTGTGGGAAGCATGCGATTCGGGCAGATCTGCGCCCCGCGTACTGCCCAGCAAATCAGAGTGCACCCAGGCTCCACTGGGTCAAGGGGTGCTTCCTCAGAAACGTTTGCACCGTACAAAACATAGCTTATCATAAAATTAACATTTAGTACAAAAACTTGAATGATTGATGATGTCCTATATTTACACTACGCTCTTTTGAATAAGTACACATAATTATGGGCAAATTACCGTTGATCCGTTTCTAGAAGTTGAACCTCATGACCAAGCAAATGAATAGTGTGCATTAGAAGATAGTATATAGAGATTCCCAGTTTGTTGCCCACCTACCAAACACAGTAACAAGCTGGGGGATAGAAGAAGTGGGAGAGGCTACCATGGTATTAATATTAATATTATTCTTTATTTGTAAAAGCATTTTCTATAGCCTCCTAGTGGTGAGTATAAATGTACAAATAGACCTTTTTAATATGTTTGATGCAGTTTATTTTAGGGTCACTGTAGTCCAAAACTTTCTGTCGTGCATTTAAAATATTTTTACATTGCAAATGTTTTTTTCCCCATGGAAATAAATTATATACATTGAAGAAAATTAACATTAATCCAACAGATAGAAAGACAAAAAACATTGGGCCCTATTAAAACTGTAAAAATTTCAATTACTGACGCTCGTAATGTAGCCCGCAAAAGTTACTGATATTAAATTGGCCTCCTCTAGCTACCCGCAATCTATTTGTGAGCTGCAGTCGGAAAATTCCTGTGGTTGTCAAAATCCTAACTCTGACCGATCTCAGCCTTTGACCTTTCAAGCCTGTAAATGTTACAATCGCTAAAATTGCAAATCACGATTTAATTGCAACAATTCCCCAAGCCCGCAATTGTCTTCAAACCTGTAAGTCTTCGAGAACTGGAGGTGGGGCAGGCAGGGCTTGGCCAGGGAAAGTGTTGTCATGGAAAGGTTTCAGGAGTGCAACGTGAAATACCGGATGTATTCTCATGGAATCTGGAAGTTGCAAACGAAAAGTGACAGCATTGATCTGAGCGATGATCTCAAAAGGTCTCATGAACCTCTGACCCAATTTATGAGAAGGAACCCTAAGCTTAAGATTCCTTGTTGACAGCCAAACCTTGTCACCAACATGATAAACTGGGGCCTCCGTTCTATGCCAGCAGCTCTCTTGTAACATTCCTGAGCCTCCGAAAGAGTCTCCTTCAACAGGTCTTGGGAATCTCGTAAGGTGGTTAGCCGATCAGTGACTGCAGGAATGGAAGTAGTAATTGGGAGCGTCACTAAAAAGGTTGGATGGTAAAAATAGTTGGCAAAAAATGGGCTCAAAGAAGTGGAGCAGTGTTGGGCATTGTTATAAGCAAACTCTGCCGTGGGTAGAAAATCCAACCAGTCATCCTGCAGGTAACTAATATAGCACCGCAAATATTGCTCTAAAGTCTGGTTGGTTAGCTCAGTCTGTCCATTACTTTGTGGATGAAAAGCTAACGACAGTTTTACATTAATACCTAGATTAGAACAAAAATGTTTCCAAAAACGAGATGTAAACTACACTCCCCTGTCAGAAACTACTTCATCAGGCACTCCATGCAAGCAAAATATTTCCCGAATAACCAGGTCCGCCGTCTGTTTAGCTGAAGGGAGACCACGAGCTGGTATGAAATGACCCATCTTAGTTAACCTGCCCACAACAACAAGAATGGTAGTGTGTTCCTTAGAGGGAGGTAGTTCCACAATAAAGTCCATGTATACAGATCCCCAGGGACGATGAGGAATCGGAAGAGGCTGAAGCAAGCTAACAGGGGATGAGCGAGGAGTCTTATGTCTGGCACATACATCACAAGAGGACTCATACTTCTTAACATCCTCATAATACTTCGGCCACCAAAAGGATCGGGCAAGTAACTCTTGCATCTCTCGGATTCCTGGATGACCTGCTGGTTTTGAGTCATGTTTCCAGTTGATCTGAAATCTGGGATTGGTGTCAAATCTGTGCACCGTCAGCCGCCATAGCTATTGTTCTTTTGGATTTGCTAGGGCAATTGATGGCACAATACAAGCATAAATACAAGCATAAATTGTGAGTGCGTCGCCACTGTTTTTCTTCATTGGATAATGGCCCTCTTATTAGATTTATCTGCATAGCCTCAGGCTCAGAGTCTGTAGGTGTTTGTGGGGTCGGAGTAGAAATTCTTGAATAGGAAATAGGAGTAGCACTTGGTCTAAAAGAGCCCTGTCGTTCCAATCTTCTTTCAGAAAGTCTCCGATCGATACGGATAGCCAAACGCACAAATGCATCAAAGTCAGCAGGAAGATCAACACGAGCTAGCTCATCTTTTATAGCTTCTGAGAGACCTTTTCTGAAGTGGAACCTCTGGGCTGATTGGTTCCAGGTAGTATCAGCAACCCACTGTCTGAATTCAGCAGCATATTCAGCCACAGAGCGCCTCCCTTGATGCAAATGAAGGAGAGTGGCTTCTGCTGTAGCACATCGATTGGGGTCGTCAAAAACTAGGAACATGGCCTCGAGAAAGTCATTTAAATTACCCAAGACTGGACTGTCCTGTTCCAGAAGAGGTGAGCCCCAAGCCAGGGCTTCATCTTTGAATAGGGAGAAAATAAATCCCACCTTCTCTCTTTCAGATGGAAAACGGTGAGGTAACATCATGAAGTGCAAACGACATTGATTTAGGAAACCCCTAAATCTTTTGCAATCTCCTCCAAACTTTTCTGGTAGGGGCAAACGGGTATCTTGCGCAGGTGTAACAGTAGCAGCTGCAACATCACGTGCCCTGTAGCTGGTATACTCACTGTGCATTGACTGAACTTTATTTTGCAGTTCAGCTACCTGGTCCTGCAGCACTTAAATGGTCTGTGCCTGGGTCTGCACAGTTCTTGCAGTAAAAGCAACCTGCTGGGCCAATGCAGAATCTGACCCGGCGGTCTCCATGAAAGTGCCAGATTATTCTGTAATGATATAGGAATCACAAGGTTTTGGAGACCAGCAGCCTAGGTCAGCAATGATCCAATTCCAGCAACTTGTAGGTGAAACAGGAACAAGCTTTATTGAAGGGAACAGGAACCACAATAATCTGGCAAGGTGCATAGACAGAAAGTGGCTTATATAGGCCAAGGACCAGACATCTGACCAGACACAGCTGAAGAGACTAGTCACTGATACTATTGCTAGCAGAGTCAAGGTTTATCAGATCTCAAGGAAATTCACAAAGGCAGGCTGGCGCAGTGGTAGGGAAGAGGTTCAGCAGCCTGGGGACCAGGGTTCAAAACCCAGCAGAGTCAATTCCTCACAACTAGAGAGGACTCGCAAGGGAGTTAAATACCTGTTCATAACACCATAAAAGCCTATAAAAACACAATTCTGGATTGTAAAATACGGGGAAAGCAATGATAGACATTAGAATTAATTACACAACAGTCTCAAGTTTGCAAATCTACAATAAAAAAAAATATATATATTATGTTTAATTTCTGTGTTATATCAGTCTTGGGAATCAAGGAGTTAATACATATCAGGCCACCCACATGGACTAGAACAATTTCTTCATTCAATTTTATTGATTTTTAAATTGCTGGCTTGCGAGCCCGATCGCATATTGGACATCTAAACACTAATTGATTTCTGATGTCATGATGACGGTCTCATTTGCTATTGGCTGTTTCTAAATCGTTACTTATGGGCTTGCATAGTTGATCATGATCATGCCCTGAAATGCCACGTATGGTTACATGATTTACGGTTTTGGCTTTCGGCCATGTAATTGCGGGCTTGTTCAATGAAATCGATCTATAACTATTGCAGTTTTGGGAATTTATTAAGGCCCAATGTGTTTCATCTGCCTTTATCTTACCAGAAAACAATTTCAGTAGGATTAGATTGCAAGTACCAATCTTCAAAGCAACTTTGTACCAGTGAGTCAAGTGTAAACAAGAGATCATGGAGACCATGTTAATTGTGTTTCCTATCGGATTTAAATTAATATCAGTAGGAACAAAAACACAATATTCCTTGCATCATCCTTAAGACTCACTGTTCCTCTGTTTCCTGTAATCTATGAAGACAAACATAGAAAACTATTAAACGCTGTCTATATTTAATGTAATTTTCTCAATTATTTCTTATACAAAAAAATGCTGGATATTTTTAAATTACAGTGGCCTTTTACAGGGGCAATGCCTATTTTATCAGTATAGTGTTAATTGTAATGGTGAGCTGAAACACTGTTTCCATGTTTATGTTTACATTTAGTAGTTAAAAGGAAACGGTCACCCCAAGCAAAATTTGTTTCATCTTAAAAAGTCTTAAAATGACCTATACATTGTACTAACATTTTTTTCTACAATAAATTATTGCTTTGCTTGATAAGGGTGGAGAGGATCTAACTGTACATAAATATAGGGGGAATTGTTTTTCCACCAGATACAGACAAGCAGACTTTAATCCTAATTAGCACATTAGTATTCAGAGGCCACTCATTTGCATAATAATATAGTAGAATGGTTGTATCAGAACTCACCCTTTTAGAATCAAATGACTAGTACGATATGTAGCTAACTTTTCATGTTCTTTAATAATTACTTAAAGGACCACTTGATTCAGCACAATGTGGACAACATCACACAAAAGCTTTCCTAAAAACATATTGAAATACTTTTTGAATTTTTGAAATACGTGCATTTTTCACTGAGAATTAAAATTAAACAAAATGTGTGTTTACATGTGAAATAGTCTGTCCACTTGCTTTTGCATCACTGGAACCAATCAGGTTGCAGGGGTGTGTATGATGTCAGACCTTTTTTTGTAAATCCTCATGGCAGAAAATTCAGGTTTCTGCTCTCTTGCCTCTCTGTAATTTGAACAATGCAGACTGGTGCTCTCCTAGCTCCAGAGCTGTCCGTGTAGAAATTAAACAAAATAAAATGAACCCTTAACAAATCTATTTGTGCAGGCATGGAATGCGGGATTTACCTAAACAGACCAGTTATGGGTTAACTGATCAGTGCAATCCTGAGTCCAGGGAAAATTGCTATTAATCAGTGTCTTCCCTATAGACAATCACCACACTGTGCACTCCTCAGCTATCTGTTATAATTTATGCAACAGCCAGTAGGCAGGATATCATTTGTATGTAAACGGAGGCTTAAACTTTAGACCAGTTATTTATGTAATTAAAAAATACAAAATTTAAACATTTAATCTTGTGCTCTTTCACACCATGAAGAGCACTTACAGTGAGGTAAATGGCCCTTAATTGATTTGGGGATGACAGAGTCAAGTTTTTTTTATTGATGTATGTGTAGATTAGTCTAATGCTATTTGGCCCTTACAGATGAGAAGAATGATCTTAAAAAAGTAGTAACAATTTGAAAAACCATAGTATTGGGATAATAGGAGTTACCTTATACTTGATGCAGCATATACATTTGAAGGGCCATGACAATTTTACATACTATTTGCATTCCGTTCTGATATTATGGTATGATATAGTACATGAATACAGAGAAAACAATAGTTTAAAGACAGCATTGAACCTGCATAATGATTTTGGCTTAATTTTTAAGCTAGAGAACAGTACTGCTTGTAAAAATGTTCATGAATAAAATATCCAACAAGTGTGGACGTAGCAAGGCAAGAAAAAGGGCAAACATGCTTTTCCTTTCTGAATTAACATCTTGATACAATTAGAGTATATGATGTCATTTAGAAGAGAAAGTCTTTGCCATTAGTTCCACCAAGGCATTTTACTACTCATACATCCTGTTTAAATCTAGAGCCCAAATAATTTTCGGAGAACATTTCCTGGTTCAGGAAACCACTGCCATTCATTGTAATATTAATTATCCTCTGGGATGCAATACAGTATGTAAAGGCAGGTCTAGCTAGACATGACTCTAATGTAACCGTCTTACAGACAACACCTGCCTCGATGAGGTAGCAGCTTTTGGCAAATAGACACCCAAAGCAAACATGGATTATATATTATGGAGATTGCTAAATAACCAATTGTGGGGTAAAATACAGAGTTTATGTTACAGAAAGGTTACTGTTCAAGTTCAATTTATTCCACCTGTTTATGTTCCCCCACTATTTATGATGCCACATTCAGTGGAAAGGTTGTAAAAAGGTTAATTTTGGTCAATTTACCAGAAGCCTTAGCAAACTGGTAGTTTCCCAAGGAATACAATACCATAAATCACAGTTTCTAAGTCAGATGTTAAACAAATCATATACAGAGGAAGTGAAGAAGTGTTTGAGTCACTGATCCACCATAAAGTACCCATCCTAGTTTGCCAATACATACAATGCCATATATTTACTCCTGTTAAACTACACATTAGAATATTCTCATTTTCCATTTTGTACAAAATATTCTGTACAGTAAAAGTAATAAGATAACCACATGTTAGAAAATTAGGCTGATGAAAACGTTTTTTCAAAGATGTATTCTGTTTGTAACAAGTGTTACCGAGGATGACTTACTTGTTTTTTTTACTGAACTGTCAAATAATTATAAACATCCAATTTTCATTTATAAGTGCTGTAAGAGTGTCTTACAGAGTGTCTTTTCTAAGGAAATAATTACAATAGTCATGTAAACCACAAATTAGTTAATAGAGTATTTATCTTTTAATAATTTCCATTTCTATAACACAGAAATGTGTTATATATTGACATGGGGAAGCAGCCATGTAGCATTATTACCAAGTTATATTACCTTACAACTTGCCCACTTGATCCTATTCCATCACTCCCGTCTCTGCTACAATTATCAGAGTTCTTGCACATTTATTAAACCTCTCCCTATACACTGGCAAGTTTCAATAATCATCTTTAAAACATGCCATAATTACATCCATTCTTACGAAACCCTCATCTGACAGTTTCTGCATCTATTGCCCTATATCTCTACTTCCCTCAGCTTCAAAACTGCTTGAGAGACACGTTTACAACCGCCTTCTGGATTCCAGTCCCAACAGCTCTCACAAAAGTCACTAATGACATGCTCGCCTCCAAGTCAAAGGGTCACTTCTCTAATTAAATCTCTCTGCTACCTCTGACTCAGTTGACCACCATTTTCTTAACCAAATTCTCCACTCCCTTGGTATACGTGACACAGTTCTCTTATGGTTCAAAGCTTATCTAGAAAATGTAACATTTAATGTCTCTTTCTCTGGCATCTCTTCTTCACTGCTCCATCTGTTAATGTACCCCAAGGTTCAGTTTTTGGCACCTTCCTCTTTTTCATCTAAACATCCTCCCTTGCACCCTTATAATGTATTTGGATTTCAATACCATCTATATGCAGACAACACTCAAATCTATCTCTCAGCACCATTTCCTCTTAAGCACATCCTCCTAGATGTCTGTCCATCAACTCAAACTCAACATTTCAAATATTATACTCCTAATTTTCCCATCCCCTACTTCAGCTTCCACTCCTCAAATATCCCTCACTATAGACAATGCCATAATCGCTCCCACCTCTCAGGCCCATTAGGGTTCTATTGGACCCTGCCCTCTCTTTCATTACTCCCATAACTGAATCATATCATTTCACCTAAAAAACATCTCCAAATATGTCACAAACGTACCCAAGACACAACTAAAATTATAATCCATTCTCCATATCATATCTTGCCTTAACTACTGCAACTTGCTTCTTGCTGACCTCTCTACCATACTCAACTCTCTGCATCACCTCTCTGCCAGTCACCCCACTGGCTTTGCATAGCCTCCAAAACAAAATTTTATATCATGATCTTAACAACAATGCACCCTCTTATATCTCTGCCCTCATCTTAAAATATTTCCCAAAAAATCCTCTTCGCTATACTAATGGATTTCTTCCTTCCTCCTCTCTTGTCACATCTTCTCACTTGCGTCTTTAGGACTTTTCTCAAGCTTCCTCTACCCTGTGAAACTCCTTGCATCCCTCCGCCATAACTCAAAACCTTTAAAAACTCATGTTTAAAGAAGCTCATCACCTGCATACTCTACATGATGAATTGCTCACACATACAATCTACAGACACATCCACTTACATCACACTACTGCCTTATTCACTGCCTCTATTACCCTCCTGTATCACACCCCAACCTTACCTTCTAAATTGTAAGCTCTTTGTAGTGTTGGCCTTATGTTGCACCAAGATGTCTGTGAGCCACCTTTGTTTTATATTTGTACTAGCGAATTGCCCGTCAAAAAATGACGGCAATGAAATATTAAGGTAGCTAAATTAGTAAATGAATATATTGTACCTATTTTGAAGCATTGTGCTGAAGAGCTGGCAATCTGTGTTGATGCTGCTGCAGCATTAGTGGTGTGGAGCTGCTGTATAAGCATGCTGAATGTGTGCAGTGTAACACTGTGCGTGCGCGAGACCAAACCGTTAGCGTAGTCGTGTACTTCCGCATTGGTGTAAAATGGCGAGTAATGTGTGGTATAGGTCTGTATCGGAATATCCGTAGGTGTTTTGTGGTGTTTTGCGAGTTTCTTGTGGTGTTTTGCGAGTTTAGAGTGCTGTAGCCTCGTTTTCGTTTTGTTCGGCGGCCATTTTTTCTCTCGCTTCGTTTTTTTTTTAGTCTCTAAACTGTTTTATTTCGAGTAAAATCGAGGTGTAAGTTGCATTTTTGAGGTCCTGGGTGCTCCCTCTTGGTGTAGGTAAGTTTTTTATGTATGTGCTGTGTGTATGTATTGTGTTTTAAATGTTTGTATGTCGGCGTGTTGCGTCCGATGTTTGCGAGGTCGTAATGTGTGGTAACGTGTTTCGTACGTTGTTTGCGTGCCTCGTAAAATTTAGCGAGTGTCGTAATTTGTGTGTCGTGTTTTTGGAGTAGCGACGTGAATTTTGCGAGGGTTTGAGGCCCTTGCCCAGTGACCTCGCCAGCAACTGAGTCCCTCGCTTCGCGAGGGGCCTCAGTTGCTGGCATGGAGCGCCTTCGGCGCTCCATGCCAGCAACTGAGACCCGTGCCCAGTGACCTCGCCAGCAACTGAGGCCCTCGCTTCGCGAGGGGCCTCAGTTGCTGGCATGGAGCGCCTTCGGCGCTCCATGCCAGCAACTGAGACCCGTGCCCAGTGACCTCGCCAGCAACTGAGGCCCTCGCTTCGCGAGGGGCCTCAGTTGCTGGCATGGAGCGCCTTCGGCGCTCCATGCCAGCAACTGAGGCCCTTGCCCAGTGACCTTAGCGAGTGTCGTAATTTGTGTGTCGTGTTTTTGGAGTAGCGACGTGAATTTTGCGAGGGTTTGAGGCCCTTGCCCAGTGACCTCGCCAGCAACTGAGTCCCTCGCTTCGCGAGGGGCCTCAGTTGCTGGCATGGAGCGCCTTCGGCGCTCCATGCCAGCAACTGAGACCCGTGCCCAGTGACCTCGCCAGCAACTGAGGCCCTCGCTTCGCGAGGGGCCTCAGTTGCTGGCATGGAGCGCCTTCGGCGCTCCATGCCAGCAACTGAGGCCCTTGCCCAGTGACCTCGCTACGCGAGGGCCGCGGCTCGCTGCGCGAGCCGCGGCCCTCGCTTCGCGAGGCCCGCGGCTCGCTACGCGAGGGCCGCGGCTCGCTACGCGAGGGCCGCAGCTCGCTTCGCGAGGGCCGCGGGCTCGCTACGCGAGCCCGCAAGCGTGAGCAACGACTCGTACGCTCACAACTATATATGTGATTGCACTTTACCTGTACTTGTATTTCTACTTACCTTAGAATTTGTATATACCTTTGTAATTTGCTGATTTTACTAACTCTAGTCTACTTTAGCTTATAACAAGCATTTGTAAATGGTTAACAGTCCTTGTTTTCTCATTGAAGACCTTGAAAAATCTGTGCATTTGTAAAATAAATTATCCAAACATAAGACCTGAACTTGCTATTTAGTTTGCCTTTTCTTTATTTAACAAGCAATGTAAAATTTTGCTAAAAAAACGTATATATATATATATATATATATATATATATATATATATATATATATATAACTCTTATGTGTTCCCATGACTGTCTTTACACTACAAATACCCCTTATAGTTACACAATGAGAATGAATTGTTATATGATTGCATTAACTAAGATATGTGAATTCACAGTTTAAAGTTCTGATTTCCTACACATGCAATATCCTTGAATAAATCTTTCTAAAACAAAAAGTAAAATTTCTGTTTTATTAATATTTAATACAATATTTTAACAGAGGTATAGAGAATTTTGAGAATTTTTTAACCACTGCAGGTGTCCCCTAGAAGGCTAGGGGACACCAGTGACCCATTTGGCTACAGCTTCCATGCCTTGGGCATGTGACAGTATATTGATTATTACCCCTAAATTCAGTTTGCCTAGAGGGGCTAAAGAGGATAGGTAGGTATAGTTAGGTGGTTGGGGGTGATGGCTCACCCTAGTCCATACAAGGTAGTAGGGGCTAGGGTGTTCTTAATTAGGCAGGATCACTTTACATTATTAATGTACACCCACCAAATAGCTAACTTTTATTTTTATAAATATACCCACCACATAGAAAATGATGTTATATTGTTTTAAATAAAATTCCAAGCATAAAGCTTTGCTTATATTCTATTTAAGTGGGTATAGGCAACTAAGCGGGCTAGCTGCATTGCAGTGGGTGCAGAAGTACTTTGAAAGGTAGTTTATTTGACTCTATACTGATTAAAATTAACACAAGCTGGATCTTCACAGTGATACTTTAAGGCTTAATCTTGCATATTCAAAACATCGGGGGTCACGGATATTATAATATGCAATATTTGGTTAATTTCACTAGATTTTGAACATAAAACACAACTGAATGCCGTATGCTAAAAAAAGAAGAAAGGAAGTATTTAGTTCACATAATACAAATAAATATTACCACATTTCCTGTAAAATGGAAATTAAAAGCACTCAATGAGTAATTGTCAGATTATTATCTTAAACAATAAATAACCCTGTACAATCCTATTATGAATATTAAAATGCATTTCACAGTTTATTTTGAGAACAATGACCCACATACGTCTGCACACTGAAATGTTATCCCAGGCATTGTGTGAAAATAAGTCTCTACAGATGTGTTTCAGGATCAAGCATTGGTCACAGGCTCGTGCCTGGAATATTGTGTATGGCGACAGAACTTTTATATAAGATACTCAGTACAGATACAAACCTCTATTATAAAAGGTTTTTGTATTTCTATTATACGTTTAAACATTTCCATTATACTATTTCTGAATTTCATGCATGAAATAAAATAGCATACAACTAATAGTTTAGATCATATTTCTGATATTCGGTTGTTTCTCTTCATTTCTCATGTATTGAAAAAAAAATCCTAACAATATGTGCGTCATAGCAAATTATTTACTTTGTGTTATACTGAGTATTATTAACCCAACTGTTATTCTTTCTGAGAGATTCTTTCTAGAATTAGATTTAATTTAAAAGCAAATGCTAATATATTAAATTAATCAAAGGGAATCTTTGGGTTTTACTTTTTATGCAATAATAATGTATTCATATTTTATCAGTTTTTTACCATTTAAATGGAATTTAAAAAATAATTGAAATGTTTAAAAAAACTTAACCTGTCTGTTTCCTGTTTGGAGAGCTTTTTCCTCTGGGAGACTCTTACTCCAGAGACAGTGATGGAGCTAGTGCATGGGGGGGCCCCACAGTAGAGACAGTGGCGTAGCTAGTGCATAGGGGGACCCACAGTGAAATAAGAATATTTGGCCACTTTTTTTTGTTGCGATTCCTGGATTCCCTTCATTGTCAACTCACACGGCACATTTGTACACAGTATGTGGCAGGTTGGGCTTGGGGGGCCAAGGCAGGTTCCCGGGGCCTTGCACTGGCTGCAGCGGCAGTATCTCCACCTCTGTTCAGAGATAAAACATAATTTAGGTGGTGGAGAGATAAGGAGCCCATACTGCCTGGTGGTATAAATAAAAATTGTAATGCATTTATTATTATTATTATTATTATTATTGTTGTTTATTTGTAATGCACCAATATATTCCGTAGCGCTATACATAAGTTAAGTTACAGGCAATGACAAGTTCAAGATTCACACATTGCAAAGAGTGGATGGCCCTGTCTTTGAGCTTGAAATCCAGTGTCCATAGCGCTTTCCCTAAAGCACCTTGCAGGATTGAAACTCGCAGACTTACAATCTAAAGGTTGAAGTGTGTATGTGGTACAGTAGGGAGAGAGTAGTGCTGAGCATGTTAGGGAGGAAGGTTATAGGCTTCTTTAAAGAGGTGCGTTTTTATTGATGTTTTGAAGGATTTAAGGCATGAGGATAGTTTGGTGAAGCGAGGCAAGGAGTTCCAGAGAATAGGGGCAGCATGAGAAAAGTCCTGGAGGCGGGAGTGAGAGGGGGTGACAAGAGTGGTAGAATGAAGAAGGTCGTTAGCAGAACGAAGAGAGCGTGTGGGGGAGTAGTTGGAGATAAGAGCAGAGATGTATGGGGATGCGCTGTTGTTGAGGGCTTTATAAGTTAGGGTCAAGATTTTAAACTTTATTCTGGAGGCTAGATTGTAAGTTTGTGAGTTTTCAATTGTGTGTCCGTGTCTTGGAAACAAGCACTATGTGCATTTGATTATATGCTCAAAAACAGGGCCCTCCATTCTTTATAAGGTGTTAAGTTTGTTTTTGCCTTGTACAATACCACTGTACAGCGCTACGGAATATGTTGGCGCAATATAAATAAAGACAATAATAATAATAAGCCAGTGAAGTGATTGACAAAGAGGAGCTGCCGACACTGAACGATGTGTACTGAAGATGAGTCCGGCGGAGGCATTTATTATGGATGGAAGTGGGGAGAGGCGAGTGATGGGCAGGCCAACAAGGAGTGAGTTGCAATAGTCAAAGACGAGAAATGATGAGAGAGTGTATTAGAATCTTAGTAGTGTCTTGTGTAAGGTAATGGCGTATTTTGGATATCTTTTTTAGATGGAAAAGATAGTATTTGGTTAGAGACTCTATGTGGGGGATGAAAGAGAGGGCAGGGTCCTGTAGAACCCCAAGAGGAATTGAAGCTGTAGTAGAGGGTGGGAAGATTAAGAGTTCAGTCTTAGACATGTTGAGTTTCAGATGATGGGTGGACATCCAAGAGGATATACTAGAGAGGCAGTCGGAGACGTGTGCTAGAAGAGAGGGGGATAGATCTGGTGCTGAGAGGTAGATTTGTGTGTCATCTGCATAGAGATGGTACTGCAACCCAAAAGAGTTTATTAGGGTGCCGAGTGAGGATGTGTAGATGGATAAGAGGAGGGGGCCTAGGACTGATCCTAGGGGTACACTAATAGACAGGGGGTGAGGAGAAGAAGATGTGCCAGAGAAGGAGACGCTAAATGATCGTTCTTGGAGGTATGATGAGAACCACAAGAGAGCAGTGTCTCGAATGCTGATGGAGGAGAGAATGTGGAGTAGAAGCGAATGGTCAACTGTGTCAAAAGCGGCAGAGAGATACAGAAGAAGCAAAATAGAAAAGTGGCCTTTAGACTTGGCAGTGAGCAGGTCATTGTTGACTTTTATGAGGGCTGTCTCAGTGGAGTGTTGGGGCCGAAAGCCGGATTGGAAAGTGTCCAGAAGAGAGTTAGAGGAGATGAAACTGGTAAGGCGGTTATAGAAGAGCCGCTCCAGCAGTTTGGAAGCCAGGGGAAGTAGATAGATAGGGCGATAGTTAGATGCAACGTCAGAATCGGATGAGGGTTTCTTGAGAGTGGGTGTAATTATGGCATGTTTTAGAGATGATGGAAACGTGCCAGTGTTTAGTGAAAGGTTGAAGATGTGTGTGAGAGCTCGGATTAGTGTAGTAGAGAGGGGAGGAATGAGCTGAGATGGAATAGGATCTGAAGGACAGGTGGTGAGGTGAGAGGATGATATTAGGATGGCGACTTCATCTTCTGTTGCAGGGGTAAAGTAGTTCAGAGTGGCTGTGGGAATGGAGAGGGGAGTAGATTGGGTGTTGTTGGTTAGTTGAGTTTGTTGAGAGAGTGAAGTGTGTGAGCCACGGTGAGAGGAGAGTTCATTGTAGATAGATTGAATTTTATGTGTAAAATGGTTGGCAAAGTCTTCAGCCGTGAGACAGGAAGGGATGGGGGGAGGTGGTGGGCGGAGCAGAGTATTGAAAGTGGCAAAAAGACGTTTTGGGTTAGAGGACAGAGTTGATATTAGTGATGTAAAGTACTGCTGTTTTGCCAGCTTGAGGGCAGAGGAGTAGGAACGTAGCATAAACTTGTAGTGAAGGAAATCTGCTGCGGAGCGTGATTTCCTCCATAGTCGTTCAGCAGTGCGGGAGCACTTCTGAATGTAACGTGCTTAAAATGCACAGTAAAAGTTTAGTAAAAGTTTTTTTTTTTCTTATCAGGCCCTGCCTAACTATTCTTTAGAGAGTCCTTTGTAAAAATACTAATATGGCATTTCCAATCACTGGTAAGATAATGGTTGATCAAAATAATTGTTTTTGGACTAAATTGTCTTAAACCATTGCATCATAAGTTATAGAATTTGTACCCAAGACTAAAGGTTTAAGAATCTTTGGGAATTTCATAGTACATATGATCAGTAACGAAGCAATGAAGAGGTTTTCAATGATTTCACCCATTAGTACATCTGAGCCTGTGAATAAAACAATTACTATCTAAGCTATATTGCTGTATTTTTCAGAATTGTATTATTTATTTGCACTGCATAACTCCTGGAAACTTTATGTTAAAAATAGAAACCAATACAGACTTGAAAGTGGATTCATATTTCTTGTAAGGTTTAAACTGATCTTTAAACTCTGCTAAATTGAAAACATTAAAACTCTGTTTTGTTCAATACCACTAATTAATTGTATTGCCTTCTTTTTATGGACAGCAATACTGGTAAAACATAATCCCACAAAGCCTAACATTATTCTTTGGTTTTGGATGTGATCTTTCTCAAATTATTTTTAGCCTACAATTTAAGTTCTAAATGATTACACAATACGTTGATGATATATTCAAGCCCATGAAATAGAACACTCTTGTGAAAGTGCAGTAATTATTAGGAATATACATACTGTAATTTCTCTGAAAACATAATACTGTGGTTTGTTTTCTAAGATTAGAAAATGCAGAAAGCAATACTTTTGCGTTTATAAACCAGTCCCATCACATTTACTTATTATTATAAAACTCGTCATAGTTATAAGAGCTGGAAAGATACTTTATTATGTCCATTAGAGTGAATAAGAAGTAAAAAAACTATTTTCATTATTTTTATTTTATTACATTTTGTTGTGTGTGCCATCTTTAGTGAGGATAAGGGATCAGCTTTGTCACTCAAATATAACATGTAATGTGAAAATTTAACAGATTTGTAACCACAGAGTTCATCAGTCACACTGTGCATGATTAGAAAAATGAAATATTGATAGATAGATAGATCGATAGATAGATAGTCAGATAGATATATATTGGAGGATAGTACTGGTTGCAAAAATAAGGACCATTTGATAATGGTGACATTTGAGATGTTATATATAACATCACCTGCTAGACCATAGTTGATGTCATTAAAGATGTTATAACACCAGCAGATCCTTAAACATTAATAGATACAGTAAACTTCCGGTTATCGGGCACTCAACTAACTGGGACTCTCAAGCAATTGGCACTGGCATCAATTCCCCATTTAAAAAAAACTCCTGCTAAATGGGCATAACAGGCATTGTCCGGCAGTATTCAGCAGTTAAAAAAAAAAATACAAACTTTTTTTCTAATTATTTTTTTCTGGGCCTAAATGGCCCAGTTTAGGTGCTAGTGCCTTTTTAAAGACATTTTGAGGTTTTTCGGGGGGGGGGGGTTTAAGGGTTGTTTAGACCCTTTTTTCATGGATTTCCGATTAACCGACAACTACACTTATCTGGCAATAGGGAGTCCCCGTGGGTGCCTGATAATGGGGAGTTTACTGTTATTGTTCATTTGTATATTTCCAGTTAATATTCTAAGTATTCTTTGTAAGTACCCTTAAAACAGGAGTAGATGTGTCTTGTTTTTAGTTGTTTTTTTTGCAAGTGTTGTGGAGTTGTATTAATGTGCATATTCAATATTTTTTGTATTGTTATTATTAACCTATGTCTTTCTTATCCTATTCTATTGTTTGTCCTTGCCAAGAGATGCTTACATTTTGTATAAAATAAACAAGTGGAATATTACAAGTGACTGTCACTATATTGCTTTTAGGGAAGAGTACTGCCATTTAGTTTCCATCCACACCCTTCCAGGGGTACTCTTGTTTTTCTATTTGAATCTTAGGCAGTGATAGCTTAGAAACATTTTTGTTCACTGTTTGCCTTGGGATGTATTTGCTTATTTGACTTCTCTGCAGTTATAAGTCTTAATCTGTTTCTTATTGTATTTCCACAAAGACTCTATTCATTTAATAATAGAAGAAACCTTCTGTTACACATTGAGAATGTTAATATCCCATTGTAGCTTAACTTTCACTATTTTTTTTAAAGATTTCTAGGTGTATTCTCTATTGTATATGCTGTGTATATAACTGAGATACTTTACATTACTTCCATTAAAACTGGTAGTATATTTCATGTGTACGGTATATAAATTATAAATATATTGTTGTATTTAGGGCTTCAACAACTTTTTCTGCACATTAAACATCATGTAGATTTTGTTCTACATATTTTGATGTTAAGGAATAAAGTGTTAGTTTTAAATATGGTATAATTTAAAAAAAGTAATTAGTACCTAGTACTAAGTTCAAAGTTATTAAAACAAATCTTAAATGTATTCTGAAATAGAAAGTTGATTTTTTCTGGGTGTGTATATACATTGTTTTTAGTCTAAAGCCATCTGGTATTAAGAATATAACCAACAGGGAGTAATTAGACTAATAATTAGCTGACCCCAATAAGTAATTAGTAATTATTAACAAGTATTACAATTTTATTAGTAAAGGTTTGGCTGAAGGGACAAAAAGGTTGATAGATAAAAAAATACAATCTTCCATGTAAGTTTTCAGAAAATGCATTATGTATGTTAAGTATGTTTTATTTCCTATAGTTTTACATTATTCTATATTTGGAACATATTAGGTTTTAGGCCATGAAGTCCTATTTTATTTTTATTATGTCAAGCTAAATTTATTTTTTTATCTGTGGCGTACAACATTTTAGATTGTGATTTCATTGCTAGCAATTTCTTGTTTCTGTCAACAGCCCACCCTGCCCCTATCTCTTTCTTTATTCTTCCATTAACAGTTATTCAAGCAGTTCCAGATTGTTAAAAGAAAAGTTGGTAGATCACTGGTCAACTGGTACCAAAAGCACTAGTAACATTAATCGTATGAGAGATGGTGCTACAGGAAAAGCAGTTTTCCACTTTTACTCAATTTAAATTGAAAACTAAGGAACTGCTCAGCAAATGTCAAGTACTTGATGGATCATGTAGATGTATAAAATGTATTTATTATAAAACAATGAAAAGAGACAAAAACAAAGAGGATGTAATAAAAGTCTTGAATGGTGTCAGAAATACTGTGTTGGTAGTACACAGAAGGAGAACATAAAGAAGATTTTTGGAATCAAAATTGGAGATATAGTTTTAATCAATTATAAAAGTAATGATGGGAACTTACATTAATATGTTATTGCTTATTACATAACCGGGTTATGATAAGTCCATAAAATAGCTGACCTAATAGGAATTTTAATTCTAGTGTTTGTATACCACAATGTTACATCCGCTGACTAGTCCACTGGTAATCCAGTAAACAGGACTTGTTGCACTTGATGTGGTATCCAAGACCCAGTTTAATTGGTAACTCACAAAGGAAACCATGTGAACATGATCCAACATACGATAAACAGTATTAAAGATATTATGGAAATGCCCATTATTTATTTTATTATCAAATAAAACTAGAAGCCAAATTGTTGGCCTCATCCCAATATAATGCAGGTACGAACAAAAATCACACTTTTAATCAGTGTGGGTTCCAAGGGAACAGGACCTTATTAAGGTTTGAAGGTTTTTTTTTTCATGCATTTAATTCTCAACTCTATTCCCCACATTTTCTGTAGGGATATCGTATGTATTAGCAAAAGTATTCAGACAATTTTATAAAAATTATTGTTAGTGGGAAAGTATAAAAATGTATACAGTATAATTGTAATTGATATATGGAATGCCACTCATCTAACCAATATTCTAATACCAGAGCAATGTATGGGACATATAATACCCTACTTTATTTTTAATACTGTAATGCAATTGGCCTATTCACTTGACTAAATATCCACATAGGAACAATGCCAATATAAATCATGAATTGTTCTGAACTGTATGACTTTCCAGGATACTATCCAAAGATTATACTAAAACTATAACATAAGTATTTTCAAGCAAAAACCTTGAAAATTTCTTTGGCTTCACAAATGAAAACAAATTTATAGGAAGTTCTATGTTTACATAGTTCTTCTTTGTTTTCATGTGTCTGCCCTTTGAATGTTACATGTTGTAATTTTTATGACCCGGTTAAAAATTAAACAGTCTTCTTTCTTCCTAAAATGAGGTTTTGTATTTGTGTTTTATAACTTCCTGTATTTGAATTTTTGCATTCCACACTGTGTTACCGAAATGATTGAGTGAGAACAGAAGCTTATTACCAAAGAGCTCATGAACACCTAAGGGAAAGAGGGGTTTATTTATCAAAGGGCCTTATTTATCTCATGTGAAATAAGTACGACGATTTCCTGTGGAGTCTATTCATCAAAATGTGTGATATTTTGAAAATTTTGATGGATAGGTCCAGTGAATAACATAGGAAGTTCCCTGTTTATGCAACATTATGTATCAGAACATTTACAGTATATTTATCATTAACTCTTATTTGTCTTACTAGAGATAAACAAGGCAGCTTCCTATGTTTTGGAGCATATTTGTCAGAAACTGACATTTTGACGAATAAGCTCCCAATAGAATATTTACAGAAATTATATAAGAACATGTAATGGCTATAGAAAAACACAGGGAAGAGAAATGGGAAAAGGAAGGAGAGCAAAAAAACAACATAGTGTATGTAATAAAGTCAAATAAAAAAATAAAAGTATTTATTACGGTATATACTGCATATATTGCATCCATATACATACATAATTTTAAATAAATATTTCTGTGATTTTATTACAATGGGTTGTGTTTTGCTATCCTCCCGTGTTCATTTTCCCCCTCTCTCTGTCTCTCTCGAACGCCTTGGAGAAATTGAACCAACTGTTGAGAATTATTTATATACTAGGAAATTGCCTACCAAAAAATGACAGGATTAAAATTGTAAGGCTGGCAATGCTGTTTGTCACACAATGTGAGGCTTTTGCTCCTCTGATCACCTTCGGCGCTGATTGCGAGCCTCTCCCCCCGTGTACTTCAACTTTCCTGCTTTGCACTGATCACCTTCGGTGCTCATCGCAAGGCTCTCAATGAGCGCCTTCTTCGCTCATTGCATGCCGCTCACGGGGGGGTCATTGTGAGCCCCGCGATGACTGCATTCGGCACTCATCGCGTGGCTCGCAATGAATGCCTTTGGAGCTCATTGCGACTCTTTCCTCCCGCCTACTCTATGGGCCGCTCGTTGCAGGTTTTATTAACCTGCAAGTTTTGTGCTTGGTAATACCATGTGTCTCTTTCCACCATCTGTACCCTGACCCTTCCATCTGCCTTTCTCCTCTGTGTGTCTGCTGAATGTTTGCGTGGTGTGCACTGACTGCCATTGGTTTTATTTTCAAAGTTCTGCGTGCCTGGCGTTGTTGGTGTAAGTGTTACTGTCTTTGCCGTCATGTATTTTCTAAGTCCCGCGTGCCTGGCTTTGCTCAGCCTCGTTTTCATTCAGTTTCAGAATTTTTACGTTTTTTGGACATTATTTTTTTTCTCTCTTTTATTTTTTTCCTCAATTTTGGATTGACGAAGACCCCCAAATATGGCTCAAAATCGCTTGCAACCTCACTCCCATGCTTCCTGGCTCTCTCTGTGTGCTGTCTGTGATGTGTCCTGTATGTAGTTATGTTTGTTAAATTATTTATTTTGTTTTTAGGGTTTTGCTACTGAACGCATATTTATAACCTGTACCTATTGCGTTACAAATAACGGATAATAATAATAATAGTGTTATTTTATTCTTTATAACAATTTCCCCTTTTTTTTAAAGGAGGGTTATGTTTCTAGTAAAAGTACAAAAAATAGCCAAGTTCAGTTTACTTGAAGCCTAAATTTAATACAGTGAAACATGAGGATAGATTCTTAAGTCACAGCAGCTTCTACATATTAAGGAGATTAATAAATAATGTTAGGTTACAAAAGTATTACTACATGAGTGCATACAAAAAAATGACTAGAACAATATGTTAATACTTGTTTACAAAAGTTACAGTATATACCAAATCTCTATAGATGGGTGTTCCATAAAAGGTAAAAAGGTAAAATAAAGGTGCAGTTAGACCGAATTTGTAACTTGCCTCATATTTATAATTAATCTGAGCACTGCCAAAAGGCAAAGTTTCCCAACCTCATGGTACACTTTAGTGAGACAAATTATTCCAAGGTGCATCAAATAAATTCCATTTAAAAAAAAAATCTACTTTATTAATGGGTTTGTTAATACACTGACATATACTAATAGGGCCGTATTAATGTACTATTGAATTTTTGTTATATAAATAACATATACATATATAACTGAAGGGATTGCTAAATATTCCAAATGATCCCGTAAGAGAGAGACAGAATGTGTTACATGTTACATGAGCATGAGTTTTCCCAGTGTTAGGAGACAGGGCACCATTTCGTTCCATGTACGTGCAGAACATTGGTTATTACAATTTTTTTTAGATATAAGAGTGACCATTATTACACCATTAGTATCAAAGGTACTCCTCAAAGGATAAATTACCAAAGTATGCGTTTAGAATTGGCGAAGAGGAGGAGACGTATAACAGGCCTAATGGATTCAGTAGCACTGAAACTGTTATATGTCCCTAGTATACTAAACAGTAGCAGGGGTAACAGGATACCTGATTTATTAGAGCAGACTTATCCAAGTCTATCCCTGAGGGCTGAGCACAACTAGTTTTTTTAAAGAAAATTACTATGTGAGTATTTTTAGCCAACCCATTCTTAAATACAATATCCTGAAAAAATGGGATGATACTGGCCCTTGAGGATGGATTTGGACAACCCTATTTCATAACATGCCATGCGTTTGTTGGCATTCTTTCAAGCAATAATATACCACTCAACTGCATACTTTACATTCTGTCCATAATCATGTAAAGATAGAACTTTTGGTACCTGGTGAAATATATTGCACTTAAATCTATAGATATACAGCCCCATTAAATTCCAGCCTTGTAGATTCGAGGTTTGTACTTAAGCCCTACGTGCTTCAAATTTAGAAAAGTTATGACGCTATTAAATTAGCCCTGCTGCGTGTGAGCTACGCAGCAGGGCCGTCCGTGTCAAACACGGAGAAACTGTGCAGGAGGAGTGACAGCCTGCAAAATGTTCTTGCAAGCTCCCCCACATCATCACTTGCCGTGGGGGTCCTGAATGAGACCTCCACGCAGTTCTCAATACAGGCCCTGCCGTGGGGGGTACTCCAAATAGCCCCCCAGCACCTAAAATGAACTTTCCTCCATGCTGAAAGTCCCCATCGGGATCCACGAAATAACCCCACATTAACCACTTGCTGCAGGCATCCATAGGGACCCCCGCAGCCCCCCACATTAACCCCTTGCAGCGGGGGTGCCCGATTTACCTGTCTGCGATGTCCCCGGCCTTCTCCTCTTCTACCCCGGCTGGGCCCTTGTAGGTTTGTGATGTTCTTTTTTTTTGTAGTGAGGGGGGTTTGTAATGTCCTTTTTTTTTGTACCTTAGATTTTTTTATTTTTGGTAACATAATTTTTTAAATTTTATGTAACTAGTGGAGTGGGGGGTTTAATAGGGGGTTAGGTAGGTAGTGTTAGGTAAGTAGGGGTTAATATGTTAGGGTAGAGGGGGTTAGACTAGATGTAGTGGTTTATTGGGGGGATAGTGTAGTGTAGTGTTTGTACTTAGTGTCATGAGGGTCCTGGAGGACCGTCAAGGCACTTACAGGATTAATAATAGGCTTCTCATTGTCCTATGAGGGTCTTCATACACCCTTATGGGACTGATTGGGTTAAATAGAGGCTGTATAGACCCCCATAAGGGATGGGGTTAGATGGAGGCCTATGGGGGTCTGTATAGACCCCCATAAGTGATTGGATTAAATAGGACTAGATGGGTTTAAATAGGCCCAATTAGCGTTAGATTGACCCAGTAAGGGTTAGATAGGCCCAGTAAGGGTTATTGGGTCCAGATAGGGTTAGATAGGGTTTAGTATGGGTTAATGGGGTATAGTTAGAGTTAATAGTGTAGTGCTTAGACTTTGTCATGAGGGTCCTGGGTTAATAGTGTCTTAAAAGGGGTCTATACAGACCCCTATTGGACTGAGGGGGTTAATCTTAGTCTCATGTACTGTATAGTGCCCCATGAGTTATAGGGTTAATTAAGTGCTCACAGGGCTCTGCATAGAGCCGATCGGGGACCCCCACTGCAAGGAGTTAAGGTGGGGAGGCTGCAGGTGTCCCTATGGATCCCTGCAGCAAGGGGTTAATATGGGGACACTTTGGGGGTCCCAATGGGGACCGAAGCATAGAGGAGGGTTAATGTTAGGGGCCGCGGGGGTACTTACAGTATTGGCTAATGGTGTGTTTCGGGCCCTATAAGGACCCGAGGCGGGAAATTAGAAATTTTTAAATGCCGGGGGGGTCCAGATCTATGCCGATTGGGACCCCCACTGCAAGGGGTTAATGTGGGTGGCTGCAGAGGTCACCATTGGGACCCCTGCAGCATAGGTTGTGTTTAGGGAGCAGGGGGGCATCAGACGGCATGTATAGGCTTTAGGATCTCCTGCGGCACTTTTTTGTGCCCGTAGGGATTCTTCCGAGGTGCGAGGTTCACCCCATAGATTTATGGCTGCGTGTTACTATGTAGCTCTCCCGGAGCTTATTCTCGGCTGTTTAGGGGTGTCATGTAATTTAATGAGGCTGACTGTATATCTTTTTAAATTAATCTTTTTATGCAATCACATGAAAAATATTTGTAAACAAAAAACATTAATGCACAGGCAAGTATACAATACACATTTGAAATGCAAATTTCTTAATTAAAAAAATAGACATGTCATTTTTTATTTTTAAAGAAGAAAAACTAGCAAGAAATATTTTTATGTAATGTTTTCTAGGAAATGCTATGCATTATTATTAATGCCTTTTGCCATAGTTTAGTGTTATAATACTGTATTACGTATGTATGGTATAACTGCTATCCATTTCTACAAAGGTTGACCATCAGCTGCTCTAAGGCAAATAATAAGATATTTATGCAGCATTTACTTTCATCCCATTATTTTCTGATATACTTCACCTTTCAATAACTTTATACTGGTGGTAATGCTAGTTGTTACTATCTTCCTTAATAAATAAAATAAAATACATAATAAAGTCCAAATGAAGTACAAAAAAACACACAGGGTTGCAGTAAAATGTAGTACCTATTGCTGAAAACAGACTCAAACCAATATCACCACAATGACATATGTTCTATATAGTTTTTGCACATCTAATTCTGCTAGTTCAGTATTAGTAGGAATAGCAATGAACAGATTGTTATATCAATTAATATTATTGTACATAACGGCAGTAACATCTACAGAAATAGAGGAATAGGTGTACTAGAACAGAAACAAACACTTAAGATATTGTGAATTCATCTTAAAGGTACCCAACATAAAAGTGTTCCAGTTATTCCTTGTTCCGATCTCATGGGGTGGTATAGTAAAAGCATCTAATAGATGTCCAACCTGGAAGCCCTAGTAGTCCAATTATATAAAGTTATGAAATATGTTTATATTTTGAAATCCATTTGCTCGCCTCTAAGGTGGTCCCTTGTCATTCTGTGACATGGGTGAACTGCAAAACTCCATATTGCTGCTTAAATTACAGGAGCAAGCACCACATGTCTGTATGGACCAATAGGAAGTCACTGGTCATGCTGTGCACATCAAAAGTGTTAACATGGAGTTTCACCACCCTTACACAGTGGCAGGCTCTGAGGAATTGAAGAATGGAGCGTTATGAATTAATTCTTTTTTTCAATATGCATCTCTTCTTCTCATGGGAGTTACTAGGTTTTCTTCCCCCCTTGTCCGAACCAATAGACTGCGTTAATGTGCTCAGTGGAGGGCAGCAAGCTGTGAATCTCCCGATTGTAGTATGTAGTGCACACAGCATAGGCGGTAATTTCCTTTTCATCCATGCAGTTATAGTGCTGGCTCCTGCACTATAACTTCTGTGCTCCACTTCTCCACAACTTCTAGGAACTGTACTTTATTAGTTTTTCTCAAATCCCACATGACTTTTGGCAAGCAGTGCATGTAGAAAATGTAGTAGCATTCATAGAACAATTAACATTTAAATTAAGCTATGTATGCACCTATTGAACACCACTCTAGTCCATTATTAAAAAAATTATATTTTAAAGAACTACACTTAAGTGCACAGGAATATTTTATCAGCACTGCTGGGGTAAGTCCAATACCTACTATAAGGGTGGAGGGATCTTGGGCCAGTGTAGAAAAATTGAAGCAAAATTGCTAATTGATCAATAGGGTCACTGAAAGACTTCTGATCACTGCTATGTTCAAGATTGTTATATGGTGTAATAAAATGCTTGCATGATAATGTTGACGGAGGGGGGGGGGGGGCATAGTAGACAGTGATGGCCCTTTACGGTAGCAGTCCCCTATGCCTATCCCTATTCACAGGCACCTTGCCTTGTTCCATTCCCAAAGGTAAAGTTTAAACACAAAGTGCAGTTATATATAGTCTGATTTCCCCATGAGGTTATGAGCATCATACAGACAGTCTAGAAAGGCTGGATTGGCGTGGGAAGAAAATTATCAATATCAAGTGATTGTTGAGGGAAACATGGGTTAATGAGGGTTACTTATTGTAACTGATACCCCTTTGATCGGATTAAGTGGTGTAATTGATACCCCTTTTGTTACGATCGCTTCTTCAATCGGTCTCGCCCAGAACCTAGTTCTGACTCACCCAGCGATATGTGACGGATCTTGTTATTATTCCAGCTCAGCAGAGATGAACCAGACCAGTATTGGACCCTTAAAATGACCACAGTACCACGAGAATTATCAGGCAGAGCAGCAGAGTTAATCTTCCTTTTAGGCAGATCCTTAGAATGACCACAAGAATTATCAGACAGAGCAGCAGAGTTAATTTTCCTTTAGGCAGATTTAGAATTATTAACTCTATTGATTACAGCTAACTCCTTTCCCTCAATAATGAGCACACACTTAATTATGCATGACCTCAAATGAGTAACCTTTATTTTTTCTCCATCCAACATTTTTATACCACTCAGTCACCCCTCCATCATAAAGTCACATCCCATAGCGACAGCTCCTTTTAGCCAATCATTATGCTTTCTGTGGCTCATCTGTCAATCATTTGATGTTTCTTTCTACTTACCCCCCTACTAGATGCTTTGGGAGCCCTGGGCAGTAATTAAAATATATTCCCTTTGATCTACATGGCACAATATTTCTGCTCTAAGAACTCAGTGGGGGATCCCATTGCCTGAGAAGATGTTATTAACACAGTAGTGTCACTAATTATTTTTCTCTTGTCACGACCTGGGGAGAAACCCCTATCATCCTGTTCAGGAGACGGCTGTCTGTGAGTCATGAGTGGGGGTTTCTTTCTGTGTGATGCCACAGTAATCTAACAAGGATTCACTGAACAAAATTGGCCCAGGAACTGTAAGGCAGATAAAACAACATGGCCACAATATGGCTGCCCCACAGATCCATAGGGGTTTCCCTGAGCATCACAGCTGCTCCCTCCCTTCTCTAGTATAGTGATACTTTTTTAGATAACTCTCTGGCTACACTGCTTACTTTTGTTGAGAGGCCACCTGCATTCTGATAGATCTTACCCCGGTAGTGTTGTATTGCAAAATAGAATGTCTGTAGGGCTAGGCTCCATCTTAACAGCCTGCCATTATCCCAAGCAACTCTAGACAACCAGCATAGAGAATTGTGGTCTGTTACCACTGTAAATACTTGGTGTTACAAGTTATTCTGAAGATTTTTTAGGGACCACACCACAGCCAAACATTTTTTCTCTACGGAGGCATAAGCCACTTCCCTGGGCAGCAGTTTCCTGCTCAGGTAGGCTATGGGTCGCTCATTTCCCTGCTCATCCTTCTGGCTGAGGACTGCTCCTAACTTAAGTAATAAATAATCTTTCAGTAATATCCTGTGGTCCCCAGGAAAGCCATTACCTGCTTCTTAGTTGAGGGAGGGGGGGGGGGGGGGGATGCAGCTATTCCCTTGACATTGGCTGGTTCTGGCCTAGTCTGCCCGACACCTACCCAATGCCCTAAGGACTGTACCTCAGCCTTAGCCCACTGACATTTATCTGGGCGAATAGTCCACCTGTCATCTCTGACAGTGGCTAGTATGCTCCTGATGTGCTGGAGGTGCTCTTTCCAAGTGCTGCTAAATATGGCAATATCATCCAAGTAGGTCTGAGCATACCCTTGGTACTCCTGTAATAATTGATCTACCAACCGCTGAAACATAGAGGGTTCATTCTTCATCCCAAATGGCATTACCTTGAACTGGTAAAGCACAAAGGTGGTGATGAAGGCTGGCTTTTCTCGGGCTGTCTTAGAAAGGGAGATTTGCCAGTACGCCTTGGAGAGATCCAGAGTGGTTAGATACTTAGCATTACCGCAGAGATCCAACAACTCATCCATGCATGGAATAGGTGTCACGCCCGCTAGATTTGGGGGACTACGCTCACCCCAAGTCTCTCTATTTCTACAGGTTGCAACGGTTTGTTCAGATCTCGACACCAGCAGACACTTCAGATTACAGCATAATTTCTGAAGAGACCAGCACCACCCTTTTCTTAGGATCTAAGAATCACACACCATGTACCTTTGATTAGTACAACCAGACTCTGACACCACCTTTGTATAGTGAGTCCAAAAACAGACTGGCCCTTCTTTATTGTTACAGAGATATCTAAAAAAACACAAAGATCTCACTCCCATACATGCCTAACCCCTCCTTTTGTGGGCAATAGCTTGTTACATTCTCACCACCTGGGAGATGTCTATCCCATGATACAGTTGCCAGATCTCAACTTACAGGGTTATAAAACTAAACTTCCCCCTTCCAGGCTAAAGCCAGAGGATTTGTGCGTGGCTGTCTCTCAAAGCCATATAAATTCTTTAGAATCCTTTAACCCTTTGCCACATAAGTGACTGCATTAACTTTATTATTTAAGCATAGCCCACTATCCTATTTCTAACACAGATACAGTACCCCAATATTAATCAATGACAGCACCACATGCACCCACAATATCCATGATACAACTACATGTATGCACCACACCCATGATACAACTGCCAAGCAAGTTGCCAGCACCCTCCAACCACACATATAACAACCGATTATCCCCAAACTGTCCAGTGGGCCCTGCTGTTCATAACAATAGGATAAGCATCATTTTTGGTTTTGTCATTATGATAGTCCACGCAGAAATGAGTGGTTCCATCTTTTTTAGGCACCAATACTACTGGGGAAGCCCACGATTTACTAGAAGGCTCAATTACCGCTAACCTTAGCATCTCCCTCAGTTAATCAGCTATAGTATCTCTTACTGCCTCTGGTACTCAATAGGAGGGTTGCTTTAATGGGGGGAAATCTTTTGTTAGGTCCTCATGTATTGCTAGAGGGGCACACCTGGGTCTGGGAGGGGGCAAGGGTATCTTCCAGCTGCCCTTGGTAAGCTGCACCTAAACTCAACTCCTGTCGCAACCCCCCCCCCCCCCCCCCGGGTCCAGCTGGAACTGAATGATCAGGTAGGACTCCCTCTTTGGGATCACTGCCAGTAGGCAGACAAATGGCTAGAAAATTTCCACATATGGGTCTATGAGGGGGCATGTGCTCCTTTACCAACCCAGTTAACAGCTAGCTAAAAGTCATAACATATGAAGCTACCGACACCTGGTGCAGCCCATAGTCCCCTTTCCAGGCCTCTCAGATAATGTCCAAGGGTTCCCTTATCTATCTGCCATATAGGAGTTTAAAAGGGGGGAAAGCCTGTGGACTCCTGGGGCACTTCTCTATAGGCAAAGAGAAGGTAGGGGAGTAGCCGCTCCCAATCCTTTTCTTGCTCTGCAAAGGTGCAGAGCAACAAAGTCAGATGTGCTCAATCAGAGAACGAACTAACCTTAATAGGTTAGCTCTATGGACATGATAACCCACTCTGAGAGCAACCTCTTTTTAGCTCACTTGTGCCATTCACAGGAAGAAATATCCTGGGATATATTAGTCTGACCCAGAGTGACCCAGCCCTGAAATACCAGGCAATTCTACCCTGAACAGGAGAAACAACAAACTCCAGACGTAGATACCATTGAACCTCTCACAAAAGCCATTGGTCTGGGGATAGTATGGGGAAGAGCTCATGTGTCTAATACCACATAATTTTTATAGCTGTTTGGTTACTGTAGCCATAAACTGGGGGCTCCTGCCAGACAGGATCTCCTTAGGGAACCCCATCCAGTAGAACACCCCCTATAAAGCCTCTGCTACATTGGTAGCTGACATTTTAGCCAAGGGAACAGCATCAGGATACCGGGTGGCGTAGTCCACTATGGTCAGAATGGACTGCTTCCCAGTCTTCTAGCCAAGGGTCCTATTAGGTCAATAGCTACTCTCTGAAATGGAGAATCCATCACTGGTAAGGATTGCAGAGGGACCTGAGTACTCCTCCCAGGGCTGCCGTACTGCTGGCAGCTATCACTTGAGTTACAATAGGTTGTAACATCCCTGTCCACCCACGGCCAGTAGAACAACCTGGTTAAGCAATGGCGTGCTTTCTTTACCCCCATGTGGCCAGCCAAAAGTACCTCATGAGCTATCTCCAGTAACCTCTCCCTAAACCTCTGGGGAACAACCATCTGCTTCTTAACCTCCCTTACTCTGTCACCCTCTGGATCAGTAGTAATTCTATATAACAACCCCTTTTGACACACATACACCTCTCCCTTCAGACCCCCCTCTCCCTTCTCTGCCTTTTGTCTATCTCCAGCCAGAGTCCTATCTTCCCATAAGGCTACCTTCACCTCTCCCACAGTGGCCCAGCCCAGACCCTGTTCCCCAGCAGTTAATGGACTCACCCTAGTTTCCAGGTACCCTCCCTCATCCTCCTTGCATGGATCCTCTCTGGCAACCTTGGTGGTTTGCGATCTGGTGACAGTGATGACATACCAGCTTTCCATAAGCCCCAAATCGTTGCCCAACAAAACCTCAGCCAGGAGCCCATGCATAACCCCCACTTTGCAAACTCCTTTCCCAGTGCCCCAATCCCCGAAATGACCATTTAGGTGGGCAGCCTACTGCCCTGTAGTGGGGTTTCGATCCTGTACAAATGCTCTCAGTCCCCAAAGACAAGTAAAATACTATTGTTCAATGAGGACCACATGCAAAATGTCCTCAAATGTGGTTGCCCCTTCCGTTTCCAACAACTGAGGAAGGCATGCCTCATCTGACACATCACTTCAGAGTAGGTGTCCCCGGGGCCCTTGGTGTAAGTGCGGAACTTATGCTTGTAAGTCTCAGGGGAAACAGCATACCTGTTTAGCAACACTCTCCAGGCCCCCCACTTAGTCTGCTAGCCAACAGTGTAATCCACTCCTTGTCTGGCACTGTAGCTCAAAGTCCTGTAGGAAACCATCAATGTCCCCTCTCTCATCACAGAAGTACTTGACACTGCTGTATGCCATTTCTAATTTGGCTGCCCCTGTATCCTTTCCCACTTTAGATCCTAGAGAGGAATGGATAGCCTCCTTTCTGCTTTGTAGCTGTACCTCATGGCTTAGTTGGGTCCGGAGGGCCATCACTTGTTCCTTGTTATCTCTGGCACGACCATTCTCCACCTCTGGAATCACTGGAATACCTCATCCTCCTCCTCTGCAGTAAGCCCCATCTCTGGAATGCTGAACATGGGTCAGGTTCTATAACCTCCTCCCTTGTTTCCATACTTTCTTCCACTTGATGGAGCTCATCAACCAACAAGAGCTTTTAGATCATATCTGCCATGGTAGTAGCCCTCTGTCCTGGGACAGGTCCTTGAGGTCCGCAGATTACATGCTATCATATCTAGACAATCTGCTTCTTATATTTACAGGGATCCCACCACGACCACCAGCTGTTACAATCGCTTCTTCAATCGGGCTCACCCAGAACCTAGTTCTGACCCACAGCTTAGCAGAGATGAACCAGACCATTATTGGACCCTTAGAATGACCACAGGTCCACGAGAATTGTCAGGCAAAGCAGAGTTAATCTTCCTTTAGGCAGATGTAGAATTATTAACTCTATTGGTCACATCTAACCCTTTTCCCTCAATAATGAGCACACACTTAATTATCCATGACCACAAATGAGTAACCTTTTTTTTCCCATCCAACATTTTTATACCCCTCCATTATAAAGTTACACCCCATTGCGACAGTTCCTTTTAGCCCATCGTTATGCTTTCTGTGGCTCATCTTTCAATCATTTGATGTCTCTTTCTAGTGGCCCCCTTCCCAGATGCTTTGGTAACTCTGGGCAGTAATTAAAAGATACTCCCTTTGATATACATGGCAGGATGTTTCTGCTCTAAGATTCCATTGACTAGAAAGATGTAATTAACGCGGTAGTATGTGAGTCAGGAGTGGGGGTTTCTTTCTGTGTGATGCCACAGTTATGTAAAAAGGATTCACTGAACAAAATGGGCCCAGGAACTGGAAGGCAGATACGTAAAACAACATGGCCACAATGTGGCTGTCCCACAGATCCATAGCGGTTTCACTGAGTGTCACAGCTTTGATCCATTGTCTGAGGTTAATCAGATCATTTGCATAGCTTCCTATGCCAGTCTATCAGTCCAGACTACCCATGAAAGACTGTTCCGCTACCAGCATAATCATGTAAATGATCGTAGTCAGTCAGGGAAAAATTGGGCAGCAGCCAAGGATTGCTTCACCAAATAATTGTGTTAACACAGGAAGAAATCCAAAAGAGGTTGAAAAAAATAAATATCAAGAAAGCCCCGGGTCCTGATACTATGCATCCAAAGGTACTGAGGGAACTGGGTTCTGTAATAGCCAAACCATTATATCAAATTTTTTAAGATTCACTCAACACTTGGTCACTACCAGATGACTGGAGAAAAGCGGAGGTGATACCTATATTTAAGAAGGGGGCAAGAGCAAATCCAGGGAATTATAGACCTGTATGCCTCACTTCTGTAGAGGGAAAGCTTTTAGAATAGTTAAAAAGGGATAATATACAAGATTATGTCTATTCAAACAGCATTTTAAGTAGGAGCCAACATGGATTTATGAGGGTTAGGTTGTGTCAAACAAATCTGATCAGTTTCTATGAGTCGGTTAGTAGGAACCTGGATGTATTCTTTTTAGATTTCCCAACGGCTTTTGATACAGTGCCACATGGGAGACTATTGTGCAAACTAAGGGATACAGAAATTGCAGTAAATATATGCACATGGATTGAGAGCTGGCTAAAAGACAGGAAACAAAGAGTTGTTGTAAATGGAACATACTCGGATTGGACTATTGTGATAAGTGGGGTTCCTCAAGACTCAGTATTAGGTCCTCTTCTTTTTAACATATTTATTAACAACTTAGAAGTAGTATTGGAAAGTAGTGTCTCCATTTTTGCTGATGACATGAAGTTGTGCAAGGTAATTAGATCAGGAATTAGAGAAACGGGCAATTAAATGGCAGATGAGTTTTAATATGAATAAATGTAAATTTATGCATCTAAGAAGGAAAAAACATGCAATTTATAAACTTAATAAAGCAAATCTAGGGGTATCTGATATTGAAAGGGATTTGGGAGTGCTTGTGGATAACCACCTTCAGAACAGTTCTCAATGCCAAGCAGCAGCTGCAAAGGCAAATAAACTATTAGCATGTATTAAGAAGAGTATAGAAGCAAGGGAGGCAGACATAATTCTACCACAAATCTCTAGTAGGCATTCATTTGGAATATGGAGTGCAGTTTTGGGCACCAATTCATAAAAAGGACATTTTAAAACTGGAAAAGGTACAGAGAAGGGCTACAATACTAATAAGGGGAATGGAGGGGCTAAGTTATGAATAAAGACTAACCAAATTAGACGTATTTTCTCTAGAAAAAAGGCGTCTAAGAGGTGATATGATTACCCTATATAAATACATCCAAGATCAATATACAGATTTGTCAAGGGAGCTTTTAGTGTCAAGCGGTTTTCGACTGACAAGAGGACATCCTTTGAGGTTAGAACTAAAAAGATTCCACCTTAAAGAAAGAAAAGGGTTCTTCATAGTAAGGGTGGTTAATCTGTGGAATTCTCTACCAAGGGAGGTGGTGACAGCGGATTCGATAGATAACTTTAAAAAGGGATTGGATATATTTTTAATTAAAAAGGGCATTCAGGGTTATCCTGGTTAATTAGAGAGGGAGTATTGATCCAGGGTGGAATCCGATCACCAGTATCTGGGGTCAGGAAGGAATTCCTTTTGAGACAATTGGCAAAGTTTAACTTGGGTTTTTGTGTTTGCCTTCCTCTGGATCAATTAACAACTAATCTGCATATTGCAGATCAGAGGAGATCTTAAAAGGTTTAACTTGATGGGCTACAAGCCTTTTTTCAACCTCAATTACTATGTAACTACAGTATGTAACTATGTAGCTAGGAAAGACTTAGCAGAGGAAATCAGAGCATTGGACCTGGTCCAAATAAAGGTCATTTGGACCTAAAAGGCTCGGTCAACTATATAGGGGCATCGTTTTAGGGAAACATGGCATGGAAACATGTAACTTTGCCTTGTTCCGCTCATCAGACTGACCTGTGCATGTTACATAGTTCATGCTTAATAATTAGCTGGACCCCCTGTGAGTCACGTAGCTTATCTGGGAACATTAACCCAACTATCTAGTGGTCACTTACTCACCTCCTTCGCCATTTTTTCTGGCTTAGGTTTACACTAATCATGTAAATACAGTCAGCTTGTTGATTGAAACTGTTATATATCCGTGGTATACTGGACAAACCAATAGGGTGACAGCCAGCCAATAGGGTGACAGTCTACAATACCTGTTTATGATCAACTAAGAGAAAGTATGAACATTACCGATGCTGTAACGACAAGTAGTGCAATGTTTATTTTTCCAGCAGATCATTAGACTATGGCTATTGTTGTAGAGGAGTATACAGAGGGGGCACGGGGGGATAAAGGATTATGCTCTCTTGGTGACATATAGAAATAGTGTGTCTTTATTGGGGAAAAGTGTATACTGTATCCTGTTTTAAAGTCTCATAATGCTTTCTTAGTGTGGGGTTCTTTGAACCTGAGCGGCCTGAGGACAGTGTCGGTGAGGCTGTGCTGATACCATCACTCCCCCTCTCTCTCCCCAATCTCTCCACAATTCTCTTATCTTCTCTCTCCCCCAATCTCTCCCCATTATCTCCTTGCTTTTCTCACTCCCACCCACATTCCATACAGATGTCCATTTTCATTTGAAGGCTGGCCTCTCTATTGTGGGGGAACAAACGAAAACAGAGCTTCCCTTCCTGCCCTGTTCCTCTCCCACCTACCCAGAAAAGTAATTTGGTATGAAGTCATACAAATAACGTGGACTTTATCAGATAACAACACCTGCAAATAAATAGTCTATTATTCTCTTGTCAACAACCCACCCATTATGACCATTCTTTTTATTGCCCTATAACATGGCACATTGCACCAATTCAGCAACAAACATAAATTAATAATACTTTAAAGGCTTAATAAATTATATATTTTGTTTAATAAAGAGTATATAGAAAACAAATTACCACCGTGGTACTTTGAAGAAATCATTATCTAACTCAAACTTTACCTCAGATGGCTTCTCATTCTGACGTCACTTTTGCATCACAGCACCAGCCAGATAAACCAGTGAGGCAAAAGCTAATGCAGCTCCCATTGTAATCATGGCTTTTATGTCTGTCAATATGGATCACAATGACGCAAAAGTGAATCAGCAGACCAAACACTGAATCCTTCTCTGTGCTAGATCTTTGTATTTGGCTTTTACGAAACAGAGGAGAATAAGAAGATTATTTCCCAAAACCATTAAATCTGACCAAAAAGAATTTTAACTGATTTTGTTTATTTTGCAATATAATTAATCTTTCAGATCTCAGAGCAAAGACACTGCTGTTGCTGATTGCTCTGCAAATATTGTTCCCTTGTTAAAGGACCTGAAATCTTATATTTATAGGCAAGCTCGTTTGATGAATTTACTTGATAATTTGCAAAATATTTTTAAAATTGTAAGAGAATTAGATTTATTGTTAACTATTATATACCTTTTTTGCTTTAATTGCAGAAGCAATTCTATCTTTGGTCCAGCAGTATTAGAAATCTGTACCATGGAACCATGGCATCAGATTAGATGTCTACTCAGTTCTGTTGAAAGCTTCCACTTTACATAAGCACTTCCCAATAGAACAATAGACAATACAAAGTTGCAGAATTATGACCCAAACCCTCAACTAACCAACATTTGAGAAGTACAAGATGACATAAGCAGACTTAGCTAATCATTTCTTTAAATGCTTTTATGCTTACATAGCTTTAAATGTTATTGGTTAGTTAAATACTTCCCAGACATGTAACGTTTTCCCAAGCTTCTATGGTCCTTTATTATATGTGTTGGGGTCCTTTCCTTTTTACCAGTTTAGGAAGCTGTGTCAGATGCTTCTATGTTAATGGTCTCTAAACTCTAGCACCCCCATTAAATTACCCCAACGTATAAAACCGTAGCCCGTAACAGAGGCCACAAGACTTACTGCTATTAAATTGGCCTCTTAAAGCTACCAGCAAGCGACCTGTGGATTACAGGCGGAAAAACCCTACGGGATGTCATAATATGAACTGAACTCCCTTGCCGCAAAGCCTTTGATCTGTCAAGCCCGTAACTGTTACTTTCAAAAATGGCTATTGAATTTCTACGAATTCCCAAAGACGCCCTGACGTTCAAACCCGTAATACGCAAATGGAGGCAAAAATATTACTGCCCCCCCAATAGTACCAGCAAAAGGTTTACAGACAATTTCTCAACACTGTAAAAGACAATATAAACACACCAGGGGACTTTAAAATATGGGGAAAGCATGGAAAGGAATTACAATTACTTGAACAATAATGCAGTGTTGGAGGTATGGTGGGGGGCGAGGAGGATCCTGGCTGCAAAGGGCCGGGGGTAGAGGAGGCGGGGCTGGGGACTAGAGTGTGTTGCATGGCCTCTGTGGTGACTCTGTGGAATGCACTCTGGTTCGCCCCAATCCTGAGCAGGCTGGCCAGGTAGGACTCAGTCATTAGATGATGCCTCCTCTCCTCCCTATTGCACCTTGCCAGGCTGAACATTACCAACACACAAGATTGGCGGAGATACTGGACTAGATCCCCCAAAGACAGTCCACCTGCTGACACATGAGGGCCAGCATCTCCGCCTCTGCAGCCTGGCCTGATGTTGGGAATGGAGATCTCTGAGGCGTGGAGTGATGAGGAGGTGGCGATGTGGGAGTGGGGAGGGTCTGGGGCCAGGCTGGAGGGTGTTGCAGTATTGGAGGTGATGTGGTTGGGACCGGTGGTGGTGTTGGCCGCCAGTCCAGCGCACTGCTGTGGGGGTGGGGGGTGGTGGCTGGCTTGTGTCCTCTCACAGAAAAATGTCTCTCTCCCTCAGACACTGCCTACCCTACTGCACTCTCCCATGGTGGTTTTCACTTTAGTCACACACCTCCACCTGGGAACTGACATGGTGGTGGTGTTGGCATATTACTTTCCTCTCGGTGCAAATTTCACTCCATACCCACTATTCCTTACCCCGAATTTTCATTGTTTGAAGTTCACACCCTCCACCTTTTCCCACCTATCTTTTTACAGGTTGCAGTCATCTATCGGCCTCCTGGATCAGCCTCTCAATTTCTTGATCACTTCACTTCCTGGCTCCCTCACTTTCTCTCCTCCAACGTTCCTTCACATGTTTTTGGCGACTTCAACATTGCAATTGTCATTTCCATCTTCCCTAGTGCTGCTAAACTACTTTTACTCACCTCTTCCCTCGGCCTCTCGCAATTGACAGACTCACCATGATGGACACTCCCTAGGCCTTATCTTCACCCATCTCTGCACAACCTCTAACCTCGCCATCTGCCCACCACCTCTCTCTGACTACCACCTTCTATCCTGCAGCCTCACTACATCTTTCTCTCACTGCCCTTCTTCTATCCTGGTCACCATTACCCACAGAAATCTGCAATCACTTGACCCACGACACCTTTCCACTGTGTTATAACCCATTCTCAGTCCCCTTACTGATCTCACTTGTCCTGACACTGCCACCTCACAGTACAACATGACTCTTACTTTCACCCTTGACGCTCTGGCCCCCATAACCACACGCAGACACCCTCCCTCTCATTCACAATCATGGCACACCACACAAACAAGATACATACGGAGGTGCTCCCGCACTGCTGATCTGCTATGGAGGAAATCACGCACTTCAGCAGATTTCCTCCACTACAAGTTTATGTTGAGCTCTTACTTCTCTGCCCTCAACCTTGCCAAACAGTACTATTTTACAACTTTAATATCTACACTGTCCTCTAACCCCAAATGTTTGTTTGCCACATTCAACAGTCTCCTCCCCCACCACCACCTCCCCAGCTGAAGATTTTGCCAGCCATTTAAGCATAAAATTGAACACATTTGTAACAAACTCTCCTCTCAACATGGACCACACACTCCCTTCTCTCAACTAACTGATAACACCCAGACTTTACCCTTCCCTAGCCATTATGCATTCTGTTGACCTTGTAACAGAGGATGAAGTATCCAGCCTACTATCAACCTCTCACCTTACTACCTGTCCTCTCGATCCTATTCCAGCACAGTTTATCCCTCCCCTCTCTATCACACTTACCCATGCTCTCACACATCTCGTCAACCTTTTCGTCAAACACTGGCATGCTTCCATCATCTCTAAAACATCACATAATTAAACCCATTCTTAAAAAAAACTCAACTAACTACCGCCCTATCTCTTTACTTCCCCTGGCTTCCAAACTGCTTGAGCGGCTTGTCTACAATCGCTTTACCCAATTTATCTCCTCCAACTCCCTTCTTGACACCTTCCAATCCAGCTCTTATAAAAGCCACTTTTCTATTCTACTTCTCCTGGATATCTCTGCTGCATTCAAATTCTTGGTTCACATCATACCTACAAGATTAAACATTTAGTGTCTCCTTCTCTGGCACCTCTTCTTCTCCTCACCCTTTGTCTGTTGGTGTACCACAAGTTTCAGTCTTAGGCCCCCTCATATTTTCCATCTATACATCCTCACTTGACATCCTAATAAAATCTTTTGGACTTCAGTATCATCTCTATGCAGATGACACTCAAATCTACCTCTCAGCACCTGATTTATCCCCCTCTCTTCTAGCACGTGTTTCCAACTGCCTACCCTCTCATTCATCCCTCACATACAGTCACTAACAAAATCTTGTCTTTCCAAATTTAAAAAACATTTTCAAAATACGTCACTACCTTACACAAGACACAACTAACATTCTAATACATTCCCTCATCATATCCCGTCTTGACTACTGCAACTCACTTTTGGCTGGCCTACCCACCACCCATCTATCCTCCCTTCAATCCATATCGAATGCCTCTGCTAGAATCATCTACCGTACTAAACGCTCCGTGTCTGCAGCACCTCTCTCTCAATCACTCCACTGGCTTTCCGTAGCCTCCAGAATAAAATTTTAAATTATGACACTAACTTCTTACTATTCTATGGAAATCCTTGCCTCGCTCCACTAGACTATCCTCCTGCTTCAAATCCTTCAAAACTTCACTAAAAACGCACCTGTTTAAAGAAGCCTATAACCTCTCTCCTTAACATGCACACTGCATTTCTCACCCTGCTGTACCACACCCAAAACCTTTAGATTGTAAGTTAATATTGTGTTAATATTGTTTTGCCTTGATCACAATTTAGAGAGGGTCAGAAGTGGTAGTAGTGGAGGAGAGGTGGAGGGAGGGATGCCCCAATGTCAGGAACACATAGATCAGGGACAGAGAGGGAGAGCCTCGATTCCAGTGGTAGAGTGAGTGCTGGGGTATATAGACATACTGTACCTCAGATGTTTTATTATTATATTTTAATTATGTGATCAAATATAGAGAAGAGGGGAGAGGAGAGGAGGGGGGAAGGAGTTGGTGCCCTCAGGGAGAGGAGAGGACCTGGGAGAGGGATAGTCAGCTCAGGAGGAGGTTACCCGGAGGAGTGGGGAAGGTGGCCAACCATCAGGTCTTCCCACACAGATGCCCCGAGAGCCAGATGAGGTAACCAGATGCATCACACTAACCTGTGCCCTCATGACCACTAAACCCTTCTTCACTAAACTGAATGAGATGAGAAGGTTCATTGCCCAGGAGGTACATGCTGAGCAGGGACATCCAAGGGGCTACTGTCCATCTCCAGCTGGCTCCCTCTCCAGGAGTGCTAAAGAAGGTTTGCCAGCCAACATTATGCTGTCATACCACAGCATCCGGCCCTTTGTGGATGGCCAAGATGACCTGGGCGAGTACCTGCACGACTTTGAAAGTCAGTGTGAGCCACATGAGGTACCAATGGTAGAATGGGTCAAAATTTTGATCAGTAAGCTCAGTAGGAGGGCTAGCCGAGCATACCAAGCTATCCCTAGAGAATTGGCTCATGACTACAGTGAGGTCCGACTTGCTTTGTGTCTCATATATGCTCTCACTGCTGGGACATACAGAGCCCTGTTGCGGAATGTGGTCAGGAAAAAAGGGGAAATCAGCGCTGAGGTGCTCTGGAGGATCAGGACTGCCCTAGAGAACTGGTGGAAGGCTAAGGAGCCTTGAACAATGCTAAGCAGGTAATCATGATGGAGCAATTTTTTTCATATTTGCCCAGAGACCACGCGGGAGTGGGTGGAGGATAAGCAGCCTGATACTGTAGAGGAAGCCGGAAGCTTACCTGACCAGTATAATGATGGGAGAGGTCAGAAACCTGTCCCTACTGTCCACCCACCCTAACCTGCTAAGCCAGGTGCATTAGTGGCCTCACAACCCTACAACCCCACTCACAGTCACCTGGATACTAACCAGGGAAAGCCGGGGGCTCCATGTCCACGTTTGGGTACCCCCTAAACCTGCAACAATACCAGTAGTTGGCCACAGGGGCAGGAGAGCAAGGCAGTCCCTATTTGTTTCAAATGTCAACAGCTGAGCCACTACCTTAGGGATTGCCTTAACCAACCCCGCAGGGCAGAGCAGTTTGCTGTTAGACACCTAATGTATTTGGGGCATTGGGGCATGAAAATGAGGAGGTGGAGGAGTTTCATAATTGCCAAGAGGAGACCACCACCTGCCCCTCCATTCATGACATCCACTTGGCCAAAGGGGACCAGAGATTAACCCATGTACAGCCTGTGTTTGTGGATGTCAGCAAGTAGAGGGTTTAGAGACACTGGGGCTGCCATGACTGTTATTCACCCCTCTAAGAGGAGCCCTGTGGCTATCCTGGACAATTTTATGGATGTGGTTACTGCTGCAGGAAAGCAGTATACCATTCCCCTTGCCCATGTGGAGTTAGATTGGGATGTATTGTTGGGAAATGACTAATATGCCCCAGATTTTTCTATGTTTGCATGTATGTATATATAAGCTATTTTACGGTCTGTGTGTACAATGAGCTGTATCCCCCCCAGAATTATTCTGGCTCCTACACCCCTGAGTCTGTTTCACTGGGCAGGGCCTATACGGGTAACATGTTATGAAAGGGAGGGGTTTATACAGTTGGGTGGAGTCAATGTAAGGGGAGGGTCCAGATCTCTATCTTCCTCCTCACCAACTTGGAAAGTCATCAGCTGCCACTGCCTCCAGTACAGGTCCATTTCAATGAGTGGAAGAGGATGCTGAGGGATTGGATCGCCCGAGCAATGGTTGGCCTGGTGGACACCATGTAGCCAGATACCATACCAGTTGAATATCATAAACACTATCATCCCAAAAACATGTACACCAAACACTTACTGTAGATAACACACATCAATGTAAATGCTTCCCATTAATTAAAGGGATATGTAAGGTTCATGTACATGAATGAGTATATAATATACAGTAACTGCATGTCTAATTACTTAGAGATCCCAGGTTACAATAAGAATCATTTAAAAAATATATTTAAAGTTAATAAATATCAAATAAATAGTCCCTCTATGGGTGTGCCCACTGCAGAGACTGCAGATACAGACTATCTAGGGCTGGATGTGCAGTGTAGTTTCCTAGTCTATCAGGGACCACGTTCCAGCAGCATGGTGCAAAATCTTTCTGAGCGATGGTCACTAATTTGTTAGTTGTCGTAAATGCGAGTTGTCGTCGGGCAATGTTAAAAAATACAGGCTTTCGCATGCTCAATGAGCGCCAAAGGTGCTTACAGTGGGTCTCGCAATGAGCGCCATAGGCCCGCACGACTTTGCTGCAATGAGTGACGAAGGTGCTCTTTCCAGGGTCCCTCTAAGGGTCATCTGTCCCGTCATAGTTGTTATTTGCCTGAGGATGCACCACCGATGGAGGATGGAAACCAATTAAAGGTGCTCATGGCGATGAGCGCAATCAGCGCAGAAGGCCATAGGACTTTGGCGCTGATTGCAAGTCACGCAAGACTTTGAAAAAAATTACGACTTTAACGGCCAATATTTTTTTGAAGCCTGTATCTTGGAAGCCATTGGAAGAACACCAAAAGACGCCAATTAATTATAAAAAATAACTTACAACCTCACACACAGCACAGGGGGGAGCCTGTGAGTGAGGTGGCAAGCTAATTTTGGGCTTAATTGGCGTTTTTCGGAGATTGAAAATTGAAAAAAAATGGCGTCAGTAAAGACGTAAATGTTTTCAAAAAGGCTCAAAATGAGGCTGAAGCCCTTAACACTTAGCCCATTAATGCGAGCCCCGCAAGACTTTGAAAATACAAGCAACAGCACTCATCGCGAGGCACGCAAGACTTGAACAGAGACAGAGAGGAGAAAGACACAGTGGAGGGAGAGGTAAAAAAGAGACACAGGGGAGAAAGAGGGGGGAAAGAGACACAGGGGAGGGAAATAAGGGTTAAAGAAAAACACAGGGCAGGGAGAGGGGGGAGGGAGAGGGAGTGGGAAACACATACATACAAGGGAGATGGGGGGAACAGACACAGGGGTCAGAGAGTGGGAGAGGTTCGCAATGAGCGTTGAAGGTGCTCAGCGCGAGACACGAAAGTGATGGTGTGAACAATGTCTGCAATGAGCGCTCATTGCAGGGCTCGCGATGAGCGCCGAAGGTGCTCATTGCCAGGCACGAAAGTGCCGGATTGGACGATGTCTGCAATGAGCGCTCATTGCAGGACTCGTATTGAGCACTGAAGGTGCTCATTGCGAGGCATGAAAGTAAAGTAGACGGTGGGAGAGGCTCGCAATGAGCGCCGAAGGCACTCAATGTCGGGCTCACAATGAGAGTGGACAAGGCCTGCAATGAGCGGCGCTCATCACAAGGACCGTAAAGTAGACGGTGGCAGAGGCTTGAAATGAACGTCAAAGGCGCTCATCGCGAGGATCGCAAGTTAGAGGTGGGAGAGCCTTGCATTGTGTGGCAAACAGCATTGCCAGCCTTCAAATTTTATTGCCGTCATTTTTGACGAGCAAGTCATAAAAAAAATACAAAATATGAAGACATAAAATATAAAAATGAATAGCGTCTAAATAACTGTAACACTTTGTCAAATGTTATTATATATTAACATTAATTATGGGGGAACACATCAATCAGGATTATATACTAATTAGTGAACTTTTTTTCTTCTATTCATACATCAAATTTCAATATGAATCACAAAAATGTCCAGGGTATAATTCAGTCAGAAGTATATATAATATAATGACATCCAGATTTAACATTAATAATTTTATCAGTATAGTATAGTGTAGGCTTCACAATATAATTTTGTAATACCAAGAGCAGATTTAGTTAGACTTGTAATTACATAAACTTAATATAGCAATATATATTTTCCATTGGTAATATTTTGATGGCATGTAAAGGTAAGTTTGTTATTGTTACAGGTCAGTATTTATAGTTTTAAACTTCATTACAGATATATAATTGTTCACATATAATTATACTGTATTCTCAAGTAGTACTATAGCGGACACTGCCACATTACATTAGTATATAATCCTGATTGATGTGTACCCCTATAATAAATATTAATATATAATGATATTTGAGGTGTGACAGTCATTTAGGTGCTATTCATTTTTATATTTTATGTTTTTGTATTTTGTATTTTACTTATGGTTGTTTTAAGTGAAACAAATACAAGTAAAAATCTTATCAATCCATTCTCTCTACTATTATTGATTTATTACTTATTCATTCCATAATCACAAAGAGGATCATCAATAGGTCAAAGTGTTCTTTTCTGTCTCTCTTTTGTGAGGTTGTTAACATGTCACTTAAATTAATGTGATCAAAGTGTGTTCATACAGTATTTTATATGTTGTTAGCACAGATTTCTACATTATGTATGAACAACAGTAATACTTATTTGTGGAGGTAATACTACTAAATCATATAACATTATTCTGGATAACCACTCCACTGAAGAGGTTTTTAACAAATCCTGTGTAATTTTCATCATTAATTAATACACTAGATATAGTTTAACATTATTTTTGTATAAATATTGTCACATGCACAACAGCAATGGAATTAACAGGACAGGTGTACACCAGATTCCTATTGATGGAGGTAAGTTTCCTTGGTCTCCTTCTGCCTCTCCACAGCCCCCTTGGGCTCTTGCCGGCCTTCCTCAACAGCTACATCCACATCTCCACAGCCTCCTTGGGCTCTTGCCGGCCTTCCTCGACAGCTACATCCACATCAGTGTGATCCCCTATGTCAATATTTTGTGCTATATCCCTGTACCTCTAAAACCCAGTTCTTTACCTGCTCCTCTAACATCTAGCATGGCCTGTGCTATGTAATACTCTGTCTGTTGAGATTCACCTTCAGCATGGTTTACCGGCCCACATTTAGCCACAATCAGCCACTTCTCTCTTTAAGGCCTCATGTTGTCCATTATGGCAGTTCTCTCAACCTGGTGTATAACACACAACACATACTTTCCAATGCATGTGACTCTGATGTTTTCTGGATCCATGCTGTTGATGTCTATTATTTAAGGTGTGGCTAGCCCTTTAACAGGCAATGTGTTTAGGCACCTGTTGTAGGACCTGTGGGTTTCCAGATTTGTATTAATCTCTTGAGTACTGTGATCTGTGTTACCATTGCAGTTGATATATGTTATATAGAGTTGTACTATTGCCAGTGATTGATGTTTGGAGACTCAAACCTCATAGTTTTCAAATGTGTGTATAGAATGCAACATATATGCCTTAAGATTATATTGATTCTGCACTTAGGTAATTTTGTATGTCTTTATTACAGTACTGTCTCTTTAACTGCTTTTGAAAGGTCTCAGCAAGGCTTTTTAGTGTCGTTAATGGTGGTATTCAGTACAAATAACTTTTTAGATAAAAATCAGCTACCGTAAGACCTCGGAAGCTTCAATAACTTGTGTTAGGACCGTTAAATGGAACCGTAACTTGATAACATAGGTCTTTTCAGCCTATTTTGTGGAGTACTTGTGCAGCACTGAAACTTAGAGTGACTGAGATTGGGGGTTTTTGGTTCTGTAAAAGACCACTGTAGTCACCAACTTTCTATTGTACTTTTAAGAGCATGTTTATAGAAGTTTTTTGTCAGTAAGACAATTATATTAACTTAAGAAAATGAAAACTGAAACAACTAAGAAATAGACAAAAAGCAATATAGATTGTAAGTAGCGAGTTCCAAGTCTTGTAGGGAGCTTTGGGATAAAGCATTTTCTGCTAAGATTCTAAGCTCAAAACAGGGCCCTTCAACTTTTGAATTTGTTAAACTTGTATTTCCCCTGTTCTTATCCAAATTCAGAGCAAATTCAGCAATAGGGGAGAACTGGTACCAGTAGTCTTGCAAGTAATAAGAAAGTTATCTAAGACATTGCTCTAATGATGTGATCTATGTTTGGTCTTGAGATTGAACATAGATTCTCGCTTGCTTAAAACATTTCATCCAGCAGAAAGTTGAGAAGTAGAAACAGAGAATTTCCATGTTGCAGGATTTATTTTGGTAATCCATCTTTATTTGTTTTTTCATACATTCTAGATTTTTAGAGGAAAAGAGGCTGCAGGGTTTATCTGGGATTACTTCTCTTTGACTCTATATTGTATAGCAGACGATGGTGATCAGTATAAATAGTAACTGCTGCATACATCAGATATCTTCATTGCCCTAATGAAAGTTTTATTGATAAAAGCTTTTGGCCAGTGACTCTAAAGTTTCTGTTTACCTGGGATTAATATCTATGACATTACATCACACAAAATGAAACAATTCTACCAGTCACTTTCGAGGCCTCCACATTCGAGTTGAATTTGAGGAGACTGTTGTCTTATACTGATGGATGGGAGCAGTAATCATTTTTTTGTAAGACTCAGGGGGTGTTGAAAAATGAGTTGTCTCTTTCATCAGCTTTTTCTAAAGGCAACTACCTTTGAGAAGACTTAAATTAATCTTCTAAAGAACTTAAAAATATATATATATTTCTAAACTTGTTTGTGATACTTTAATGTTTCCTTTATCACCTCTTCTAATTCGGCCACAGAGATGTGTCTCTGTGCAAGGCTTTGTGTGCTATGAGAGGCGTTGGGGCTTGTCAGGTGCGAGTTGAATGGCTTTTGTGTTTATTGCAAGAGTGTTTTTTTTTGGGGGGGGGTATATATATTTTTGTATGCTAATTAAATAATTAATAAATTAATATACTTTACCTATTTGGAAGTAATATATGCAGGAAGCATTGTGCTGAAGAGCTGACAATCTTTTTTGATGTTCCTGCAGCATACAATGTAGGTTTGCAGTGTTTTTGAGCTGAGGTGTAAGTGTCAGCAATGTGTGCGCGAGGGGAAGCCATTAGTGTAGCTGTGTACTTGCGCATTGTGTAAGTTAGTGTTATAAAATGGCGGCGAATGTGTATGTGGTACGCAGCTGTGGATGATTTAGCGTCCATGCTTAAAGTACATCTTGTACCTCGTACAACTTTTTTGAAAAGCTGTATGTGCTTGGTGGTGTTTTGCGTCTTTATGGTCCTGTAGCCTCATTTTCCTTTTTTTCGGCGGCCATTTTTTCTCTTGCTTAGTGGATTTTCGTGTGTCTAAACTCTGGAACTTGGACTTAAATTGAGGTGTAACTTCACTTTCAGAGGTCCCGGGTGGCCCCCTGGCTGTGGGAAAGCTTTTTATGTCTTTTGTCTGTGTATTTATTGTGTTTTCAGGTGTGCGCACTTCGGGCCGTTAAGGTGTTTTTTTTGCAAGGTCGTAATGGTCCTGCGGCTCGTATTTTTTCAGGCTAAGTCTGTAAATTTTGCAATCTAAGTCCCGTGGTTCGTATTTTTTTGTGTAAGTCCATATTTAGTGATTGTGTGTTAGATCTATTTTGTTAAAATACCGCTTGTGTGGGTGTTTGTAATCGCGTGTGAGGTGCTGTAGAGCCTCCAACTCCGCAAATGCTGACCCTCGCTTCGCGAGGGTCTGCATTTGCGGCCTAAACTGCGTTCTGCAAAGCGTGACGACGATTCGTAGTTTGACAACTATTATATGTGATATACTGAATTCCAAAATTCGATGAAAGGGAAGTGTTGATATAATATCAAATTAAACGTGCTTCAGGCAGTCAAAGCTGGAGCATTGTAGTGGAACAGTGGTTTTGAAACAGGGCCGGAACTCATTTGTATACCATCAGTGATTTGAATCTGTATAGGATTAATGCATTCTTGCATAGTAATATGGTAATTTTGTTCCAAAATGAATATTCTTGTTTGCAGCTCTTGATAGCCCCGTTTCAGAACTGTAGGAATAGTGAGGAGGGTATGACTTTGACCTGGAAGAAGGGATCTTACCATTTCAAGCAGGATTTATTGAAGGACAACAATTGAGAAAATGCCCAACTTTACAATATTATATGCACAGAGTTTTCTTCCTTCAATAAGTATAAATAAAATAATGTTCCAGCTGGAGATAGGGTATGCCTCTGGAACTCCAGCAACTTTATGGGTTTTTCTCAAAGCAGCAAGATAGATAGCGGAAGATTCCCTAAACACCCTAACTGCTGCTCTATTTACTAAGAAGTTGTCAGGAAGTGCCCTTCTGGTACTCATGTAGACATTTCTGCTAGAGAAGGAACTGTTAGGGACGTCGGCACATATGCTGTGCAGGAAGAGCATATATAGATGAGCATAAACCTGTCGTAGATCAGTTTAAAGACCTGTAACATACCTTATAATTAATTCTCATTGTCTTATTTTGTAACTAACTAGCAGGTGTTTGGATAGTATAAGCAGGAGTATTCAGCGAGCATCAGAACAAGAGGGCTATAATCAAGGTCAATTGTGCTGAAATCATCTGCTGATAGTTGAGGGTTAGAAATAAAAAAACAAAAAAACAACAGCCCAACGGGTAGCGATCCAAAGCAAAATTCTACATTAAAAGACAAAAAGTCAGGAACTGGAAACGTAATAACAGGAACAGAGGTAGGGGGCACTGGAATGCTTATAAGTGGGCATTCCAATAACTCTGCAATGGCCTTAGGACTTTTCCCGGGTTTAAATAGTCTGCTTGTAGGTCACATGACACACTAGTACACACCCACAGCACATACCGGTTATGCAGATCACATGATGCACCAGCGCACACACACAATATAAACAAAGAGAAAGCTAGCTTGTTGAACTCTACAGCTCTCTATTTATTTTCTCACATACATTTATTTAATTTTACAGTATAATAATGACAAGGATTCGACAGAAAAAAAGACAATTATGATTAAATAAGAATTAAATAAATTCAAGTAAGATAAGATGACAAACAATGAGATAACATGTTAGTAAATTAACACAATTATGATTAAATAATAAATACAACTAAGATAGGAACAAACAATAAAACAACTTATTGATGAAACAATATAAATTACGTATTTGAATGAAAGTAAAGCAATTAATTTATTTTATAAATGTAATGGACTTAAGCAAATGTTGAGGGAAGTTAAAATATTTAATAAAATAAAATAAATATAAAAAAAGGGCAAATTATTACATTTGTCTTTTGTTTTTAACCAATATAAACCTTGCCTTATAGATAAGTATTTATCTGAATTGTCACACAGATTTATGAAGCAGAATATTTAAATATGCCATTCATTACAGCAGCGAATACGTCACCCTATATGTAACTTAGTATTTACTGAAGCAAACACGCCTAGACGCCATTCATTACAACAGAAAGTGCCTACATTCAATCTACAGCACAAGGGGTGCTTATTGATACACTAGCAATGTTATTATTGTAAACATTTGGGCTATTTCTTTTCTAAAGCTGTTGTAACTATTAAAGCAATGCGTATAGGTATCACATATTATAGTTGTCAAACTACGAATCGTCGTCACGCTCTGCGAGCTCGCAAAGCGAGCTCAGATGAACTGCGTCCCTTGCAAAGCGATGGACGCAGTGAGGGGCCGCATTTGCGGAGGTGGAGGCTCCCACGTCGGCTGCAATGAGACAAAGGCTCATTGCAGGCCACAAATGCGGACCCTCGCGAAGCGAGGGGCCACATTTGCGGAGGTGGAGGCTCTACGGCGCCTCATACGCGGTTACAAACACCCACACAAGCGGCACTTTAACAAAATAGATCTAACATGCAATCACTAAATACGGACTTACACCAAAAAATACGAACCGCTGAACTTACAAGGCAAAATTTACGGACTTAGCCTAATAAAATACGATGCGGGACTTTACGACATTACGACCTCGCAAAAATACAACCTTAACGGCCGAACCGCACGCACCTGAAAACATTAAAAACAGAATAAATACACAAAAAAAACAAGCTTACCCACAGCAAGGGGGGGGGGGTGGGGGGTGCACCCAGGACCTCTGAAAGGGAAGTTACACCTCAATTTCAGTTCAAATTCCCGACTTTAGACACACGAGAATCCCGAAAAATGGCCACTGAAAAAAAACGAAAACGAGGCTACAGGAACCTAAAGACACAAAACACTTTTCAAAAAAGCCGTACGAGGTACAAGATACACTTTTAGCAAGGACGCTACATCATCCACAGCTGCGTACCACATACATATTAGCCGCCATTTTACAACACTAACTTACACAATGCGGAAGTACACAGCTACCATAACGGCTTTCCCTCGCGCACGCAGCCTATTTACACTACACACTGCACACATTGCTGACACTAACACCTCAGCTCCACAACACTGCAAACCGACATTGTATGCTGACGTTCTTGCTTAATTGATGATATTCCCGCCCTGAACTGCTACATACGAGTGCATGGTTTACAGAGTCGGCGTAACTTGCGGGCTCCTTCAATTGAATAGCACTTCCGCAGACATATGGCCATGTGGGCTTGCAATTGAATCAAGCTCATAGATTCGATCGCAGATAAGAACCAAAAAGTCCAATCTACCCTGGCCATTCGTTCTACCTAAAAGATTAGATTAAATGTATAGGAGCACATTTCTTTATTTCAAATATATAAAAGAGCATGCTTTAAACAATAACAAAGTTGTTTTTGCAGAAAAATATTAAGTAAAACCTGTTTAAACTTAATTGAAAGTAACAGGAAATGCACAGAGCAAGTATGACTCATACAACTTAATTACTGCTCTTTGGCTGACAGGGGCAAGCCTCCAGTTAAGCATTTAACTTTTTCTTTCTGCTTTGAAAGCTTAATTCAGATCCTGCACCGAACCCCTGCACCCAGATCTTGTACCCATATCCTGCACCCATACCTTGCACCCAACCCCTGAATTTTACGTTTTTTTTTTCTGCTTTGAAAGCTTAATTCAGATCCTGCACCCAACCCCTGCACCCAGATATTCTGAGAGTACCCAGGGAATAGTTCCAGACAAATACCCAGTAATATTAATAACCTGCTCCTGTACAGAAATGTGCAAATAATGATAATTTGGCAGGATCTGCTAGGTGCAAGATGTGGGTGCAGGGGTTGGATGCAGGTTCTGGGTGCAGGATATGGGTACAAGATCTTCCTACCTCTGGTTCCTGATGCTCAGCCTCACAAGACTCCTCTCCCCACTTGGGCTGTAGAATGCAGTGCAGATCAAACCCACCTGTCTCCTTCTAATCTGAACTGCCGGTCCCACGGTGGTCCTCATGCTCTGCAGTCTCAGCTCCTGCTCTCGGACCTTTATATTCCCGGATCCCTCCTGAGCAGCTCAATCATGGGCACTGCTTGAGGGGGGAGCTGGGGGCCGCCCCCTCATTCACCCCACTCAGTTCCACACCACATGTGCTCTCCTCCTCTGCTGTGTCTTCAAAAGGAGATTGTTACCTCTGTGGTAGCGCGACTTCAGCGCCCGTGCTACATGCGCACCTACCTACCGGAGCTCACTATTGGGCGTGCGCGCTGTTATGCCAGCGCACATTTGTGGTGTGCGCAAATGTCGGCACGCTTACTCGCCGCGCATTTAGCAGGCGTGCTGAAGTCGTACTACCCACCGCATTACATTATGAAATAACCTCTTTTAGATGCAAGATAGAAAAAGAAAACCCCTAAAATATCCTGTTATTCAGGAGAGCTTTATGCTCATCTCAAGCATGGTGAAATTCATTAACTATGTTTGACACTACCATGTCCACTGAAAGGCTGTTTCACTTATCTACTACTCTTTCTGTAAAGTAATACTTTGTCACATTACCCATAACTTCAACTTTTTTTTCAAAAAACTTTTAAAGGGCATCATGACCATACACATATTTTTAAGCTAACATGGATTTATTAAATGTACAAATTACAACCTCATTCATCAATTAAAGTAATAATAAAAAAATAAAAAAGTGTGGGGATAGCACTTGCATTTTGTTATACTTTTGGATTACATTTAAAATAATTTATATTAAAATGTTTATTTAATACAGCTCCTCTGTAAAAAAGTATAAACAGATGTCATTCTATTTGAAGATATGTAATAATGTGTCAGAGAGTGTTTTCTTTTTTCAAGTGAAGGTCTCTGAGCACAAAATCTTATTCAGACTTTTGACTGCTCTTGAGGGCTTGTCCTCTTTTAGCCAATGAGATCTACAGACTAAAGTATGTTCTCTACATTTCCAGTTACCTTGAATGCAGTTTAAACACCTGGAACTTTCGATTTTTCATGGAAAAAAACGACTTTTGCAATGTTTAAAACATTTCTTCAGAACTCCATATTGTATCTTACAGTGCAGGAGGCAGGATCATGTGACCATGTAGAAGTTGGAATATGGAGATTCCCATCTTGTTGCTTGTTTCCCTCACACAGTAACACTCTCTGAGGGATGGGAGAAGAGGAGGCCAACCTGGCAACTGTATCTTGTAGAAAAAACATGTTCCGTGTCCCTTTAATTATGTCATCTGAATATTTTAGGGCCCTGCATTTAAAATGTGAAAGATGTTTTATATTTCAACTACATAAAATGATTTATTTATATGTTGTAATAAAATATTTGACTTACATTTTGCTATAGAGTCCAGCACACTATTTGGAAGAGCCAGTCATAATACATATTTTAGAGTAAAGAAATGTTTTTTTAATTTTATTAACATTTATATTTTTTAGTAGAAACAACCATTGTTTTTTTTTTTTTTATAAATTGCATTATAAAAACAGAAGAGCTTTGTAGGCTAGTGATATTCCCACTAGTACTTTTGAAAGCACTGGCACTAAGGATTGCACCATTTGCAATTGATATTTAACATATTAAACTCTGCATTTATTCATTTATTTCTATGTTTTGCTAAATATTGAATGCATTTTTAAAAGAACATATTGTATAAAATATGGTTACACTGGTAACATGTCTTGCAACATAAATAAGTGTTGTATATCAGTGAATATATTTATCTACAGCCCCAAAGAAAAAAATACTAGTAATATTGATGGGGATATTTTGAGGGGAAACTGTTTAAAGCTATATCCACACTAGCGAATTGCCCGTCAAAAAATGACGGCAATGAAATTGTAAGTGAGCTAATGGTGTTTGGTGTATATAATGTGGCTGATTTAGCGTCCTTCGTTTTCTATGTCTTGCGACTTTTTCGGAATATCCGTAGGTGTTTGGTGGTGTTTTGCGTGTTTATGGTGGTGTTTTGCGTATTTAGGGACCTTTAGCCTCGTTTTCGTTTTGTTCAGCGACCATTTTTTCTCTCGCTTAGGTGATTTTCGGGTCTCTAAACTCCGACATTTGTGCTTAAATGGAAGTGTAACTTCACTTGCAGAGGTCCTGGGTGCCCCCCCTTGCTGGGAGTAACCTTTTTATGTGTTTGTTGTTTGTATTTGTTGTGTTTGTAATGTTTTTGGGGTTGCGCGGGTTGCGTCCTTGTTTTTTAATCTTGTAGTTGTTTTTCTGCAAATACGTAGGTGTTTGGTGGGGTTTTCGTCTTTAGACTGCTGTCGCCTCGTTTTTGTTTTTTTCGGTGGCCATTTTTTCTCTCGCTTAGAGAATTTTTTAGTGTCTAAACTTTTTTAATTTGACTTAAATTGAGGTGTAACTTTAGTTTTCAAGGTCCTGGATGCTCCCTCTTCCTGTAAGTAAGCTTTTTATGTATTTGTTGTGTGTATTTGTTGTATTTTTCATGTTTTCATGTGCGCGTGTTGCGGCCGATTTTTGAGATGTTGTAATGGGTCGCAACGTGTCTCGTATTTTCCTTGCGTAACGACGTAAATTTTGCTTCGCTGGCAAGGAGCGCCCTTGCTTTGCGTTAGCAACGGCTCGCATGCTCACAACTATATATGTGATTAACAGCCCTAAGTGAGATATATTAAACAGATTTGGTAATTATACATCCAACATAATTAAAGCTAGATTAAGGCAAATGGTATAAACTTATAAATTACTTAATTTTTTTTATTTCTCGCCTCACCTCTAGGGGATTAGCATTCATGTCTCCTCACATCCCTCCTATCATGTCACTTGGGCTATTCCAGATGCTGCAGAACTCCATATTGTATCTTACAGTGCAGGAGGCAGGATCTTGTGACCATGTAGAAGTTGGAATATGGAGATTCCCGTCTTGTTGCTTGTTTCCCTCACATAGTAACACTGTCTGAGGGATGGGAGGAGAGGAGGCCAACCTGGCAACTGTATTAATGTGAGCAGAGGCAAATACAACAATTAATGACAGGTAAACAACTATATAATTGGACTAATACGACGTTCATTGTACCCAATGCAACTAATACTTTTAAATAACCACAAATGGTTTTACCATTATAGTATCGTTTTAGTTTTTGAATCAATCATTCAAATATGTTGATACTAATGGAAAAGTTCTAGCAAAAGTTCTATAAAAATAAAACAAATAAGAAACAATTGTTTGGATGCACATAGAAATGGAATTTTTTAAGGTCAATTTAATCATGCAATACGGTCTGAAAAGAGCTGCTTTATTTTGTAAAGAAGTCTTTCCTAGCCAGTTTGAATTTCCCAAGATTTTAAAGCTCTAACTTGTAGCCACCAAACCTTTACTGCTGGAATGCAATCCTTGGGTTCAGCCAAAGAGCTGTTAGCAGTGAGTGAGAGTTAATGGATCAATCTGCTCTGTCTTGTCAGTGCTTTTACTGCTGACTTCAGGAATGTGTTTGATGAAAAGAAAGCTACTTCTTGAGACAGAAGATACAGATGTAGCATGTAGAGGTTAGGACCTACAGGAACAATAAAGCAATGTTATCAGTGTTTCATTTTTCTAGTACCCCATGCCAACTGACAATAGAAGAGAAAGAAAGTATTTTTACAGTAATATCATTAACCACTTACTTGCCATTTCCCTAAATTAATATTCAAAATATTTAAGTCTGTATTAATGTATTACCACTTTTTGCTAATTGAGTGTATTTTACATCCCCCTTTTTCTAAATTAATATGCAGCACATTAAAGTCTATATTTATTGAAACTGATGCAGAAGGGGATTACCACGTGTAAACAATGTGAACAATAAGAACAATTTGTTCTTATAAAGCTCAAATGGCAAAATAAAGCATCAAATAGCTTTGAGTAAAGCTAGGGTTGGGTTATACACAAGCTAGGAATCCCTCCTACGTACAGACGTTTCAAGGTTACTGCCTATCTTCACCTTAGCTTTGCTCAACGCTGCGTGATACAGCTGGCATATGCTTATGGGAAGCCATGTTTGAAATGGTTATGGATTGCAAGAGTGAAGACTTTGTGGGCACATTTGCATGTCCCTGCCAAGGTACCCAGAATGCAGTGCAATAACTATTGCTCTGAATTCTGGGCATGACACAAGTTTTTTTTAACTTGTTTTAGATGTTCAAATGTGAACACAAATGTACTATTTATTTACTATATATATATATATATATATATCCATCTATTGAAACCGGTCGGCAGTTTGTTTTTAACTCTATATTTTTGGATTTTCTGGTCTCCCTTCTGTACCAATGTCTTACTTTGTACAGGATGTAGAAGATAAGGTAAGAGCCTATAGAGCGGGACTTTACTCCTTCTGTGATTCAGCAAGCGCATGCAGCACAGTACTATGGTGAACTGTACACCATTTAATAGCTTCTTATACACCTACTCTATATATTTAGGAGACACTATTTTCCTATTTGTTATTTTCTTTTTGATATAAATAAAGTATACTAGTGTCTTACTTTTCTTTTCTTTTTTGTGCACTTTAATCTACTTTACTATAGACAAAGTCCTATGATTGACTATTACAGTTGTATGAGGACTTATAATTAAGGAGTTTATAACTACTTAAGCAATATGAAGCTTGGGTTAACTTATACTCCTTTTATTTATTTTCCTCTTTTGATCTAACTCGTACCCATACCATAGACTTATCCTATTATTACCTTCAGTTTATTTTATTATTTTTTTCATTTATATATTCCTATTTAGGTGTTATGCATCAAGTTTTTGTAAAATACCCCCGTTTTTCTTTGTTGATAAACTATATATATATATATACATATGTATAGATAGATAGACAGATAGATAGATAGATAGATAGATAGATAGATAGATAGATAGATAGATAGATAGATAGATAGATAGATAGATAGAATCTAATCACCTTCCCTGTGATCTTTTGATCAGATTATCAAAAAAATTATAACTATGGCTGCCTAGACTAAAACAAAATTAAATGCAATAATTTATACTTTAAATGATGTATTTTTATTTCTAATAACATTTTGTCTGTTGACAAGTCAAGTTCTTCAAAAGGGGATAGTAGAAAGTTTGTCTTCACTTAAACTAGTAAAAATAATGTAGAGAACACTATAATTACATTTTCACAACTTTCCCTTGATGTTGGGAGCAGATGTCACAGTAATGATTAAGTATCTACTTAATAGAAAGGTATTAACTGTTCTGCCTCTTTTCTTTGATTTTCTCAATAACAGGCTTTTTCCATTTCCCAGTCACTTAATAGACAATGCAAATAAAGATTTGGCTCCTGATTTCTCCTCTTTTCAAACAATTAGTATATCGTTGATTTTACCTACCTGAAATGTTTCTTCTAAGACTGTGACAGATGGAGGGAAAATAATGAATGATTAACAGATTACTCTTTTAGCCATCTGTGATTGACATCTGTTTACACGTGTTTTTATATCCTCTGGCATTTCCTGGAGTACATGGCTGATTGCATTATCAGTACTAACCAGACATGAGGTGTATCAGTAGAGTTAGTATCTTTTACTAATGACTATCAGAAATGTAAACAGAGAAGTACATGTTGTAGTTTTAGAAGAAAGTGAAATGTAACCTCGCTGATAAAAGTGACATAAATTACACATTATAATCAACATTGCTGATCCAAAAATCCAAATCTCAGTATATCACATGTGTTTTAAAAAATGTGTCCATCCTGCCTGTTTACTAAAATTGACACATTTGCGCACAAAATAAAATAGGGAAAAGTGCAAGACACTCTTCTTTATTTTATGCTACACATAATGAATATGGGTTTCTGTGTTTTAGCATCCATGACATTAAATAATTTAAGTGTCGAAAATGTTAAATCTATAACAATAACTGCTGTGGAGGTCACTAGACTGAGATAGATGTTAAATGTGAGGCCTGAAGCAGAGCTGGGAGCCGAAAGTGACACCTAGGCAATGGGCTTGGGTGGTGGAAGATATAATGTCATTGTCAATGGTGAGGGAGATATTTGGTTTTGATATAATGCTGTTGGGAGGAAGAACTATTAATTATACACTACACAAAAGTTTTTTTTACAGTAGTTGGCGCGTTATAAATAAACGATAATTATGGGTCACTAAAGCACTATATTTATAGTATGTCATTTTGAGGAACCTGCCTTGATAATGGCCAATATGTTTTTGGAAGTAAAACAAATATAGCATTATTTTTTTAGCTATTAGATTTGATTTTGCTTTACAGTGGGCGCATTTGCTTGGATACAGATAAGATATCCAATCAGTTATATTGAAAGGCTGCACCAATGATGTAAAACTTTACAATAGGATTATAAGGAAGTGCTACTCATAATAGGACAACCCTCCCAGAATATATTTAAGGAAAGAAAATAAAGCAATTCATGCTTGCACTAAGGGATAAATGAATTAACATTTAAAGGATTGCTGTAGTCCCATGTTACGCTAATATTCCTCTACTGGTAGATTCCACAGCAATATATTTGTATATAAACGTATTAAATTAGAGGCTATATTCTTTTACATTCTAAAAACATGTTGCCTGTTTTCAGGTGATGTTCTTGACCGCGGTAATTCTTTAACACTTTAGTGATATTTTTTTGAAATATGCATATGTTTGACCTGAAAGATTGCCCTACTGATCTACATCCAACACACATTCTGAAGTTATCAGTAATTGGTGAAATGAACTCAGTGCAGGCTGGACACTGGGAGGATAATTGCAAAAAATAACCTTCTTCCATTTAATTTTGTATTTCCACTGAAGACTTTCACATAGTTTTTACAAGCTGTTTTAATGACCTCTTTACCCTTTACTGAAAAGGGAGAAGAAGATTCCCTAATGCTTTTGATAAACAAAAATAAATCATGTTCTGGTTTTATTGAATGTTATGGTAACAGTTGAGCTGTCCAGCTGCTGCAGTGGACCAGCTTCATGCTATTAAACTTAAAGAAAGAAACCCTTTGCTTAATGAACTAGTTAAAATCTTTGCATTATTTTAGCAACTTAGAGCCCTATTCTATTCCCCTATATCGTGAATTAAACAGGGCCATATTCGCTGCTCGCAAACTCACAAATTTGAAGAATTAAAGAAACAGTACACCGCCGAAAAACAATATATTTTTTCCAATATATTTAATTTAAAGAAAGAAAGCATATATCAGCACTTATTCTTACTCATTGTAATAATCATGATGTTCTCATTTTCTATTGAAATCTTTTCCGGGCAAGACAGGATTTATAAATGTCGGCTAAGTGCTGTAATATTGCGAGTAAAATGCTTTGAATAGACGTTTAATGTGAGGCAAAAATGCTCCCGCAGGCGATTTAATAGTATAAGGCAATTTCCATTGCTCGAATAGAATAGGGCTCTTACTTTTTTGGGAAACACCAATTAATGAGTGGAATATAGGTGTAGTAAATAGGTGAAATAATAAAAATAAAGTGTAAAAAAATATAACTTGTGTATTGACCTTTTATTTGTCAAGAGACGAAACATAACCTTTTCTTGGTCAAGTGTTAGCACTTTTTTATTTAAAATAATTTGGACTCCAATCAAGGATACAAATCTAGAATCCATGACACCAAGGGATACTGCCAAAATAATATGTGCTCTTTTATTGTTGATTAAAGGGCTACTGTGGACAGTCTTTTGAGTAACAAAACTTGATAATGTGCAAAATATTTTTAGCAAAAATAAAAACAGTTTTTACATTGTTCACTTCCAGAAACAATTATTATTTACTGCAGGCTTATATTACTAAGTTTTCTTACAGCAGCTTCTGTGTATCATGCTTAAAATAAAATTATGTTTACTATTCCAATCAACAAAGTAGCCTTAATGATCACCCCTACACAGCATGTTATCTACTACTGATAAGGGCTATTACTGTCTGGGGGTCACCCTTTTCAATCTTTTGCAGGGAGTGATAATGATAATAAGTGATAATATGAAGAGGCAGGGGGAAGATCATAGACTCTTGGAGCCTCATTTAATTACCTGCTCCATTAGGTCTACTAGCTCGATGCTATCCAATTAGGAGGGCCTGCAATTTATGGCCTGATCGCTTAAAAAGCAAACCCTGCCATCTGAAGTAGCAGTTCCGGGTTTGAACAGCAAGCCAGTAACTCCCGCGATTGAAACAGCCAATGGAAACAGAGATCGTCATGATGACATCAATGCCATCCAACCTCCAAGCCCGTAGGACTTTGAAAAAGGGGTGAAACCCTGCTGTAGGGTCCCCACAACTGCTCCTTCTGATTGGCTGAAGTATGATTGACAGTTACATCAGCCAATCAAAAGTCGCAGATGCTTGGAGCCAATCACAATGGGATACACCCCTGTGGGGTGTATCACATTCTGATTGTTGAAGGCAAAAGCGCCTTCTGATTGGATTATATTTGATTGACAGTTACATCAGCCAATCAGAATGGGATACAGGGCTGTATCCCATTTTGATTGGCCACACCATTTGCACCTTCTGATTGTCTGAAATTTGATTCACAGAGATTTGAGACAATCAGAAGGTTTAATTTAGGTTTTTAAATATGGGAGCATGAGCGGCAACCTCCATTTGTGGCAAGGAGCTCCTCAGGGGAGGAGCTCTGTTACTAGTTTATTTTTTATTTTTTAGGACGTCGTTTTTTTTTGGAAGGCCTATGCTTGGGCTGGACCAGGGCATCGCTGGACACAGATGGAGGGTCATTTTGGCCAGGTAAGTAGACTGTTAACCCTTTCTTTTTTACAGGTTGTGCGTATATGTGTATGTGATGTTATGTTATGTTTTATTGTAGGTGTGTCAGGACTCTGTTGGAGGGGCATTTCTGCAAGGTGAGTAGACTTTTAACCCTTTTTTATTACAGGTTGTAAGTACTTGTGTATTTACTGTATTGTTTATTTTTTTTCGGTGGTACAGGACGTCTGGACATTTTTGGATGTGCCTATCAAGGAACAGAATACTGAAGACAAGGGCATCGCTGGAGGAGCACTTTGGCCAGGTCAGTGGTCTAATTAACCCTATTATGCCAGCAGGTTGCAGTTTATTTATTATTTTGATAATGTTTTTTTTTTGGTGGTAGTATTTTTTACTTGTAATCTATTTTTTTTCTGTAATTTTTTTTTTTTTCAGTAATGTAGTTTTTTAATTTTCTGTGATTATTGGGTTTTTATTTTTTTGGGAATTAGTGGGGTGTTAGGGATTTTATTAGGGGATTAGGTAGGCAGTGTAGGTGTTAATGGACTAGGGTAGGAGTTAGGTAGGTAGTGTAGGGGTTAATAGCCTAGGGTATAGGTTAGGTAGGTAGTGTAGGTGTTAATAGGATAGGGTAGTGTAGGGGTTAATAGGGTGGGGAGGTTAATTGGATAGGGTAGACTGGGGTTGATAGGATAGGGATTTACTTGGTACAGTTGGGTTTAAGTAGGTACAGTTAGGGTTAAATAGGTGCAGTTAGGATTCATTAGATACAGTTAGGGTTAAATAGAACTAGATAGGGATAACTGGATCTAGATAGGGTTAAGTAGTTAGTGATAGGTTTAATTAGGTATGGCCAGGGTTTAACTGGGTTAATTATTTTGAGGGGTGTTAATTAGTTAGAGGGGTTAATAGAATGGTATAGAGTAGAAAAGGGTTATTAGAGTAATTGCACTTATAGTGTTAATATAGGGGTTAATAGTGTCCTTTTATATAGACCCCTATTTGACTGATGGGGTTAATTATAGTCTCATTAGTGTCTCTGTAGACCCCCATGAGCGATGGGGTTACATTTTTAAAAGCTTCAGAGGACCCCTGCATTATGGGATTAATGTGGGGACCCTGCGGGGGTCCCGATCAGTACCCCTGCATCATGGGGTTAATGTGGGGACCCTGCGGGGATCCAGATCATGTCCCCTGCATCATGTGGGTTAAATTTAGGAGTGGGGGGTGGTGTTAGGCACAGTGGGGACATTTAATTGTGAGACGTCCTTGGTCCCAGTAAGCTGTGGTTGGGTTTTTCTCATTTGCAGGCTTGGTGGAGTGGTTAGGAAGGGGGAATCGGAGCAATTGAATAGCGATTTGCTACTTTTGCCTTGCAATCGTAAAGATTAAAGGCTTTGAGGGCATTAACTAGCAATTTTAAAAATAGTAATAGCTAGCTAGGAATCGCAGGTCGGAGCAAGTAACTGGCTGCTAGAGGGAGCCAATTGTATAGCAAAGTAGCTTGCTTAAAAACGGATCTTAAAAAAGTAGCAATTGAATGAGGCTCTTGGTAAATAGGCATGAAATAGCAAGGTCAATCTAATATTTAGCTAATTAAAAAAAAAATTGTAACATTCACTGCAAAAATACTTTTAAGTGTTGCTTTCAGTCATCTTTCCTTCTATCAGCCTCATTAAATTTGAAGTCCGTTGCAACATCGGCACACCCGCAAAGGCTGCGGGCTTGAAATTTGGCTGCATTACAGAGCTATTAAATTGAACCATGCCATGAGTTACGGGCCGTAGATGCAAACCCGTAAACCATTCTTGCGCACGTTGCATGTGCGGCCGTGAACATGATCAACTAGTCAAACCCGAAGTTACAGGTTTAGACAGAGCCAATGGTAAAAGAGATCGTCATTATTACGTCACTGAAAAATGGAGGTTATATTTCAAAGCCTTGCGGGTTTCAATTACCATTTTCCATCGTATCTGCATTCCAGAAATGATGCAATATTAATAAATCAGTAAATATTATATTCTAGTACATGGGAGTTCCATTATATGTATTAACACACTGATTGTCGGGATCGATATAACACGGAAATTAAACAGAAATAAAAGTACTGATAGAACTTTAACCCCCTTGCGGGTCCACTCTAGCACCCATTGGCTTTTTGGCTCAATTTGCGGGTTACGGATTTGAGCCCCAGTGGATTTGAAGCAATTTATTAGCGATTTTTGAACATAACAGTTACGGACTTAACAGATCAAAGGATTTGCGCCTGCAGAGTTCAAATTTCGACGGCTCGTAGAGTTTTTCCACCTGTAACCCGCAGATCGTTAGCGGGTTGCATTACGGGGCCAATTTAATAGCCGTAAGTCTTGCGGGCTACGTTACGGCTACGGTTTTACATGTTGAGGGAATTTAATAGGGCTGTATATGTTCTAAACTAACATCCTTAGAAAAAAGCTCAACTGAAGCAATACCATCTCATAAGAGGAAAACTCTTCCCTGAATACTTTGGTGCCAATTAGATTATCCTTTCAAAATATATATTTTTTAAAGGAAAGTTGTACAGGTAAATGCCATGAAACATGGAAACATTAATAACAAATACCAAACTGTGGGCAAAATAAACACATATTTGACAGTAAAGCATATATAAATCTGAAAAAATAATAGTTGTCAAAAGTTACAACAACATACTGTATATGCATATGTCTTATTTCAGTCGATAGTTGAAGATAAATGGGACACATAATAAATACTCTAATTGTATGTTTTCCAGGTATCTGAAAATACATCGGCATTTATCTCAAAACTGGCATTAAATATGAATTTAGTTGATTTACTGGAATTGAGTTTAAAACATGGAATTTGATGGCAGATGGAAACCTCTTGTGCCATCTAGGTTGCCAATTTTCCTATCTATATTGAAACCTCACACTCTGTTTTGTCATTGGTCTTGTATGTTAAAGAGAACCTTAAAATACCATTGAAGTTTTGGAAAAACTAAACTTGATTAGGAGAAGTTAACATTAGCAGCTATGAGCAAAAACAAAAAAACGTCCATTCTTTTTTTTTCTTTTGCAATGTGTTAATATAGTTTTGACCTGAACTTACCCCTGTATAGCGCTATGAGATATGTTGGCTTGTTACAAATAAGGGAAATAATATTAATACTTGTCATTTCCACATTCTTTTTTTTACTATTCAATAGTTGAAAGAGGGGGAAAGGAAGAGTAAAGATTAGTTATCTCATTGGTGTTTGAGATAAGCTTTTAGATTTGACACCTCTTTAGCTACCCAGCACAGTCTTAGACGTAGACAGTCACATACTGATCTGCAAATCATGTTCTGTACCAGCCCTCTCATGCATTGGACAGGAATGATTGCTTTCATGTCAGCCTCTATGCACTATTAAAGTCTGCTACAATTAAGATTTTCTCCAAAATGCTTTTATGCTCATGGTTATGCTGCTAATGTCTTTAGTTTATTATATATTTCACAAACATATGGATATTTTTCAAACATTCTGCTTGATTGTTCCTAATGGATCTCTGTCCTTTCTGTAAAATAATAATTCATGAAATATCTCAAATCTTCCATCTTTATCCACATAATTATATTTATACTTCTAACTTTCATTAAAGGGACATAGAATGCCCACATTTTATACTGCTCGTTTTAAAACAGTAGTGTCTATTAACATTTAAATGTTCTCTGAATTATTTTAGTAAGCTATATACTTCACCAGTGTGGTTTTCCCAAACTGCATTAACCTTTTAATGTCTTACATATATACAGTGCTCAGCTGCTACATTCCTGCCATCAACACCTCTTGTGAAATAGAAAAATAGTGTGAAATAGTAAATCTAATTCCATCAACTGTTTTTTATTACTTGTAAAAATGACAAACTATTCGGCCTAATTTCATGTCTGTATTACCTGATTTTAGTTTCAGTTTCCAATGCTCCCCAACACAGATAAACACTATGAGCCTCATTCAATTGCAAGGCGGCAATTCACGATATACAGGCCTTAGGTCTGCGGGCTTGCTGCAGGGCTTGAACTCTGCTGCAATTATGGAGCGATTGAATCGAACAAGCCCGAAAGCCAAACCGCAAACCATGCAATCGTATGTAGCATTTCAGAGCATGAACATGATCAATTATCCAAGACCCATTTAGAAACAGCCAATAGAAAATGAGACCGCCATCATTACGGCAGTATAACATGGAGGTTACATGTCAGTCAATTAGCGTTTAGAGGTCCGATACGCAGTCGGACTGGCGAAACCGAATAGTAAACAGAATAATAAAAATGAAAGCCCAGAAATGAAACATGAAAATAAATTATTTTTGATTGCCAATTTGCGAGCTTGAGACTGTTGTGCAATTAATTCTAACGTCTGTCATCACTCTCCCCGTCATATACAGTGCAGTATTGATTTTGTATTTGCATTTACAGTGCTACGGAAATGTCTTTAACCCCTTTGCAGGTCCCATCTGGTACCCGTAGGATTTTCTTCTACATTTGGTAACATTTGCGGGCTTGCGGAATTGTAGCAATTGAATAGCGATTTGCGATTTTAGCCAACTCTTGCGGACGTGAAAGATCAAAGGCTTAGATGTAACAGGGATTTTCAGCCTGTAACCCGTAGACTGCTTGCGGCTCACAAAAATATACCAATTGAATAGCAAATTAGTTTACAGGCTCCTTTACGGGCTTGAGTAACTTACAATTTCTCAATTAAATGAGGCCCAATGCTTGGCAGCTGTTATGGACAGTGCTCATGTAACATATTATCTGTTTTATGCAGTTACACTGCAGCAGGAGCTACCATTTTTGGTTTCTACTGTTTTACTTCTGCAATGGAACTGTGGCAACTCAAAATGCCAGTATTTTCAATAGAGCTAATGCAAACCTCAATATTTAACAAGAACTGTCAATGTTGAGAAAGCAGCTCAGAAAAAGAATTTGAAACACACTAAAAAATAATTTTCTATAAAGGTTAATGCTAAAATGTGTTTTTCTTTTTTTTTTTTACAAAAATATTTTGCCCATTATAAAGATTAGTTATTATAATGACTATTTAGTAAAAATGGGACCATATTGGTTGTATAATACAATTCTTAGATTAAACAATACAAACTGTTTGGTTTAAATAGGCATTCACTTCTGAGCAACAACAAAAAATATATAGTTGTTTCAAATGTGTTAAATACTGTAGCCTTCCAGAGTAGAAAGCTGCAAGAGGATTTAAGAATAAAGTACTTGATCAGACTTGAACATAATAGTTGCTATTGTAGTTTGAGTTTATATCTTACAAATTACGCACTTCACTAAACTAGCTCAATACCAGATGCCTGAGAGATGTCAAGAGTTGGCTGAACTATTTGTTGGACAACTGTAGTCTAAAGCTTAATCAGTAGAAATGTAATTATTATTGCAATTCATTGCTGTGAGGAGAGAGAAAGGATATGAAAAGAAACAATGAGAGAGAACATGAGAAAAAATGGGGACAAGAATTTAGAAAAAACATAAAAAAATGGAACAGGAAGAATCAGAAAAGTCTTCTCCTCCTCTACCTTTTCCCTCTCTTGCACATCTTATCACTCTGCATTCAGTGAAGGAGCTAATGAATGGAAAGCCCCAGTGCAAAAAAATGTTTACATCCCTCCTTTGTTGTGCTGGACCCCCTCGGGTGCCAATTCATTTTTTATATATATTTTTGTTATGGTCAAACAAAAGCCAGTGTTGTTAAAAATATTTCCTTAATAAAGTTTTACAATGTTTAAGAAGTAATGTGTTTGTTATGCAGGGTATATTATTTGTTTAACACTGATAAAACACATTTCAACATTTTCTATTTTCTAAATTGAAAGGTTGTAAGAAGGTCTATAACAATCTTGAAACAATAAACAATGCTGGTTGAGATCTTATTTTGCAAATAACAACATCAAGTTTAGGTTGAAAATACGTAACATATAAAAATGGAAAGGAAATAAAAAGAAAGGAAAAAATGATAAAAAAAACAAAAACTTAAACTTAAGTTGATATGTGTCCTGTGAGCAAATTGTAATCTTCATATATAATCCAAATATAGTAGCTGGGTCGACTAGGAAATGACCAGCAACCAGTCACTCACCCAGCCCGTTCTATTACAAGTTCATCTGGCTCCTGGGGTCGACAAAGGGGAATCTGGGTTTATTTTTTAGGGGAGTTTAGACAGGCTTATATAGGTAAAGTGTATTAAAGTGTATTAAATATGTGTATATATATATATATATATATATATATATATATATATATATATATATATATATAAAGAGTGAGGTAGCTGTGAGTGTCCAGTAATCTAGATGAATAATCAGAGTATTGCAGTGGACAAACTTATTCATAATATAGCTACGAGTTTTCAAGAGATGATTCCACTTACCTCCCCCGTTCAATTGCTGTTTTTCTAATCCACAAACTCTGGTGTCATTTATTGCTCTTAATTAGGTGTTCTTATCTAAAAACCTGATCTACAGACACACATACTGACCTATCAGGACATTATTTACTATGCTGGTCTGTTTCTCACTAATCTCTGCCCAATTACTTTTTTTCCATTTTCTTTTTTCCTCTTTTATTCTGTCCACTTTGTTTACTTCTCTCATATTTTTATCAGTATTGCTTTTGACTTAATAAAGTGAGGATCATCTCTCGAAAGCTTGTTGCTATATTATGAATAAGTTTAAAAAAGGTATCACTATATGCTGCAATATATATATATATATATATATATATATATATATATTTACATATATAAATAAATACATATTTATATATACTGTATATATATTTATTTATATACATACATACATATATATATTTATATTTATAATATTTAAGCTTCGCTGTCTCCCTTGCCTGACACCCCTTCCACGCGTCTTATGGCCGGGGCAGGGAATCCCAAATGATGTCACGTGAATGACGTCCTTTGGAAATCCCTAAAAAGAGGCATGGACGCTGGTGAGGCCTAGGGTGCACTAGGTACACCGATGGCAGATCCGTCCATGTGCTCATTGATATCCTGATTTAAGTAGGGTTTCATAAATAGGGTTTAATTTGTTTAGCAATACAATTAATATTTGAAGAAAAAAGAATGTAGTTTCTAGTACTTATATTTTAATTTTAGTTTAGTAATCCAGCCAGTGGGTGCCCCCTGCAGTGGTAACAACCTGCAAATACATGCCCTAATAGGAGAATTTGCCAGTCTTGTTACTTGTAGTCACTGCAGCCAAACATATCTGTAACCATATAGGGGATAGAAGCAGAACTACTACTAGATATAATACAAATTTCAAATGTTTTTAAGTGCTACAATGACTGTTTCTTCTTCATATACTAATTTTATTGCTGGTCACTTTGGGCCTCATTCTATTAGCGGCCGCAGCCGTTGCGGGGCCGCAAGGACCGGCCGCAAGCTATTCTGCTATTCTATTACCCTCCGGCTGGGGATTCCGGCAGGCTTGCGGCCGGTGCCTTGCTATCTCTTGCGGCCGCTCGCACCGGAGGAAATCCTTTGATCTTAAACGGCCGCAAGGAAATCGGCCGTAAGAAATTCCTATTTGCAATTCAATTGCTCCGGGAACCCTCTCTGCAAGGCTAAAAACGAGCCGCAGCTTACTTGCAGGAAAGAGGTCCCGCTAGCACCAATTAAGCACATAAAATAGCCCAAATAAAGCCATCCTGCACTTTGCAGAGTCTATAAAGTGATATTCGGTGTTAGCAAAAATAGCACATAATTACCCTATACTCAAATCCGTAAAATAATTTTTTTTTAATATCCATAAAATATCCATGTAAAAAGTCCAGAGTGCTTGGAGCACCTCAGACACACCCACGCCGCAGCCGGAAAATAAACAGTTAATTTGAACTCGGGTTTGGGCTGATGTGCAAGCTTGAGAGTGGGTTACTTTTAATCCTCATGTCCCCCAATATGATCCCTAGCATTTACAGAGCTGTACAGTGCAGGCTTGAATTTATTTTTGCGTTTTTAGATTTCAGAGTTTACGGACGGTTTCAAAATATGCGGCCGGCCGTAAGAGGAGATCCTTGCGGGGCCGTATAATTGAATTGCGAGTTAACAGAACCCCCGCAAGGAATCGCAGCCTTACGGACGATTTACGGCCGCTAATAGATTGAGGCCCTTATTAAATAAACCTTATTGCATGACCACTATAGAGGCCTTTTAATGATTTAATGTGCTTCTGGCACATTGCATTAGTGCAATGAAACCAAAAAACTTAATTTATCTCTTGGGTATTCTGTAATTATTCTCTTGTAGTACATTGACCAGTACTATGATTGTCCAGCTTTCATACTTCTTTTAAATGCCTTAAATAAAAGTGTTATAAAAATGGAACAGAAAGAGCAGGTGGCCAACCAAGTGAGAATGAAGATAGCCACCATCATTTTTCAAAAAGGCATTGAGCAAATTGCCAGACATAAAAAACACCAAGCTAGTCAAATTGCCATCCACCCGCCCTTGAGTGGTAATATATACATTTACTTAGTGTTTTGTGACGTCTTTGTTAACACATCCTTAACACATAGCACATATGAAGAAGCTCATCATCAATCCAAACATTATATTGAAGACACAGTGAGTGAAAACAGATGTTTAGAACCAGATTAAAGTCATTAACATTTACAGCTGTACACAAAATTTTGATTTTCAATATCAATTTAAAATGCAGAGCATCTGGTCTGGAATTGTGTTTGGTACAGTTAATAAGGAGGCTTTGGATATTTAGAGAAATAGGTTTTCCTCTGAGTTAATTTTAGTCTTCGTGTTTCCTTAACAGGGTTTATTTACGGCATGTTAGATAGCCTTGAACACATTTAACCATTAGGGGTGTGTTTTCTAAGAGGGTTTATTTACTCCATGTTGGTCTAATTTTGATGAGGAGGAGCGCATTTAGGGGTGCGTTTCCTAAAGAGGGGCAGGCGCACTGTGGTGGTGCGCCTGTGGCGGGGGTGCTCGCCCACAGGTGATTAGTTAGCTGCTAGATGCACTCATTTGGTTGTACTACTGGGTCATAGGGACCCCTTGAACCATTAAGTGTGGGTGGGCAGGCACCTTTTGTTAATTTTATGTGTGTTATTGTTTATTATAAAGAGAGATGTGGCCTTTTTACCCCATAACATAGTTACATAGTATTTGATCCTTTTAATACGTGGACAATTTGTTAATAATTGTTAATTGATCCAGAGGAAGGCAACAGAAAAAAAAATATTGAAACTTTTCCAATTGTCTCATAAGGGAAAAAAAAAGCAAAATTCCTTCCTGACCCCAGAGACTGGCGACCAAATTTCTCCCTGGATCAATATTCCTTCGCTAGTTATCTAGGATAACCTTTAATGACCTCTTTATTCAAAAATATATCTAACCCCTTTTTAAAGTTATCTATCAAATTCGCTGTCACCACCTCCTTTGATAGAGAATTCCACAGTTTAACCACGCTAGCTGTAAAGAACCCTTTTCTTTCTTTATGGTGAAATCTTTTTTCCTCTAACTTCAAGTTAGTTTAAAATCTCTTGGTACAAAAAGTTCATTTGACAAAGCCTTATGTTGACCCTGGATGTATGTAAATAAGGTAATCATATCCCCTTGTAGATGCCTTATTTCTAGGAAAAATAAGTTTCATTTGGTTGGTCTTTCTACATAACTTAGCCCCTCCATTCCCCTTATTAGTTTTGTTGCCCTTCTTTGTGTCAAGTGTTTATTGGTGTGGTTAAATATAAGGGTATCTGTATTGACAATGCGCAGGTCAAGAAACCCACAGCTGCACGGAGTTAAAAGAGTGGGGTTTGACCTGGCTTGGATTTAGGAGGACCTAATTTTAATTATTCATACCTGTTGAGGTTAGTTAGGGAGGGGTTATTATATAACAGTTATGTAACAGGGGCTAGTTTATATATACTACCTTACTTTACTCCTTCTAGTCAGTTGGGACCAGATATCAGTTTGCTTATCCCGTCCCTCCCTCCCATGGATAGATAGTATTTAAAAAAAAAATATATATATATAAAAGTAGAAATCAAACTGTATTGCTTGTTAAGTATATTTGTTCTTATTGAAATATGTAAATGACATATGGATATATATATAAAAAAAGAATGATTATTGGTATGTGAATAAAGTCAATTTACATTCAATTTATTCTGTTTCATATTTATATGTGTTATTACCTTGTATTGTTACAGTTTTATTGTGCTGGGGTGCTTGCCCGCAGGTGATTAGTGAGCTGCGAGGTGCGCTCATTTGGTTGTACTCCTGGGGCACGGGGTCCCCTTGAACCGATAAGTGTGGGTGGGCAGGCATCTCTTGAACGACGCGGAGGCTGCACAGGCTCCCTGGGTCAGCCTGTAGCGTCACGTGACCCAGCGGAGCCTGTGAGGCTATCAGCCAATCAGGAGCGTCGGGGGGCGTGTCAGAAGCCCGTTTCGCGCCATTGAGCAGAGCAGCGCGGTCTCCCGACTGGATGGACGGAGGTCTGAGGTCCTGCAGCATTAAAAATACAGTAGGAAGGTTTAATGACTGAGATTTCACCCCAGCTTACCAGCATATAAGGGGATATCACTGTTGAGGCTATCCCTGTCTGTTTTTGTGTTCTTTTCCTCCTCCGTTTTTTGTGTCTGTGTGTGTCCCTGTCTCCCTGTGGTGTGCTGTGCCTGTGTGTGTTCCTGTGTCTGTGTGTGCCTGCCTTGCTGCTTGTTGTGCCCCCTGTTTGTTCCCCTGTTAGCTATTTCTATGGATCCAGAAGGCTTAGAGGCCTTACTGGCTGAGGTTAGGACCCGTGCCTTAAGCCAAGGGGTCAGGTGGGTGCAGGACAGGCTGGGACCTCCCATGCCTTCTGCGCTTGGAGCTCAGCACATTGTACAGGAACAGCCTGCAGTGGCTGGTGTCCTAGCCAATCCTGATGCCTCCAGGGAAATTTTTTCCCATCCCACCACTGTAGGGCTGCCAGACCCACGTCCATCAGGTAGCAGAGACACCAGAGATGGGTGGGTTACAGGTCAGGGCGGCCGGGACCCCATACCCCCCAGGCAAGCGAGCGCCAGGACCACGGGCGGTGGGGGTGAGGGCCTAGCAATCCGGCCACCACCTGCCAACTTGCCTAAAGGTCCTAGGCCGCGACAAAGGTCGCGAAACACCCCTCTAACACCCCGCAAGGGGGGTGCAGGGGGTAAGAGAAAAGCCGGGAGTCCTAAAAAGGCTCCTACAGGCCCTCACGGTGCCAAGCAGACGGTCCCTGGGGTTTCCCTAATTAACAGTGCTTCTGGTACTTTACAGGGACGCCCAACTGGCAGCGAGAGGAGCATGGCGACGACGAGAGAGAGAAGAGATGGGGTCATCAGAGAGATGAACAGCCAAGACAGCATGGTCATGATTGATGACATGCCTGTGACAGCGGCAGTGGCGAGGCTAGGACGCCCCACTCGAGCTAAGAAGGCTACGAGCAGGTACAGTCCGCTGCTATTTACGCACACACCGCTAAGGCGTAGCAGAGTAGAGACTGAGGGCGATACGGTTAGGCCACAGCGCAAAGGGTCTAAGACTGACCAACAGCTGGATATTCCAACGCCCGAGGAAGTCTCAGGGGGCCCCCTACAGGGGGCGGCGGAGGCAGTGCTAGCCTACTCCAGCCGCGCAAGCTTAGCTGACCAGGACCCTTCCTCAGACGAGGAAAGGGCGGTATGGGCGCGGGCATGCAGGTCGCGGAGAGCTAGTGACTGTTCTTCTTGTACCCACAGATCTAGAAGGAGATCCCGGTCTAGAAGCAGAAGATCTTGTCGGTGCAGCTGTGCTTGCACGGGATCTGAGAGGAGAAGCCCGCGGAGGGCCAGACGGTCAGAGTCCCCGGAGCGTCAGGAGAGACGCGGGGATACTCCGTTGGCCGTATCTACTCCTAAGCTTCCAGAAGCAGGTGAGCGCTCAGAATTGAGCTGCGCAGCAGACAAGGGTGATTTTATTGGGTCATTAAGGACTCTATTAGCTGCGCATAACATTGCAGTTAGCGAGCGCGAAACGGGAGCGTGGATAGGGGGGCTAGCAAAGGGTGCATTGTCCCAGCCAGCAGCGGTAGTGGCGCCAGCGAGCGCGAGCGAGGCGCTAGCTAGCTTGCGCGCGCCCGAGCCGGTAGGCAGCGCAATAGCAGCAGTTGGGAATAACACTGTGGGGGTTACCGACGCAGCCATGAGGCCCATAGTCCTCTGCTCGTTGGATAATTTGGGTGCACACCTTCCACAGGAAGTAAAGGAAAAGATCTGGAGGAGGGAGTTTATAGAGTTGTTTTCCCTTCTTCCTATGTCTAGGCAAACAGACCTGGCCGAGAGGGGCCCCAGGGAGGGGAAATCCTTTGCTAGGCTACCCAGGACGTTTGATACCTGGCTGCAAGCATTTTCTATTTGGGCTTGCGTACTGTGTGAGCGGCACCCTGAACAGAGTTCGGGATTGTTCGTCTACATAGACGAAATTCGGAATGCTCACAAGGTTTATGGGGGTACAGCCTGGTGGCGGTACGATGAGGAATTCCGGCAATACTTGGCCTCAAGGCCAAGTATGGCGTGGAGCGACAAAGCGGTGGCGTATTGGCTAAATATCATGACACCCATGAGAGTCACGACGCCCTTTCGGAGCGGGGCCGGTGGAGGTAAGGGCCCCACCCACGCCTCAGGAGCAGGTCTTAAGACCTGTTTTTCGTACAACGAGGGGGTCTGCAGATGGGCGCCTAACTGCAGATTTAAGCATGCATGCTCAAACTGCGGAGGTGAACACCCCCTGTCTAGATGCAGTAGACCCAAAGAGGGAGGCAGGGGCGAGCCTCCTGCAAAGGGGCAAGACGCCCATACGCCTCCCCGCCATGCTGCCGTGGCTAAAGCGCTACGGTAAATTGGCAGGCACCGCTGAAGCGGCGCGCCTTTTGGAGGATGGGTTCCGAGAAGGATTCCGGATTCCATGTGGGGTCGACATTCAAGGTTTTCTTGTCCCAAACCTGAAGTCGGCTAGGGATTTCCCAGGGGTAGCCAAAGCTAAGGTGCTTAATGAAGTAAAATTGGGTAGGATGGCCGGGCCATTTGCGGCCCCGCCCATCCAGGGTTTAGTTGTGTCTCCTCTTGGGGTGGTCCCCAAGAAGGAGAAGGGTAAATTTAGACTGATCCAGCATCTCTCATACCCCAGAGGCCGTTCGGTAAACGATGGCATATCAAGAGACCAGGCTACTGTGTCTTATGAGTCATTTGACCGGGCGGTCGATTTGGTGAGGAGGAAGGGCCAGGGGGCCCTTATGGCAAAAGTGGACATCGAGGCAGCATTCAGATTGCTCCCCGTGCACCCGACAAGCCATCGGTTGCTGGGGTGCTTCGTAGACGGAAGTTACTTCATTGACTTATGTTTACCCATGGGATGCTCGATATCCTGTGCTTACTTCGAGGCTTTCAGCAAATTTTTACAGTGGGTTGTGAGCATCGAGGCTGGGTACAAGAGTGTTACCCATTACCTGGATGACTTCCTTTTTGTTGGCCCAGCGAGAAACGACGCTTGCCGTTTTATGCTGGAGGTGTTCACCGAACTCTGTACAGAATTCGGGGTACCATTGGCCCATGACAAGACGGAGGGCCCTACGGAACAATTGACTTTTCTGGGGATTCGGATTGACTCCTGCAAAATGGAGTGCAGTCTTCCCTTAGAGAAGGTGGAGGACATGCAAGCCGAGATTACGGCGCTGCGGGGCGCACGGAGGGTGACCCTGCGGCGGCTGCAATCAATATTGGGGAAGTTGAATTTCGCGTGCAGAATTATCCCCATGGGGCGGATATTCTGTAGACGGATGTCTCTGGCTACGGTAGGGATTGCGAAGCCGCATCATTTCCTAACAGTCTCTAAGGCCATGCGCGACGATGCAGAGGTATGGGCAATGTTCCTTGCAGACTTTAACGGGCGGGTGGTCCTTCAAAAGGAGGGCACCACCAGCGCAGAGCTAGACCTGCACACCGATGGTTCTGGACCGATCGGTTGTGGGGCGTATCTCCAAGGGAGATGGTTCGCTGCGGCATGGCCGGAGGAATGGGAAGAGGCGGGTTTACTGCTGAACCCTACATTCCTGGAGCTGTTTCCTATGGTGGTAGCAGTGCACTTATGGGGTCCTTGTTTCAGGGACAGGCGAGTCATTTTCCATTCGGGTAATAAGGGGTTGGTTGAAGCCGTGAACAACATCACGGCGGCATCCGTACCAGTGATTAGATTGCTTAGGCATCTTGTGCTATGTTGCCTTCGCTTGAACATATGGTTTCAAGCAAGACACGTGACAAAGGTGAATAACGGAATTGCTTACGCCCTCTCTCGGTTTCAGGAGGATCGTTTCAGGGCGCTGGCTCCTCGTGCGAACGCTCTGGGGGAGCTCATCCCCGAGGAGCTCTGGGAGATTGGAGCTGTCAGGTAACGAGACTCGTGAGACAGTCTGTTGCCCCAGCGACGTGGAACGCTTATAGACGCGTGTGGGCTAAATGGGATAGCCTAGTGGCGCTGGCAGGTGGTGCCACGACGGAGGACAAGAGCGTAGGGATCTTGCTTTGGTACCTGCTGCGGTGCGCCGAGCAAGGCGAATCAAAACCCGTAGTAGGGAGACAGGTCACGGCGCTTGCTTTTATGTTTAAGCTTGCTGGGCAGAGGGACCTTACTAAGGAGTTTCTAGTGCGCAAAGTGGTGCGCGGAATGTTCAGCGGTGCGCAAAGGCCAGATAGTAGGCGGCCAATAACATTTGCGCTATTGCTGAGATTGGCTCAGGAATTGGTGGTGGTTTGCAGGGATCCCTTTGAATCTCTACTTTTCCGAACGGCTTTTTCCCTGGCGTTCTTCGGAGCGTTTAGGATAGGGGAGTTAGTCGCGAACAGTAGACACGTTTCGGGGGGTCTGCAATTGGTGGATACCTGTCTCAGGGAAGGTACGGTGGTATTGTGGTTGCGGAGGTCAAAGACTGACCAGGTGGGTAAAGGAAGAGAAGTGGTTCTGCATCAGGTTGGCACAGAGTGTTGCCCATATGCATGTGTAGTGGAGTACCTTAAGCAGCGACCGGTGGGACGGTGTTCGCTGCTGGTCCACGCCGATGGAACGGCACTGTCTGTGTATCAGTTTAAAAGAGTTTTAAAAAGCGCACTGCATCGGCTCGGTTTCAAGCAGTCCGACTTTGGGACGCACTCCTTTCGGATTGGAGCTGCCACTGAAGCGGCTAGGTTGGGGTTGCCCGACGCGGCAGTAAAGCGCATCGGTAGGTGGGACTCAGACCGTTTTCGTTCCTATGTACGGCCAAATGCAGTGGTTTAATGGTGTTGCTTTCTACTTTCAGGGGAACAGAAGCAACTATGGATTGTGGGCCATTCCTACGTGTACTGGGCCCATAGGTTAGCCGCAGTTACCGAGGAAAAGGCACAACTGGGCTTTCCTATTACGGACTTACGCGTAAGGTGGTGTGGCATTCGGGGTCTGCGATGGGCGCAGCTCGACGGGCTCTTGGAAACGTACGCGCAGCGTTACGGTCAGCCCAGTGTTATAATTCTTCATGCCGGCGGGAACGATTTGGGGACAGTTCCCATGAGACGAATGTTAAAGGTGATGAGAAGAGACATCGAGAAATGGGTAAAGAAGTTCCCTGGCACGTTCCTTATCTGGTCTGAGATGATCAAGAGAAGAGCATGGCGTAACGCGCGCGACCCAGTATGCTTAGATAAGGCTAGACAGAAGATAAACCAGCAGATTGCGAGCTTTGTGAGAAAACAAGGTTTCTCTGCCATCCGGTATAAAGATTTCGAACCGGTCGGCGCAGATGATTTTTTCGCAAAGGATAAGGTTCATCTTACGGAAATAGGATATGAGTTGATGATGTTCGAGTTTAGGGAGAGTGTTTTGCGGGCCTTGGCTTTAATGTCTAGCAGGGGGGGATCGCAGCCTCGGGAGGCGTCCCTCGCATGCTCCGTGGCGGGAGGTGAGTTGCCCGGCCCACTGGCCTAAGGGGGCGATGGCCCCACCTCACAGGGCGTGCTTAAAGATAAGCATTGGGGCTTTGGGCAGGGCTCAAAGCGTGAGGTCACTGTTCGTGGCCGGGCTCCTCCCCCGGAAGGAAGTAAACAAGTTACGGTTGTTGGTTTACATTGTGTCTAAATAAAGCTGTGGTCCGTTGTTTCTCCCAACTCAAGTTGTCGTGTCATTTATTCCATCAACTAGCCTGAATGGATCATGCATGGGTCATGAACGACGCGGAGGCTGCACAGGCTCCCTGGGTCAGCCTGTAGCGTCACGTGACCCAGCGGAGCCTGTGAGGCTATCAGCCAATCAGGAGCGTCGGGGGGCGTGTCGGAAGCCCGTTTCGCGCCATTGAGCAGAGCAGCGCGGTCTCCCGACTGGGATCCCACCCACCCACCCTGTATTTTGTTGTTAACAGATGTTATGGTTTATTCTTTTAAAAAAAAAAAATAATAAGTATATATAATATAAATAAGAAATATTGAAATTAATATATATATTTTTGGTTAAAGAATTCGGAGAAGTGGCTATTGTATGTTGTGTTTGTTAATTTATGTCTGTGCGGCGGGAGGTGAGTTGCCCGGCCCACTGGCCTAAGGGGGCGATGGCCCCACCTCACAGGGCGTGCTTAAAGATAAGCATTGGGGCTTTGGGCAGGGCTCAAAGCGTGAGGTCACTGTTCGTGGCCGGGCTCCTCCCCCGGAAGGAAGTAAACAAGTTACGGTTGTTGGTTTACATTGTGTCTAAATAAAGCTGTGGTCCGTTGTTTCTCCCAACTCAAGTTGTCGTGTCATTTATTCCATCAACTAGCCTGAATGGATCATGCATGGGTCATGATAATTTTATGAGTGTTATTGTTTATAATAACCCGAGCTGTGTCCTTTTTATCCCATAATGTGTGTCAAGTGTTTATTGGTGTGGTTAAATATAAGGGTATCCGTATTGACAATGCGCAGGTCAAGTGTTTGGTGACGCCTTTGTTAACACATCCTTAACACATAGCACATATGAAGAAGCTCATCATAAATCCAAACATTATATTGAAGTCACAGTGAGTAGAAACAGATGTTTAGAATCAGATTAAAGTCATTAACATTTACAGCTGTACACAAAAATGTTGATTTTCAATATCAATATAAAATGCAGAGCATCTGGTCTGGAATTGTGTTTGGTACAGTTGATAAGGAGGCTTTGGATATTTACAGAAATAGGTTTTCCTCTGGCTTAATATTAGTCTTCCTAGTCTTCATTATTCTGTTTAACATAGTACTATAATTTTTGAGATAAACAACAGCATTATCAATTATAAAAAAATATTTGGCTAAAAGAAAACATAGATATTCCAATAAAAAAATATATATAAAAAAATAAACAAAGGGATGAAAAGGACACTATAGTCCTAATGCATTAAATGGCTCTTTAAAAATATTATCTGCATCTAGCATAATGAAAGCTCTTACTAGTCTAATTAGATAGACTGAGGAAATATTAGTATTATATTTATATTTCTTTCTGCTCACATCTAGGGGGTTGCCATGCTTGTCTCATACTTTAGTGAATGTCACTGTGAAGTGGGTAGACAGCAAGCTGTCAGCTTCCATATTGCAGCTATAAGTAGCTTGAAATACAACACCTTCAAATCCACCTAAAATATGGTCATGTTTGTGAATACACTTTACTCCTCATCTTATTCTTATTTAGTAGAATAGTATTTCATTTTTTCCCCATACATGTGTTAGATCTCTAGTGTGCAGATCTGTGAATATACAGTATGAACAGTCAAGTGGGTTATTGAAATGGCACTCTTTTCCTACACACTTAGGGCCTCATTCAATTGCGATTTGGTCAATTGAATAGGGGTCTAAATAAGCATATAGCATATTTTTTTTAAAGAAGTTTTTAGTTAGTGAAAACCTTCCTTTTGGATAGATCCTTACTAACTAAAAACGTATTTAAAAAAAATATGTTATGTGTTTATTTAGAGCCTTATTCAATTGGCCAAATCGCAATTGAATGAGGCCCTTACAGTCTAGGGGCCTCATTCAATTGCAATTTGGCCAATTGAATAGGGCTCTAAATAAGCACATAGCATTTTTTTAAAATAAGTTTTTAGTTAGTGAAAACCTTGCTTTTTTATAGATGCTTACCAACTAAAAACTTCTTTAAAAAAATATGCTCTGTGCCTATTTAGAGCCCTATTCAATTGGCCAAATTGCAATTGAATGAGGCCCTAGGTAGCTCAATATCTTTGCAAATCTCTTCAACCTGAGACAGCTTCTTAACAATTTTGCTTGTTTTTTATGATGTAATTCATGCTCCACATTGTTCCTGGCCTGTTTATCAATCAAAAGTCCTTTTGGCTTCACATCACCTTTATTCACAGTGCAGAGCATACTCATGAATTATAGGTAAATACCACTGAACAATTCTTATTCAAAATATCATTGCACTAATGTAGCCTGAAACAGATTTTATAAGAATAGAAGTAAACATCCTTTAGAAAATGTTTTATATTCATATTTTCATTCATAAAGTTATATACTATTGGTAGGGTAGTCTTATTCATATTTACCATTAGATTGTAAGCCTATTCATTTTAGAGCAGTTTGTTCTAAAACATTTTCTTTCTATCTTAACTTATTACTAGTAGCATGTTTTTAAGTTTTTTGGTTTTAATTTTGTTCAAGGTGGACATGGATGTCAGTAAATTGGTAATATATGTACCGTGTTTAAAGAAAACACAAGTAAGCAGGCAAAACACATTTCTTTTATTATTCACTAGCGACTTGCCCGTCAAAAAATGACGCAATAAAATTGTAAGTCAGGTAATGCTGTTTGGTGGAGACATTAATTTTGTTGGTGGTCCTAGAGCCTTCGCCGCTCCTTGCGAAGCATTTGTATTTTTTTTTTCTGATAGCCGCTTTCGCTGTTATTGTTTTCTCTGCGTTGATTTGCTTTTTGCGCTTATTGCAAGGCTTTGTGTGCTATGAGCAGAGTTGCCGTTGTGAGTCGCGCGGTGAATGGGTTTTGTGTTTATTGTGAGAGTTGTTTTTTTTTGTTTTTGTGTATATCTGTTTTTGTATGCTAATTAAATAATTAATACATTAATAAATGTATATACTTTACCTATTTGGAAGTAATAAATGCAGGATGCATTGTGCTTAATAGCTGACAATCTGTTTTGATGTTCCTGCAGCATACAATGTAGGTTTGCACTGTTGTGGAGCTGAGGTGTAAGTGTCAGCAATGTGTGCAGTGTGTAGTGTAAATAGGCTGCGTGCACGAGGGGAAGCCGTTAGGGTAGCTGTGTACTTCCGCATTGTGTAAGTTAGTGTTATAAAATGGCGGCTAATGTACATGTGGTACGCGGCTGTGTATGATGTAGCGTGTTTAGGGTCCTGTAGCCTCGTTTTCGTTTTTTTCGGCGGACATTTTTTCTTTTGCTTAGGGGATTTTCCTGTGTCTAAACTCTGGAATTTGGACTTAAATTGAGGTGTAACTTCACCTGCAGAGGTCCTGGGTGCCCCCCCCCCCCTTGCTGTAAGTAAGCTTTTTATGTATTTGTTGTGTGTATTTATTGTGTTTTGAATGTTTTCATGTGCGCGCCGTTTGGGCATTAAGGTTGTATTTTTGTGAGGTAATGTTTTTTTTTCTTAGTCCCACGTGTCGTGTTTTTTGATGCTAAGTCTGTAAATTTTTCATTGTAAGTCCCTCATTGCAGCCTGACGTGTCGTAGGGGGTCGTAGGGATGAGCGCCTACAGTGGTCATCTCCACCAGCGCAAGGAGCACCTTTGGCGCTCCTCTTCAGCAACTGCAGCCCTCGCTTCGCAAGGGCTGCAGTTGCGGCAGGCTCGCTATGCGAGCCCGCAAGCGTTAGCAACAACCCGCCTGCTCACAACTATATATGTGATGGGATTCATATTCAACTGTAGGTTATTACAGAATGGCACAATCATTAAACAAAACATGGCAAAGAAAAAAATAAAATGTCTCTGTTCAAAAGCGTGGATATTCTTAGTTGTTAATAATGTCTACTGTCCCATTTAGCATCAATGGCAACGTGCAGTCTTTTGTAATTGTTGTCTATGGGGCCCTTAATTTTTGCAGGTGGTATGGCTGCTCATTCATCTTGGCAAAATGCCTCCAGGTCATGCAAAGGCTTTGGTCGTCTTGCATGAACTGCACGTTTGAGATCTCCCCAGATTGGCTCGATGATATTAAGGTCAGGAGACTGTGATTGCCACTCCATAACCTTCACCTTTTTCTGCTGTAACCACGGGAGGGTCAACTTGGCCTTGTGCTTAGGGTCATTGTCATGCTGTAACGTCCAAGAGCTTCCCATGCGCAGCCTTTATGCAGAAGAATGCAAATTGTTTGCCAGTATTTTCTGATAACATGCTGCATTCATCATGCCATCAATTTTCAAGATTCCCCGTGCCTTTAGAGATCACACCCCAAAAAAATCACTGAGCCACCACCATGCTACACAGTGGGGATGGTATTCTTTTCACTATAGACCTTGTTGACCCCTCTCCAAAAATAGCCCTTATGGTTGTGACCATAAAGCTCTATTTTGGTCTTGTCACTCCAAATTACAGTGTGCCAGAAGCTGTGAGTCGTGTCAAGGTATTGGCGGGCATATTGTAACCAGGCTTTTTTGTGGCATTGCCTCAGTAAAGGCTTCTTTCTGGCATCTCGACCATGCAGCTCATTTTTGTTCAAGTATCATCGTATTGTGCTCTTTAAAACAACCACACCGTCTTTTTCCAGAGCAGCCTGTATTTCTCCTGAGGCCCTTAATTCTTCCAGGTGGTATAGCTGCCCATTCATCTTGGCAAAATGCCTCCAGGTCATGCAAAGTCTTTGGTCGTCTTCCATGAACTGCACGTTTGAGATCTCCACAGAGTGACTCGATGATATTAAGGTCAGGAGACTGGGATGGCCACTCCATAACCTTCACCTTTTTTGCTGTAACCATTAGAGGGTCAACTTGGCCTTGTGCTTATGGTCATTGTCATGCTGTAACGTCCAAGAGCGTCCCATGCGCAGCCTTTGTGCAGAAGAATGCAAATTGTCTGCCAGTTTTTTTCTGAGAACATGCTGCATTCATCTTGCCATCAATTTTCAAGATTCCCCGTGCCTCACACCCCAAAAACATCAGTGAGCCACCACCATGCTTCACAGTGGGATGGTATTCTTTTCACTATAGGCCTTGTTGACCCCTCTCCAAACATAGCGCTTATGGTTGTGACCATGAAGCTCTATTTTGGTCTCATCACTCCAAATTACAGTGTGCCAGAAGCTGTGAGCGTGTCAAGGTATTGTCGGGCATATTGTAACCAGGCTTTTTTGTGGCATTGCCTCAGTAAAGGCTTCTTTCTGGCATCTCGACCATGCTGCTCATTTTTGTTCAAGTATCGTTGTATTGTGCTCTTTGAAACAACCACACCCTTTTCCAGAGCAGCCTGTATTTCTCCTGAGGCAACCTGTGTTTTTTTTTTTTTGTATTCCGAACAATTCTTCTGGCAGTTGTGACTGAAATCTTTCTTGGTCTACCTGACCTTAGCTTGGTATCAAGAGATCCCCAAATGTTCCACTTCTTAATAAGTGATTTAACAGTACTGACTGGCATTACCTTGTTACACAGGTCTTATGACAGTTCTTTTCTGCTCCCCATGGCTCATTATCTAGCCTGCTCAGTGCATCCATGTGAGAGCTAACAAACTCATTGACTATTTATACGTAGACACTAGGTGCAATTTAAAAAGCCACAGGTGTGGAAAATTAACCTTTAATTGCCATTGTGTGTCTGTAACAAGACTAAACATTCAAGGGTATGTAAACTTTTGATCAGGGCCATTTGGGTGATTCCTGTTATCGTTATGATTTTAAAAGGAGCGAAACAACTATGTGATAATAAATGGCTTCATATGATCACTATTTTTCAAATAAAACACTTTATTTTTATTTTTTGCATGATCAATCATATTTACAAAATAAATGCCAAAATTTCACAATTTCTGCCCGGGTATGCAAACTTTTGAGCACAACTGTATGTCCTGTGTCAACATTTACTTCATTTGCTGGCCTGTAAGACATATTGTTTATTGGAAAGTTGTATAAATGTTTCCAGCATCTTCAAAGTGACATGGAACACAACTGTTTTTCTAAGCATTTAAAAGAGCATGGAAATTAAGAGAGCATACTTTAGTCTGTAAATATCATAAGCTGGCAGAGGGAAAACCCCCCAAGAATAATAACACTTCTGAATAAGTTTTGGTGCTCTCAGACCTTTATTTGAAAAATGACAATATATTGTGAAACATTATCAAATACCCTCTTTCTGATGCAACAAAGAAAAACAACATATTTCCATGTCCCTTTTACGGTAAACCCATGTGCTGGCAGTTGGCGGATAAGGTAAAGTATATTTCATGGCTATGGAATGAAAGAGCAGTGAAATAATTCACTCAGTTTGTTTCATTCAGTTTGTTGCATCTCACTGTGCCTTTACTCTCCTGCAGGACAATCAAGAATTAATAGGGTCAATAGGAAAAACCCACAGAAAAAACAGAAGAGGAAGCAAAGTGGTTAGGGCACAATGGCTGCTATATTCACTCTGTGGTAAATAAAAAATTTTTAAGCGTAGCAGACTGTGATGTTACAAATGTACTAAGGGATAAAATTACCGTATATACTCGAGAATTACCCGACCCGAGTATAAGCCGAGGCACCAATTTTACCACAAAATACTGGGTAAAATGAGTGACTCAAGTATAAGCCGAGGGTGGGAAATGTGCTGCCCCCTGTGTCCCTCTTGTGCCCCCTGTGTCCCCCTCTTGTGTCCCCCTCTCTCTCCTGTGTCTCTAATCCCCTCTCCCTTCCCTGTGTCTCTTGCCCCCTCTCCCTTCCCTGTGTCTCTTCCCCCCTCTCCCTTCCCTGTGTCTCTTCCCCCCTCTCCCTTCCCTGTGTCTCTTCCCCCCTCTCCCTTCCCTGTGTCTCTTCCCCCCTCCTCATTCTCAACCTCCCTCCTCAACCCCACTCCTCATCCTCAATCTCCCTCCTCATCATCCCTCCTTATCCTTAACCTCCCTCCTAAACCCCCTCCTCCTCAACCCCCTCCTCAACCTCCCTCCTCAACCCCCCCTTCCTCAACCCTCTCCTCAACCTAAATCCCCCTCCTCATCCTCAACCCCCTCCTCAACCTCCCTCCTCAACCTCCCTCCTCATCCTCAGCCTCCCTCCTCATCCTCAACTCCCTCCTCAACCTCCCTCCTCAACCTCAACCCCCATCCTCAACCCCCCTGTTCAACCTCCCTCCTCATCCTCAACCTCCCTCCTCATCCTCAACCTCCCTCCTCAACCTCCCTCCTCATCCTCAACCTCCCTCCTCAACCTCCCACCTCAACGCCCCTCCTCAACCTCAACCCCCTCCTCAACCTCCCTCCTCAACCTCAACCCCCCCATCCTCAACCCCCCATCCTCAACCCCTCTCCTCATTCTAACCCCCCTCATTCTACCCCTCTAAATACCCCCCCTCTCCTGGTACCCGGTATATGCTAATGCCGTGACGTCACATGCGCGCCACGTCAAGACGCCGGAAGGAGCGGAGGCCTGAGCAGGAGCTTCAGATGCAGGTAAGTGAGGGGAAAGGGAGGGGGGGGGGGGGTATTTAGAGAGGTAGAATGAGGGGGGGTTTGAATGAGGGGGGGTTAGAATGAGGAGGGGTGGGTTGAGGATGAGGAGGGGGGAGGGAAAGAGACACGGGGGGTTAGAGAGACACGTGGGGGAAGAGAGACACGGGGGGGGTAGAGAGACACGGGGGGGTTAGAGAGACACGTACGGTATACTTAAGGTAAAAAAAAAAATTGTACAAAATGCACAGCCTTAACATCTGTTGGAGAGGGGCAGTCGTTCCACTGAAAGCTAAAAACAGCTAAAATACTACTAAATATATTCTATTCGAAATAGTTTCATGAATTATGATTGGATCATCATTTTGTCCCTCTTTACTACCTCTGCATTAAAATAACTCTATGTGTCAATCTAAATGTCATTGCTAATATTGTGCAAATCTAGGTGTTCATGTCATTGGATATTACTAACAAACTAAAAATGAGAAACCCTGTACAACAACGAAAAACGCACATTAAGCGAAACTGTATAAACTATGTATTAACAACAATTTTTGGTCTATTACCTTTCAGACACAGAATTTTATGTATCCATTCTATTATAGAAAAAGGAAAAATTTTGGGATATCAAAATATATAGTTCAATTTCCTAATTTAAAAACTCTGCAAAATAGTATTTTGAAATGTTATACATACATATTTCACAATGCATGATGCAATTTCATACTATAACTGCTTCAGTAATTTTATTTAGTGTATAACCAAAGACTAATTGAAATACTAGCAGTCAAAATCTACACACAGCTAAAACTCAAAAAGTAGTGTTCAAATTTTTTTATTACATAATTATCCCCAACATCACATTTCCCCTCTATCCTGTGTTGAATAATTTTCAATCCATTAATCTTACTTGTTTTTTTTTCCTACAGATTCTTCAATATTTCAACTCTCTCCAAATACATTCAACTTTCAGCTGAATATCGAAATTTCTCTCCTTTCTATAATTAAATATAACTCTATTATGTGGTACTAACTTTTTTATAGCATCAAGCAGTTTTTAAAAGATATATATCAACTTCTCTACATGAACTATATTTTTTAAATTTAAAAAAGACATGCAACCACTAGATGGAGAAATAGGTTAAACAAATAATAATTCACAAGACAGCCAGAACTGTGTCTTGACACTTAACCATCCTCACTTGTATGTCATCTCTTTGTTACTCACACAAAGAGTACATAAACTTGCTTCCTAATTGAAACCTCTTCTATTTTTTTGTCAAAAGAGCTATACAAACATAAATTAATACTTTTCTTACACTTTCTGGACCATCTGTCTATCTACTTCATCCTTTCCACCTTGTGCTTCATCTGCAACAGTTACTGTAGATTTGAGTCATCACAACTTTGTGTCTCTCTGTATATCAACTAAGGTTGTACTATTTAATCACTCTGAACAGGGGAATATATTCCCACTCTCCTTTTATTCTGTTATCAATATAGAGGATGCAAGCATTCTCAATAGGTATCCCACTGCCAGTTTTGGAAGTGAGTGAGTGGACTAAAATCAATTGTCCTTCAAAGCTGGGAATGGGTATTTAAAACAAACAAAAAGTGTGGTGGATATTAAATACAAAATAAGTGGACCCTCTTTATAACCATGGGCCTTAGTGCTCCTCATTTCCCCCTACTGCCTGGTGCATTGTTAGTGAAAATGGAGACCTCCAGACCATTTATTAATGGAATGGACTTAGACCCCTAGTGCGTTATCATAGGGAAGTGAATATAAATACCAGGTTAATTAACCTGGAGTTGTGGGAGGTGCTGTAACTCACCTTTATTCCATTAATACTTACTCTACACCTACCTCTCCTCACTCATTACTCTTGACGAGCATGCTTGGACGCTGTTTCCTTGTACTTTGTGCTCCTGCCGATTTCCTTGGTCCCATCCTATGCCACCTCCAGGTGAGTTGTCACCCAGTCTGCCACATTAGCCCTTGTTTCATTCCACCCAGCCCCTTCCTTGCCCTCCATGGCACTGTCTCTGGCCTCTGCAGCCACCTCTGCAGCTTTGTCCCACAGGTTCCTGTCCACTTCCTTCTCTCCCACGGCCCGGCCACTGCTTCTCACTGATTGGCTTCCTCCATGCCCGACCTTTGTTTCCCTACTCTCCCACCCATCCCTGCTTTCCTCCTTGCCTATCCTATCCTGGCCTTCAGATCACTGTTGCTTTCTCATCCTGCCAGCTCTGGCCTGCCTTCCCGCTTCAGTGCTCCCTACCTCCATTTCCTATCTCGCCGCCCCTCATCCCCTCTTGCCCTCTTCCTGGGTGTCGGCCTTCCATCTCTGAACTTCCCTCGCTCCCACAAGTCAAAGTATTTACCACGCTGCTTGTCTCCCCGCTCCTTTTGCCAGAACTTCCTCGCTCTTGTTATTGACTTTCCCCATTCCGTTCTCCCTGCACTTCTGTCCCCCAGTGTTCCCTTCCTTGGACTATTTTTGCCTCTGCATCCTACGGCACCCTTCTTTTGGCTTCTACCACACCTTCACGACTTCCGGTTCCAACTACATGCAATGCACCTTCCCCTCAGTGGCTTAAGTACTTGTCTACACATATCACATTTCATAACAAGGCAACCAATTCTCCCCCTGGCTTGTTTAGGTGTTATGATCCTGTGTTTCAACAATTTCCAATACGGATGCATCCATGCCGTATCCATCTCCATTCGCTCTTCTCCCATTCCATTACACCACTGTCCACGACCGACCCATTCCTACGATGCTCCTCCTACTCCATTACCTCCACCAGCCCTAATAACTGTGATCCGAGACAGAAAAGATTATTTCGCAGTACTCCACGGCGCCCTCCGATACAAACTCGCCTTATCTTCCATTACCTTACGCCGAGGCCTTAGACCATCCCTTTTTCCCTCTACCGGTCTCAGTAAATGGCTTCTTACAGCCTCCTTACTCATCTCCAACGTAACCACTACCACCTCCTTGACCAGTTGCTATTTTGCTCCTCACAATTTACCTCACCCATCAACATTTTGATGCTCCCACTCCATACGCTCTAATCTGACCACCACCACCTCATTCTCTTGCTTTCTTCTGCCATTCCGTTAGACTTCACGGAAGTCTGACTAGTAGGCATCAGAGTATCAGCCATCTGAGCAAGATACCATCAGGACTTAGCCACTTGGCATCCACACTATTATTTGCACACCACTAATTTAACTTCATTTTCTTAGCCTTTTTCTAAATTACCATGGCTGACCAGGCATTATCTCAGGCCCCTTCATCACCTGCCAGGCCTCCATCCACAGCGGGAAGCCAGGCATCCCTGTGATTGTGAACAGTACCCAGGCTCATACAACAGCTTTCTGAGAGGGGAATCCTTTTTCCTGCAACAGCCAGAAAGGAAGAATTATACCGCATCATAAGTTCTTTTGGAAAAGTCAATTAACGAGCAGATCAAATAAGTATAGTAAAAAAATATATATTTTACATAAATCAAGATACGGTTACACAATGGGTTTTAGACAGATAGACAACAGGGGTAAAACGATATTTACAAAAATATACTTATTATATATACTACATTACTATATCAAGGTACATTTTCTTATAATGTTACTAAATACTACCCCAAAAGTCAGCATTATCTTCAGGGTCCATCTCTTTAAAAAAAAAAAAAAAAAAAATTAATTATGGGCCTATTTCTCTATTAATGGCCAATATATATATATAACCTTTTTCTTATAATCCCCACTTAGGATCTCATTCAATTGCAATTTGGCCAATTGAATAGGGCTCTAAATAAGCACATAACATATATTTTTTAAATAAGTTTTTAGTTAGTAAGTATCTATCCAAAAGCAAGGTTTTCGCTAACTAAAATCTTATTTAAAAAAAATATGCTATGTGCTTATTTAGACCCCTATTCAATTGGCCAAATCGCAATTGAATGAGGCCCTTAGTGAGCAAAGTATTTTGTAAAAAAAAAAAAAATAGCTCTCTCAAATTATACAAATAAATATGTGTTGTATTTAGACCCACTGTATGTGTGAAATTAAAATAATACAGTTCACTGAGACTGGAATGATCTGGTAACAGCCAATACATTCTTTAAAATTTGAGTTCTGAAAGGCAAAATTTGGACTAATTATGTAAGCACTCACAGTATGCTTTTTATAATATTAGTTTATACACCTTTAGCTATGGTGCACATCATCACATCACCCTCTCATAACTATTGCAACTTTATGCCAGCCGCAACCCGATTTACACTTCAATAACAATTTGTTACATCTGTGCCACTTTCCACCATTTTGTCCTACATCCATGTGTCACCATTTCCATCTATGTCCCATCCTCTGACTCATATTGGATGTTATTGAGAAGTCTATTATGCTTGGCTTGCTTGCCTCCACACTTATGTTGTCTGTAGTAGTATAGTGTGTGTATTGAAGAAACCACTCATCAAAGGACACTTTATTTACTTTATTATTAGCATGTGTGTTGGTGATTGTAGCGCCTTATTAGGTACTTTATTAAAAACATTAAATGTGACTCTGTATTCACTCAGGAAATGGAAGATGTGTGTGATAAACCAGGATCTCTCTGTAGCTTCAGGAAATTATGAAACCCACAACTACACGTAAAGCATGCAGCAGGATCTTAGCGAAATCACTAAGGTTGTACATCTCACTCGTGTCTCAATACCTCCATATCACTATATTCTTGTACAGATTATCTCCTCTTCTGAGTGCAGTTGCCAAAAGCAGAATGGTGATCTAATTAATTTATACCGAGTTCATTTAAAATGTATTTAACCAGATGCTATTTAGATCTAGGTTTTACAAAAACCTCTGAGCAGACACTAGATCTCAGAGATTGATTTAACCAAGCTATAATCACAGCAAATGTATCAGTCTCAGTTAGATTTGCATACAATTTTGAAAAAAAATCAATTCTTATCATGATTTCAACAGGATCATCATTAAACCATTTATAACCAAGTGATTTGCTCAGGGCCTGGATTTCACAAATAGAAAGAGACCTATTCACACTAGTTTCAGAAATGAGCGGCTCATGTGCTCCTCTCTTGAGCTCAGTTAAAACTGGCACCATTTTGAAACAGTCATATTCACTTCCACTTAAAATATTCCAGTCTTCTTTTCTGATATTTCTCTTTACATTCTGCTCTACAGTGACTATGACCAGTGTCCTTTTTACCAGAATTTAAACATCTTATTGCACTTTGTGCATCTATCTCTCTATCCACAAGTTCCTTATTTTTTCTATGCAGCAGCTCATTTTCTTGCAATGTTTCCAAAACAGTATAATTTTAAAAGTGCAGAAAAGCAAACAACTAAGGAACATACTAAAATATTTTAACTAGTAAAGCTATTAACACAAACTTGCTTTAGAATCCTGATTCTACCACAGCAAAATGTACAATACAAAAACGTTTCTACAACTTGCTAACACTAAAACATACAATAGGAAAACAGTGCATTGATATATGCAAAATATTATAATTATTGATATGCTTGATTATTACATTAATATCCTCCGAGGCCAAGGCTCGCCATCATGTAAGAAATCAACTATGATAGTTGTCAATCTGCAAATTGTCATCACGCTCGCAGGCCTTGCACAGCGAGGCTTGCAATTTGCAGGGCCTCGCGCAGCGAGGCCTGCAGTTTGCAACCCTGCAATGAGTGCAAGGCTCGCAATTAAGGCCCATAGGACTTAGGCTGCAATGAGGGCCGAACCGTCGCTCATTGCGAGGCCTGTAGGACTTAGGCTGCAATGAGCACAATGAGATTGAAGATGCCCATATCCAAAGCCAGTACCACTACCTAAGCCAGTAACACTTTTTACCTAAGCCAATAACAATTTTTTTATATATATTTTTTTTTATTGTTTTTAGAAACAGACAAACAAAATAAAATACATACAGTAAAACAATACTTACATCTAAATCATACACAATCACCCACCTACAAACCCCCCACCCACCCCTTGGCAATATTCTCATTATTCACAGAAGGAGGCAATACCCGAAACCTATTATATAATTAAAGTAACTTCGCTAAAGGCAACAAATACAACAACAACAAAAAAATATCTATTAACAGAAAGGCCCGGCAAACAGTTCTTCGTCCCATCTTGCCCATTTCTTAACCACTGATAATCTTAACTTGGAATCAAAACTTAAATATTCCATTTCATACTGTTTATTCCTTTCCATAGTACTACAAATCTCATTCCATTTAGGCAATTCCCCACTTCTCCATCTCCGTACAATCCACCATTTAATTGCCATGAGAACCTGCACCACTATCCCAATTGTTTCACTAGACCATTCCCTTGGAAAGATATGTAATAGAAAAGCTTCTGGGTTTAAGGTAACTTCCTACATCCCATACCCACCAACTTGGTGACACACCTTTTCCGAGCACCCTCTCCAACACAGCTCACTATATTTGCTTGGATCTATTTTAGACAGAAGCTCTGGAACTATGTACCATTTTTGTGTAATTTTAAAGTGGATTTCTCTGTAAGTTGTACAAATCAAGTTATCTTTTGTTAGCTGATACGCTTTTCCCCAGTCCTCCAAATTTTTCTTAATTCTAAAATCAGTTTCCCAGCTTTCCATGGCTACAGATTTTCCAGAACTTCTGTACTCGTCTAAAATTTTTAAGCATTTCGACACTGAACTCTTATTACTTGTTCTTAAGGACAGGAATTTTTCGAGAGGTGTCAAATCCCTGACTGATCTTACATCAAAACCTTCTTTTGTTACTATCTTCTTAAGGGTCAGAAATTGCAGCCACATTGATATTGGGACCTCTTTCACTCTCCTCAGTTCCTCAAATTTAATAAAGCCCTCATTTCTGATTAAATCCTTAATTTTGTCAATACCCCATTTCCCCCACTCTACCTTATCTATTTCGGGGTGAATATCATAAATTACTTCCAGTGGTGTTAATGGAGATGGAAAAGGGAGCAACTTCAATTTTGAGTTCATTTTGAGCCAACTAGCCCAACATTGTTTCCCTTTTCTGAACTCTATCTGAGTCTTAAAGTTGGACGATTTCTTATACCATAGAGCTTGCTGCAGAACTATTTGGGGGCTTAATGCTTCTTCTAACTGGACAAACTTGGGTCCTTCCACTCCTTCTGTCCATCTCAGAAAGTGGTACAATTTTATAGCCTCTGCATACTTCCAGAGGTTGATTGCCCCTAATCCACCTTCTATATACTTTTTATTTACTTGGTCTTTACTGACTCTAACCCTATTTCCTTTATATATAAAATGATCTACCACTTTCTGAAATTTAGTAATACTTCCTCTGGATATAAATAGAGGGATTGCTCTTAAAACATAAGTAAGTTTTGGTAAAATGAACATCTTAACACATACGATTCTGCCTGACCAGGTTAGGTTTAGCCTCTCCCATGACTTGAGTAGTTTGCACACTGAAACAAAAGTTATTTCCAAGTTATTCTTTAACATGGAAGCAACACACGGAGTCAACTCTATTCCCAAATGTTCTATTTTATTCTGCTCCCATCTAAATGGGAATTTCTCTCGTAACAAGGTTTTAGTTTCTAAGTTCACATTTAGCCAGATAACCTCTGACTTGGAAGAATTAATTTTATAATATGATAGGCAACCAAAGGTTTTTAATTCCTTCATAAGATACACCAATGATTCTAGTGGCTCTGATAAGACTACAACTGCATCGTCTGCGAATAGAGTGATCTTCGATTCTATAGCTCCACATATGATTCCTCTTATCCTATCATTCTTCCTTATCATTTGAGCCAGCACTTCTATACACAAATTGAAGATCATTGGTGATAGCGGGCATCCTTGTCTCGTCCCATTGCTAATCTCAAACGATTCCGACTGAAAGTCTGTACCTTTTATGAAGGCTGAAGGGTTAGAGTATAGCGCCATAATCGCACTTGACCCGAATTTGCCCAATCCAATTTCTTCTCAAGTACACTTGATAAACTCCCAGTTGAGCCTATCAAAGGCTTTTTCCGCATCTAACCCTACTGCCACCAACGGGATTTTATTATCTTTAGCATGTGCCAATATATCGATAAGCTTTCGCAGATTATCTGTCCCTTGTCGGCCATTAACAAAACCTGTTTGATCTGACTCAATTAACTGGTCTAAAAGAGGATTTAATCTTTGTGCTAGTATCTTTGAATATATTTTGATATCGATGTTGAGTAAAGAGATGGGCCTGTAGTTAGCACAATTTGCCAGATCTTTTCCCTCCTTCGGTATCATAATTATTGCTGCTTCTAATGTCTCCTTAGGAGCCCATCCTACGTCTTTAATTTTGTTAAATGCTTTTACCATATGAGCCCCCAATTCTGGTAAGAATTGTTTATAATACAGTATCGGGAACCCATCTGGTCCTGGGGATTTTTGGACATTTAAACCGGACACAATTCTCGATTTCCTCCACTAAAGTCTTCCCATTTAGTAGTTCCTTTTGCTCCTCGGAAATTTTTTTTAGATTCAACTTTTTAAACAAATCCTGTATTTGCCCTTTATCAGGTTTAACCCACCCTGGTTTCTTTTCCAGATTATACAAGGCGCTATAATACTCCGCCGCAATTCTACCTATTTCAATAGGATCCTTTTTCATAATTCCTTTGGCATCGAGGAATTTCACTATCCTTTTATTGCTTCGCTTTTTCCCAATAAGATCCACTAGTGATTTATTTGCTTTATTACCTAGATGATAATTTTTTATTTTTAGCTCCTTTAACTTCTTATCTATTTGACTTTGTAAGATCATATTTATCTGTGCTTGTATCTTATAGATCTGTTCCGTCAACATGTTATCCTGGCTTTTTTTGTTGGCATATGATAACTTGCAGAGTTCTAAATATAAATCATGCAGCGATTTCCCCCTGGCCCTCCTCTTCTTAATCATTCTTGTTTTCAGAATACCCCTCATATACGCTTTGTGCGCATTCCAAATACTTAAATCTGAGGTTATAGAGCCACTGTTAACTCTAAAGAACTCTTCAATTACTTCCTTAATTTCTTTTTTTTCTTCTATTGTATAAAATACTTCTGAGTTAATATTTTCTCTTTTTTTTCCATTGCTAGTCCCCCGACCTTGCAGTACTATTTTTACCAGGGCGTGGTCTGACCATGATATAACCCCTACCTCCACATCATCCACTTCTCTCCATGTCTCTATGTCAACCAGTATGAAATCAATCCTTGTGTATATACTATGTCTCTGAGAATAATAAGTATAGTCCCGGACCTCAGGATTTTTTAGCCTCCAAGAGTCATATAGTTTGTATTTCAACAATATCTCATTAAATCTTCTAGACAATCTTTCCAGAGCCAAATCGCTCGTCCTTAAGCTCCTATCAATTTTTATGTCCAGGACCATATTCAGATCCCCACATATAATAAGCTTACCCACTTTTAGTTTGGAAATAATTTTTAAACACTTACTCAAAAAGCTTATTTGATTCGCATTCGGAGAATATAAATTTGCAATTGTAAATGACTGACCATTTACCTGTCCTAACCAAATGATAAATCTCCCTTCTTCATCATATTCTACATGATCCGTTACAATCACAATCTTATCATGAAACAAAATAGCAACCCCTCTAGCCTTTTTCCTGAAGCTAGACGAGAAACACAACTCAAACTGTTTATATCCTATTCTAGGTTCTTTCCCCTTTACCCAGTGGGTTTCTTGTAGACAAATAAAATCCAATTCTTCTTTTATAAATTGACGGAAGGCACAGTGCCGTTTGCCGGGTGAATTTAAGCCTCTAGCATTTTGCGATATCACTTTTAACATCAAAGTGACTTACTTGATAAACTCCGAGTCCCCTCCTTCCCTATCATACAATTTTTATTGCCTTCACTTCCCCTCCCCTTCCAACAGCATACAAACACCACACATACCGTTTCCTCCCGATGGCAAGAAAAACTTAATGCCATCTTTTAAGATGTCTGGTCCTCCGGGGCGGAGAAAAAACTTCAAAAAAGAGAGAGAAAAAAAAAAAAAAAGACCCCGGCAGAACCTTGGGAGTGCGCCCATTGCCCCCTCACCCTACTCCTAGAAGCACTCAACTATACATTAAGTGTTTTCTTCACGTCCAAAACTTTTAATTGACTCTACAAAAATATTGAAACATTTCCCAAAATTGTCTCGGATAAGTAGTATATTTTATACATTTTCTTTTCCTTTTCCTTTCTCTTTATTCACCTACGTACTTCACTTTCACTTTCCCGTTTTACCGCCTCCATCGAAGTTGGGGCCTTTCCCATCCCTTCTCGTGTCATCTTTTTCTATTTCGAAACCCCACTTTTCCAAGCAATGCACACCTTCTGCGACGGACTTGATCACCTCAGTTTGGTTACCTTTAGTTATAATTAGTTTAACAGGGAACCCCCATTTATATAATACCTTTTCTCTTCTGAGCACTTTAGTGATAGAACTTAATTCTCTTCTTTTAGCTAAAGTTTCGCTTGAATAGTCTTGGTAAATTTCTACCTTTTCATAAGGGCTCTCAAACTGTCTTTTTTCTCTACTACATTTAATTATCCGTTCTTTGAAGGAGTAATTTTGTAATTTTACTATTACATCCTGCTCTCTTCGCCCTATCAGTCTCCTAGGTAGTGGGAGCCTGTGTATCTTCTCAAACGTACCTTCCAGAGTGTTATCATTCCCTGTGATAGATTTAAAAAATTCATTCACGTACTCGCCTAACTCATTGTCCAGGACTTTCCCTGAAATCCCCCTCAGCCTTAAATTATTCCGTCTAGAGAAATCTTCAATTCTACATAATTTGTTCTTGAGACTTACAACTTCATCCTCAAGCCTCCCAACTTTGGTCTCTAATCTCTGATGATCCTCCACAAGCTTTTCTTGTTTGCCTTCCAGCTGGCCAATTCTCTCTAGTAACGCATTCACTGCTTTTGTATTCTCTGTAAGCTCTAATAGTATATCTTTCCTGATTCTGTTTTCAAAGTTATAAAACAACCTTTCCATTGCCTCTACAGTTAATGCTTCTGGTTGACCTGTGTTCAATCTATCGGGGAGGTCTACTATCTCTGATATATTAACGTGTTCACTGTTTTCTGTGTCTGTTTGGGATATATTCGATTGAGAGCTAGATAAATTTACTTTTTTCCTTTTCACTGTTTCTCTAGTTGTTAGTGGGCTTTTTGAGATAGCACCCTGCAATTTGGTATCTCTGCTCTTGTTTTTACTTCTTACCACTGACACATCCTTCCTTATCATTTTTGCTTATTTGTCCCGCTTCAGTTACCCAACACTGATGACGTTTTAACTACACCCCCTGTGAGTTTTCCCTTTTTGGCAAGCACCTTGTCCTCTCTTTTTTTTTCCCTTTCCTTTCTTCTTTCTTTTTCCCCTTCCCCTTTTCTCTCTTCTCTTAACACAGAATATACAGGTATGTTATTTAAGGGTTGCAGACAAATGGAAACATTATACAATGCTACAAGTACACATAATAATAGAAAAAAGGAATAGCAGATGTTACAATCAAACAATCATAATTGTTGATGTATTTTACAGCAGCAGTCCCCTGGAACCACACGGCTTTGTTTACTTCAATGAACTAGAGTCTTTTTTTTTTTTCTTCGTATCTGCCGCAGCAGCCTAAGTTTAATAGTATCCACTGCTGCCTTATTGACACTTTATTGGCAGCTGACCAATTTAAAGCAACAGTCAGATTCAAATCTAGTGGCTGAAATCAGAATTACAAGCTTGACAGGAACAGCCCCATAGAAACTGAAACAGCCAGCTGGATGGTCGCCGGAGGGTCAGCAAGCTGAGTAACTTTACTAGCCGGATATAAATATCCCTGTTGCCCCTAGTCCCAAAACCACAGAGCCAGTCCTTTAAACGGTTTCCTTGAGTATTATGTCTTTATCACAGGGCATTTCTTAATAAGCCCCCGCCTGCAAGCAGTTCCTTATGGCTATTTAATGCTCTTCTCTGTTGATATCATTTTGAACGCACTATGTGATACACCGGTCTCCAGACTGGCAGTATAGCCAAAACTGTACAAGCATACAAAGTCCAAATATAAAGGCAGGCTTGCTGGTTAGGAATGGCTCATTTAATTGACTGTCCCTTTAAATTTTCGCAATACTTTATCCCAGGGCACTTCTTAATAAGCCTCTGCCTGCAGGCAGTTCCTTATGGCTGTTTACAACTCTTCTCTGTAAATATGTTTTAAACACACTGTGTGATACACAGATTTTCAGACTGGCAGTGTAACCAAAAATGTACAAGCATACAGTGTCCAAATATAAAGGGAGGCTTGCTGGCTAGGAATGGCTCATTTAATTGACTGTCACTTTAAATTTTCGCAAAACTTTATCACAGGGCAATTCTTAATAAGCCCCCGCCTTCAAGCAGTTCCTTATGGCTGTTTACTGTTCTTCTCTGTAGATATATTTTAAACACACTGTGTGATACACAGGTCTCCAGACTGGCAGTGTAGCCAAAAATGTACAAGCATACAATGTCCAAATATAAAGGCAGGCTTGCTGGCTAGGAATGGCTCATTTAATTGACTGTCCCTTTAAATTTTTGCAAGACTTTATCCCTGGCCACTTCTTAATAAGCCCCTGCCTGCAGGCAGCTCCTTATGGCTGTTTACAGCTCTTCTCTGTAAATATGTTTTAAACACACTGTGTGATACACAGGTTTTCAGACTGGCAGTGTAACCAAAAAATGTACAAGCATACAGGGTCCAAATATAAAGGCAGGCTTGCTGGCTAGGAATGGCTCATTTAATTGACTATCACTTTAAATTTTCGCAAGGCTTTTTCACAGGCTTTTTCACAGGGCAATTCTTAATATCCCCCGCCTGCAAGCAGTTCCTTATAGGACTTATAAGCCATCAATCTAACTAGACTTAATTAGATGTCTAGCTGATGTCCATACACTGAGCAATCTCTTACAATAGCAGCAAAGTGCAGCAGTGAGCCATATCACTATTAAGCAGAACTTACAGTTTTCCTGTTGGAACACCTTCTGAACACACACAGGACCTGCAAACTGCTAGCTGCAGCCGTCCTTGAAACTGCCCTATGCTGTATCACACTTGCTCCTTGCTTCTTTGTATCCTTCATACAGTGCAAGTCTGCAGGCTTGACTGAGGAAGAACTACAAATGCTGCTACCTCCTCACTGCCTCTTCACTGGCATGACCGGCCTCAAGCTCCTCCACCTCTGGTTCTTCTAGGGCTCATTAGACTGAACACAGAGAGTGCTTACACACTCCTGCAATGGGCGCACTCAGCTCCCTCGTTAGTGCTCACTCAACACTTCCTGGGAGTGGCCATCATGAACCATCAGCCAATAACAATTTTTACCTAAGCCAATAACACTTTACCTAAGCCACTAACACTTTTTACCTAAGCCAATAACACTTTACCTAAGCCAGTAACACTTTACCTAAGCCCATAACTCGCAAGACCACCCCAAAAACTAACAATAATGTACAAAATAAGTAAATAAACCTCACACACATCTCAGGGGGTCAGCCACAGAGCCTGTGTTGCAAGCTAATTTGACCCATAATTGCCATTTTTAGGAGATAGAAAAGAATAACAGCCGAAAAAACGTAAATTTTCTCAAACAGGATGAAATGAGGCCAGTAACTCTTAGCCAAAGCCAGTAACTATTAACCTAAGCCAGTAACTATTGACTTAAGCCAGTAACACTTAAGCCAAGCCAGTAACACTTAAGCCAAGCCAGTAACTAGTAACCTAAGCCAGTAAAACTTAAGCCAAGCCAGTAACATTTAACCCAAGCCAGTAACACTTAGCCAAAGCCAGTAACACTTAGCCGAACAATGCAGACATGCATGACTTCGCGATGAGCGCCAAAGGTGCTCATTGCAAATCAACAAACTTGCGTGTTGGACGACGCTTGCAATGACCGGCTAGGCCTGTAAAGTAGACTGGCGGAAAAGCTAGCGATGAGCGTCGAAGGTGCTCATTGCGAAGCATGAAAGTAGCTTGGGGCTCGCGATGAGCGATGAAGGCGCTCATAACAAGGCCCGTAAAGTAGACGGGGGGAGATGCTTGCAATGAGAGGGGAGAGGCTCACAATGAGCGCCAAAGGTGCTCATTGAGAGCCACGCATTGAGCGCCGAAGGCGATCAGCGCGGGGCTTGTGTCGTCGAGGGGTGCTCAGATTGTGTGGCAAACAGCATTGCCAGGCTTAAATAAAATGTTTGCCATTTTTGATGGGAAAGTCACTAGTTAATATATAATTTCCATAAATCATAATAAAGTATAATAAAAAAAGATACATTTTACATAAATCAAGATACGGTTACACAATGGGTTTTAGACAAACAGATAGACAAAAGGGATAAAACAATATTTACAAAAAGATACTTATTATATATACTACATTACTATATCAAGTTACTACCCCAAAAGTCAGCATTATCTTCAGGGTGCATCTCTTTAGGCCTCTGGTCATGGTTCACACCAAGGGTTTCTGCACTGCTCAGCTGGGCACTCCTTCATGTTTGTCTCTCTCTTCCCATCCTAGAACTATGGATTTCAGCTGGCTTTTTATTGGCGATATGGGCTATTTCCACCCTCTATATCTCAAACAGATGTTTTCACAGGTTGGGCACTTGGCTTACTTTCTCACAAACTTAATTAATTGATCTGTTTGGTCAGCTGTTTAAAACAAAGACCATGGTTATTTGTTATCTAATAACAAATGCCCTGTATCCTGTAAATAGACCCCCTATGTTTTATCTATAAGACAGATGTGGCAATCCCAATTATATGGTTTCCCACTAACTGTTTAAAGTTATGCTTCTGGCAAGGTGTTGGAAATTAAACTATGACCATCTACGTAGCATTTTTATACACACATACAGTATATAAAAAGGAAAAAAGAAAATAATATATAAAAAAAACTAATGAATTGTGGGCCTATTTCTCTATTAATGGCCAATATATATAACCTATTTCTTATACTACCCTAAACAAACATCTGACCCAAATGCAAATGCTCATTACTGATGTTGCTACTAAAATCAACTCATTAGGGAACAGTGTTGATGGTAAACCTCATTCACCTCAAGATTAACATCATAAAGGAGAAAGATATTAATCTGGTATCACTTATCATCCCTACATTCAACACCACCGAAATTAGAACCAAGACCCAAGGGGATGTACTTGCCTCAATCAGATCTAAAGACTCACAATGAAACCAAAAGCTCAACATAACAGAATTCATTTTAACCTTAAGCATTTATCGAGATGTTGTCTGCTCTGCCCTTCCCCAATGAAGCAAAGAGTTACATACCTACATGTATCTTATAGTTGACCTCTGGCAGAAATACAAGGGCTACAATTACTACTACTATCACCAGTCCTTCACAACAAAAGCAGCTGCTACTATGACACAGTTTCATTAAGCGGTAGATTGGTCTTCACTCGATCACTAATTATTCTCTCTCCACTTTGCTGGAATTAAAGCCACCATGTACCAATACTCTCTCCTCTCCGTGCTACCAGATTCTGCCCCTCTCCTCCCACTTTACAACCCAGACTCTCTCTCACATTCCTCCTCTGCCTTAATTCTTCACAACCAGCATGTCCCCAAAAGGATCACCTTGGTCGATCCCAAAATTTAACAACTTCAACCCAAAGGGTTGTTCCTATAGTGTGTGCAGACTCTGCTCCACATCTGCTCTTTGTACAGTAAGGCACAGGCCAAAGTGGGATATCCCCAGGTAATGCACCTCTTGTGACTAGGCTCTAATTATTTTGCACACCTGTCACAGCACCTAGTCCACCACCCTTCACTTTCCCTTATGGACTTCCTCATCACAGGCTTCACCATATTATTTTGCAAAGAAGCTCACCTTTAGTTCCAAAAGCAACACTAAACTGTTGGACATGCTTGCGGAAAAGCAGTGTTGAATCTTACTTAACAAGCTGCAGTGCCCAGTCGTTCACTACCTTGGAGACTTCCTGTATGTAAAAGGTTCCCAGAAATTTCCAAGTAGCATGAAGAAATCTCTAGCAATGATTTCTGATTGGTTTGCCTTGAATAAAACTGAAGGACCAGTCCATCATATAGAATTCTTCTGGATCCAGTTAGATTAACTATCTATGGAAGCAGTCTACCTACCAACAAGTTTGAGAGACTGAAAAAGATCATCTCTACAATTGCCGGCCACTTGTTCCACCAAATAGTTGCAATCGCTCCTGCCCCATCTAAATTGCGCCTAGTTCATCTTACCTCAAGGCTGCCTGTCACAACCCAAAAACTAAGGGTTCCATGCACCCCTACTTTTTCTGCTTTAGCTTACAGGGGCCATTTAGAGGTTGTGACTTTGTTCTCATCTCAGCGCACCAGCTATTTGGATCCGGACATGAGTCATGGGACCGCAGAGAGATCAGACCACACCGGTATTTAGTGTATGGCAGACTGAACACTTATTTATTGTTACAGAGATATATAAAACACAGAAAGATCCCACCCCACCCCTTTTGTTAGAGGTGGTCATAAGCCACTACCCACCTCCCATCACCAGATACACAAGAGCTGGGGTAATCTGGCCAGGTCACTTCAGGTCCCAGACCTGTGTTTTCATGCTAGGTGAAGCGTATCACTTTATGACTAGACTAGGGAGTAGAGAAATATCTTGTAATTCCACACCAGCACCACAAGATTCTGCTTAATGCATTACCCCATATCTCCCTCCAGTGCCCCCTCTGACCAAACAAACATTCCAGGCGGCCATATACTCATTCAAATTCCTGCAGAGTTAACTATTTGTTGTCACACTAAGATACATGGCAGAAAGTGTAAAAGTCCCAGATAACAGTGGTACATGTGGGGTGCAGGGGCCCCAGAATTAGTCATGACAACGCCCATTCAACTCCAACCACTTTACCACTCTCAAACAACACACCCCTCCATACCAAGCCATTCAAGTCAACAGAGAAGCTCTCGCTGACCTGCAATTATGGGCAACCTTCAACTGTAGTTGGAACTGTCAATCTCTTTTCTAAACTAGACCAAATTCCTCCTCTCAATCCATCAGAAATTTCTTCAGTCTTAGTCACTTCAAAGTAACTCATAACTCTGAATATATCACATCTTCCTCGAACCAAATCCACCTTAAAGCACGCAAAGCTAAAATGGTCATCCCTATACTAGTAGCAGCCCTCTCAGGCTATTAAACCTGGCACGGTCATCCATTCCCCATGTCCTTAGAGTGCTTGCTCTCCTTTCATTAACCCAACTTTTTTTCATATTTTTAGTGTTCAGGACCTGACCCATCTATCTCTTTACAGGGAGATTCATTCGCCCATCAGGGATAAACCTTCAAACTCATCCCAGTGATACTGTCTTCCCTGGCTTAAACCAACTAGGATCATTCATCCAAACTACAATGATAACAGATATTTCTGAAAATACAAGAAAATCTGTGGTTGAGCACGGCACCTCTTTTGTTATATTTACAGCCAATTACATTACAAACTCCAATTTCCCTACAGTCTTCGCACATTCGTCTTATTCAGAGCCAACTACCATACTCAGCTGGGTCTCAGTTATGGCACAATCAGAACCTATGTCTCTGGCATCCAGTTTTATTTGACCTTGAACCTAGAATACAGTAAGTATTTCCTCTCATCAGTCAAATCCTTCATAAGAGGCCTAGCACTTAAACAAGTTTCTCAGTCTTCTTGCCATCTGCCTATAGATGTTTAATTATTTAACCAGCTAATAAACCTCCTTTCAAATCAGCCATTCAGATCTGAAACATCCAGCACCATTTCTACCACTATCGTTTCGGCATTCTACAGCTTCTTGAGCCCCAGCGAATTCACTACAATTTTCCTTCAACCTTTCCAAACAACCACTTCACCCTCATACTACCATATACAAAAAACAGCAAAACCACAGTAGTTATTGATTACTCTCCAACCTATGACCTACTGCATATGCTCTCATCCAACTGTTTACTCCAATCATATCCAGCCAACCTCTCATTACTGTTACCTTCCCTATGTATGTTTAGTACTGATCCGATTTGGACTCAATCAATATTTATACTGTGGCCTAATCAGAGCAGCAACCTCAGCTTTAAAAACAAATAAACTCAGGTAAATATTTTAAAAGCAGAGGCAGAGCTACCACCGTTGCAAGCACCTGGGACCTGCTCTGGGGGAGGGGTAGCTAAACTTACCATGGCCTGCTGCAGCCCCCTTGTGGACCCCCACAACCCTCCTGCATTCCTGGACATCATAAAATAAATTCTATATTTTTTGCCTCATAGAGAGAAGCACTGAGCTTTACATTCCGCATTTGAATTTCATATCATTGAGGTATTTTTGATCATTGAAAAAACAACAGGATAAAAGAGACGAAACGAGTTTGATCAGTATTTTTCCTATTTATTTATTTAGTTTTTAATAATATTAGAGTCTTTGTAAAATTTGCCATTTCTATTATTTTTCGCTATTGAACATATTTTACTATATTTAATTTTTTGACGGACATTGAATAAATGTAATATTTATATTGAAACCATGTTTTATATAGTATTTTGATTAAAGACACCTATTACTCCAAATGGGATATATTAAACCCAGCCAAAATATTTATATTCGGGTACCACTATGTATTGATAGATATTCCTCATGCTCTGAATAGTACACACATACATTACCCTAATACCCACACTCTATTGGAAGAATATGAGATAAGGCGTTAACGGAGGAAAGAAGTAACAACCTACAAGCCAACAAGTGTTGGGAAGTCTATAATATACCTCATAGACTGAGGTTAGAAAAGGTGAGAGCTTTACCTACTGATCTCTGTGAACAAGGGTTTGTGATTTTGCACTAGGAATTGGTGCGCTATCTCTCCCCACCCCTCTTCTCTTTGTTACATACCATACAGACACACCAGTGAACTATGTTCCGAGAGATGCAGCACACCTATCTATAACCATCATATTGAACTTGAGAATACACCAACTTAATTCATAGACAAATGAGAGCAATCTAAAGATCGGATTGATAACTAATCCCGTAAGAACTAGATCGCCTGAGGAACGCTACAGAGTATTACAGGGTCATACAACCCTGTACTTGTTTTATCTTTAAATTCAATTATCACCTTACCTACCGACTTTATAATTTTTGACTTCTAATTAGGCTAGGACTACATAGTTAAATATGCCACGCCTCAAGCTACCATCACTAGAGAGAAAGCCCCAACCACAAATAGCAGTTAATCAACCAGGAGTTTTATGACGGGCTGTAACTCACCTAAAGCTCACAAATACTTACCCTACACTTACTTCTACGCACTTGTCACTGTCCCCAACCACCTCTCCCTTCTCTTTAGAAGTCTAGAATGACGTTGCATATATGCCATACCTCAATCTACCATCATTAGAGAGAAAGCCTCAACCACAAATATATATGAAGTATTATTCAAAAAATTATTAATACCAAGATTTCCAACCTAGCTCTTAAAAGCCAAGGGGGCTAGCACAGGTAAACCTCCCTACACACAAGGTTTTGCCATGTGGGCTAAAGTGAAGAAAACTGGGCTAGTAGGGCTAGTAAGCTAGTTAGAAACACATACTGCTTATGACACACACTGATTATGCTGAAGATAAATTAAACATGTCAGTCCAATACATACAACTTTGCTTAGTCACAGACTAACATATTCCTTGTAACACTTTGTCACACCCCACACCCCCAGAATTCATGCCTTGACAGGGCATTAGCAAAAGTGTGGTCCTTTATTGCTCAATGTTCGATAGTAAATTTTCACTGTGGGAATGAAAAAAATGAAACACCTAGTCACTCTGACATTCTTTTCTCTGTTTTGATGGGTCATGATATGTGATGACCTTAAATGACCTCTCCTGTTGGTAATACTTTAGAGTACTTGTGGCCCATTTTAATGGCAGATACTCAATCTCTCAATACCCCTATTGGCAGCGGTTTCCTGTTGAAATAAATCACAGGGTGCTCCTCTGCCTCAACCTCTTGTGACAGGATAGCACCCGAACCAATGTCAGAAACAGTGGTTTGCAGTATAAAGAGTTTCTGGAAAACTTAAGCCACTAATATTGGTTCCTGACACAACACCACCTTTAGGTCATGAAAAGCCTTTTCAGCATGGCGATTCCATTTCAAGAAGCTGGAACACATTATATCCCTTATGGCAGCTGCTATTGAGGAAAACTTGGTATATATCTTTGACCCATCTATCCAAAGAATGACATGAGATTTATGGAGCCAAGAGTTGTAGTGGCTGAAAGATGTTCCTAGTGTGCTGCGGTTCATAGTATCATATAGAGTAAATTACAACTGAATACCTAACAACAACAATCCCAAGAAATGCTCTCACCTGTCTCTTCCTCAAAGTCCTTGACCAAGTTTGTATAGTGTCCACTTTAACTGAAGTTTGACTAAGCCTTTTCCTACTATGTATCCTAAATACTTTGTCCCCGCTATTCTAAGTTTAAATTTGGCTGAGTTAGCTGTCAGACCAGCTCTTCTTAGTGTTTCCAAAACCTTTTCAACTTCATTAGAGAGAGTCACAATCTGCGGCATGAATCACATTGGCAACCCAAGAAGCTGCATATTGTACTGGGCTCATAGGAACGTGGATTTGCTAGCTGACAGATAGTACCAGCATACTTCTTAATAAACTCCAGGCCAGTAGAATCTTTTCATTTCCCAATTTAAGGTTTTATTTACCTCCAGGTGAGCTCCGAAGAAGCGTCTGTGTTCCATTTCTAACACTTTCCTCCTATAGGCCTGAGGCACCAGCATTTGCTTTGTAGTTTTTTTCTCCTGTCTTGAATATGCGATAGAGGAGATCTCTTTTCAACACAAAATGTGGACCTTGAGGATTCTCCCATCCCTAGACGGTTTCCTTTTTTACTTCTACCACCTCTCTTTGGGCATTCTGCCTGGTTTCTCCCAAAATGTTCCATGGAGATTATGTAGCTCTTATTTAACATTGACTGTATTACATGCTGGGAATCACATTCCATTGAGTCCATTTTATCTTTAGGAGTAATTTGGGAAGCCGCCAGGTCTTCATCTTATCTCTGTCCTCATCTTCTTTTCCTTCTGTCTTTCTCTACAAGATTTATATACCTTTTGCCAGCTGGAAAACAGTTCATCTACAAAAGTAAAGATGTCCAAAATTAGGCAATTTTCTTCCCAATACCATGGAATATGGACAGGCTTCTTTATGGTCAGTCATTAGGGCTTTTATCCCCTGTACTTCAAGGCATGTGGTTTTTGAGGGGTAATTCATAACTGTTCTGAACACATACAGAATGCCAACTTTTCTGGCATTGTATGGGGCTAAGACTTTTCCCTGACGGCAGGGTATCTGTACTTCATGAGCCCTGTGACTTCATGTTTTTTGTTATTACTTCATTGACAAATGGATATTTTACTTCAGCTATACTGGAGACATTTACCAGGTAACAGTGAAGGACAATCACCCCAAGATTACACTGCATTAGCTCCTCCCTGTTAGGACATTGGGCTGCCATAATCTCTCCATACTGGAAACACTTCACAATATTCCTGTAATTACTCCTATTTTCTGGTTTGATATTTTCTCCTCAGACTTCAGTCTATTTCTTGTCAGCTCTGTAGAATTCTCTAGTTTGCCTTTAGTAAGTCCCTGTGGCCCTATCGATAGGCCTACTTTTTGCAGACAAAACATACTTCTAGGTCTTGCATACTTCTATGGATGATTGTGCAGAGGTCTTTAAACATGAGACACCAGGTCTTCAAGGGATTAATATCCACATCATCCTACTCACTCTGGCATTCTTGGACGTAGTCCTCTCCAAAAGCAATCCAGTACCAATATTTCAACCATTTACATTGTAGGGTTGGTTTCTGGGCTTGGCATTTGCTTGTTAGAGGTAGTAGGACTCATATTTTTGATCTTGCTGTCTAGTCCCCTCTGGATCTCCACTTTCAGAACCTTTGAGCATGAACAGCTGGGTTCGCCAATGGTCTGACTAAATTTTTGACCTTCAGCAGTGAGAGGTCCATATCTGAGCCCACTGCATTTGTAGTTAGGCTGCACTGTCAGCAGTCCTGTCAAAGGCTACATGACAGGCCTCCACATCATCATCATCCTCAGTTTTTGATGAAGTGACTGGCTTGTACACCAACTACAGGTTAGTTTATTCTTGTAACTCTTGTAGTCAAAGTGTGTTTGGTCTGGTTTGCTAATTCTTCTAGAGTAGATTGACTTTGTACTACCTGGTTAGCCAGTAACTGGTTAAACTTCTGATCTCCTGCTGTGCTACTGTATCCTATATCAAGGCCTTCGCTATATGTTCCATTTTCTTTGTGGGCGGTCTTTAGAACCAAGATTTTCAAGTATTTTTTAACATGGCATAAGTAGTATTTATATAGACATGGAATGAGTTTCTGGATTTTACAAGGTATATACAGTAATATACCTATGTATCTATTTACTTTTATGTACTTTATTTTATTAAGAAGTTTGTATTCTGCTTAAAATCATGCAAACAGTACATGTTTGTGTCTGCTTTCTGAAGCTTATGTAGATACTGAACTTGCTGTGTAGTTTCTCATACTAGCCAGTCGTGGGTAAAGTCTCATCATTATGCTGGTAAAAAAAAACAATAAAAATATTAAATCAGTAATTTGCATCTCAGCTCCCCTGAACCCCCACAAGTAACACTGTTGTTTTTGGACTCTATCACATCTCTTTTCTAATATCAAAGGTTATCAAATGGACATGGGATGTGTTTTAATTTATTGTGTCAATTTGTCTTTCAGTTATGTGTAATTTTCCACTTTATGTATTATGTGTAATAAGGTGGTTTGGGGTCATTGTAATTATTTAAATGATGTGTTTCAGTCACATGTGGGACAAAGGGTTACGTTTTCTACAATAATTTATATGCTGCTCAGAGACAGCCTGGCATGGATCCTCCCTAGCTTTAGATAGCCATAAAGGGGAAGATCTATGGCCCTCTGTAAAAGGAGAGCTAGTAACTAGAGATGGGGGGGGGGGGGGGGGTTGGCTATAGACCTAGGGGGTGCTGTTTTGTGATATCTGTAAAATGTATCTGAAGGAAAAAATAAAGTCAGTCTGCTTGTACTAAGCAAGGGTACAGGTGTTGTTATTATGTCCTAACCATTGCTGGGGATGCTAAGAATTGTCCAATTCTTCAAGGAATATATCCAACACCATCTAGACATAACACTAAAACAAATATAATTGGCAAGTTTGGCCTTGGTGCACAAAATGAAGCAGTCAGAGATTAGTATAAATCTGTCAAGATAATTATCTAGTCATGATAAATACCTTCTTCCAACAGCATCACAGACAAATCTACACATGGATATCCCTAGAATTTATTCTTTTACATCACCAGATGCTCAATAAAGAAATCAGATTAATATATTATTTTTAGCCAACAATGAAGAAGTTCTATACAGACTGCAAAACCAAGACCTGGAGCTGACTACGGCTCAGATCATTAGCTTCTTATTGAAAAGTTCAGAATTTAACTGAACAAAAGAAGGAAAATCATTAAGCAAGCAGATACAAAATAAATAATATCCCATGTGAATATGCAGTGAAGGTAACAAATAGATTTAAGGGACTAGACCTGGTAGACAGAATGACTGAAGAACTATCATCTTATATATTCAACATAAATAATACGTAAGGCCGGGATGATTGGATCCAAAACTAGAATTAATATTGCTGAGAGTAATATAAACAACATCAGATACACGGTTGTTAACACAGTTAACAGCAAGTTTCCAGTCAATGGAGACCATTGTGTTGCTATAATTTTGTGCCTTAAAATTTAGCATTGCTTGCTAAACAAAGCCACCGTCCCCACTGACCTTATAGTAGATGGATGCCAACAGCAGATAGGTTTGGTCTTGGAATATAATATTGAAACTCCTTTTTTAAATCTTTGAATGTGCTTGTTATCAATATTTAATACCTACGTTAACCACCTAGCTCCTGTTGTTACGGCATTACAGTTGTCATTTATTGTGGTTTACATCTTCCATTTTGTATTCCCTCTAATCAGAAACTTCAGAGATTATTTTAACAACATCCACTTTGTGTATCACCAGCGCTTTAAATATAACCTCCCTGGCTCTCACTCATGGTGTCTCAGGAAATGTATCTGTTTGTACTGAGTAGCACTATGCCGGTTCGCCGGCTTCCAGTTCTTTCGTCCCCCAACAAAGATCTTTTTCAAGACAGAACACATCACAAAACAGGTGGAGGCACCCAGAATTTGCATATGACCAAGGGACGAGTGATGATTTGCATGTACTTTTTAATTCATGCAGTGCAGTGTATGTTGTGCTTTGTGAGTGGTCCCTTTGAAGTGAGGCGAGCAGTTGAGGCACGTGGGACTTAGGCTGCAAGCAGTTGAGAAACACAGGACCTCGGAAAAATACGAATTTAATGGCCGAACCGCGGAAATCGAAAAACAAACCAAAAAACATAAATATTTCTCAAATTAAAGGACATACTCACACAAAGCACAGGGGGAGAGCCAGGAAGCCTGTGAGTGAGGTTTCAAGTTAATTTGAGGCATATTTGTCATTTTTTTAACATTAGAAATAGGCTAAGCGTGAAAAAAAATGGCGGCTGAAAAAAAATGAAAACAAGGCAAAACAAGGCCGTAGCACGCAACTCACTGCCAGGCACGTACGATTTTCAAAATATACCATTATGACGGACGCAAAATTCCTGCGAGGCGGGTAAGACTAAGACAATCGCCGACATTTTAAAACACTAACTTGCAAATAACAACATTACGTATCTAAAATGGCGGTTTTCCCGCCTAAACTAACGGTTTTGCCTTGCGCACACAGCCTATATATACTGCAGTTTGAAACATTTCTAATACTTCCTCCTCAGGTGATGAATAGTCCAACTGTACATTTTCTGCTGCCGGGAAAATCCAAAGAGATTGTTAGCTCTTCAGGATATTGATTGCTGGATATTAATTACAAATAGGTGAAATATATTAATTAATTAAGTATTATTAAAAAATATTATTAATTATTATTAACCTCCCTGGCGGTATGATTATTTCAGTATTTAGAATGTTAAAGCAGTACATTCTAAAATACTGACATAATCATACCGCCTTTAGACACCATTACCCCTTCCCCCTCTCCTCCTCCCTTTCCCCTTCTCCTCCTTCTCCTCCTCCATTTCCCCCCTCTCCCCCCTTATCCGCCCCACCTCCAAATAGCAGAGGTTAAAAAAGAACAACAGGCACATGATCAAATAAATCAATTGCCAATGCCAAGAGTAAATATGGTTCTGAAAAAAGACTGCCATACAGGTCAAAGACGTTATAATTTATAATGTTGCCATGGTCTTTAAAAATTATGATGGTGAACCACCATTTGATCGGGATATTTGAATATATCCACGCAATGAAGAGCAACCCTTTATACACATAAATATAGTAAGTAGTAATTTGGATCCAATGACATATCCCATTTTCTTTCCAAATGGTGAAACAGGATGGCAACCAAAATTACAATTGCAAAGCAATCCCAATAGTAAAGTTTGTGTTAGAAACAATATTTCTATGCTGAAATATAAAGTGGCACAAACTGCTAGTCAGGATCATTTTAATCCAATTTTATGTGGGGGGAAACTCACACAACAATGGATTATCACATATTATAATTGTAAAACAGCGCAACGTCGTTGTGCTTTGTGCTGCTGCGCAAAGCATGATGCTCATCGCCTGCGAGCCTCGCGTAGCGAAGAGAGCAGTTGAGGCTTAAAACTTGCAGCACTTACGAACGTACGAGGTACAAAATACACTATTAGAAAGGACGGAAAATGCTTGCGAGGCTTGCAACTAATAACATTACGTATCTAAAATTTTGTTTTACCCCACTAAACGGTTTGGCCTCGCACATGTAACCTTTCTACACTGCACTTTCTCATCAGGGCAGCAACAGTCCAAATGTACATTGTATGCTGCAGGAAAATCAAAAGAGATTGTTAGCTCTTCAGGATATTGATAGCTGGATATATTAATTAGAAATAGGTAAAGTATATTAATTTATTAAGTAAGTACTTAATTAATTAATTATTATTAAAAAAATATATGTATAAAAAAAGAACCCTAAATAGCACATTTTACACTGCTGTTACTTTATGAATACATTAATGCTTCGCACTACCTAAAACATTTGTTCATTCAGAATTAATTATTAACGTACATTAGTTTAATAAGTATTAATTAGTAATGGCCTTTTTTTTATACTTCACACTACACTAAAAAAAAATAACTTTTACACTGCACTTATATATATATTGCACCGAAGGTGCTCAGAGGAGAGGCTCGCAATGAGCGCATACAGCATTGCCATGGCTTCAAATTGTATTACCCCGTCATTTTTAGATGGGCAAGTTGCTAGCCACATATAATAGTTGTGGATAACCGTTGGTTACACTTTGCGAGCCGTTGACGGCTGCAGCACGCGTGACTTAGTCATTGCAGTGAGAGCCTCGCAAAGCGAGGCGAGCAGTTGAGGCATGCAGGACTTAGGCAGCAATGAGTGCCACAGGCGCTCATCACGAGGCAAGTAGGACTTTGCGCCTGGCAAGTTGAAACACATAGGACTTAGGCTTGGCCCGTGGAACTTAGAGAGGGACGCAAAATTACGTCCCGTATGACTTGTCACCCAAAGCATGTACATGGAATGCAGGGCTCGCAAAAATACGACTTTAACGGCCGAATCACTAAACAGTGAAAAGCTGGGGAGAAAAACAACAAATATGCCTCAAATTAACTTACACACTCTCACACAGCACAGGGGGAGAGTCAGGGAGCCTGTGACTGAGGATGCAACTTAATTTGAGGCATATTTGCAATTTTTTCATGATCGAAAATCTCCTAAGCGAGAAAAAAAATGCCGGACTAAAAAACACAAAAGGGTGAAAACAAGGCCAAAACTTGCAAAAAAGAGCCCCAAACACGTAACACTTGAGGAAAACCAGTAACACTCACTTCACAACAGTAAGATTTACACCAACGCAGTAACACTTCACCAAAAGCAGTAACACTTAACCTAAGGCAGTAACACTCATGGCGAGGCCCCTAAACTACATGGGGGATAGGCTCACAATGAGCGTGGAGGGTGCTCATTGTGAGACACTCCATGGGCGCCAAAGGCACGGAGGAGAGGCACTGAAGGAGCTCAGTGCTGGGCTCGCGATGAACGCCGAAAGTGCTCAGAGGGTCCTTAGCCTCGATTTGGCATTTGGGGGGAAAGGTGATGTTGTTAGGAGGAGATTTTAGGCAAACATTAACTTTTAGATCTCAAGGTCAAAATTAATTCAATAATTGGCTAATTCAAATTGGAGAAAGAAAACATCCAAAAATAACTAATCTACCTGATGATACCGTTGAAATTCCATCAGAAATGATTTGCAAAGAATCACTAATATCGGCAATCTTTCTAAATACTATCAATAACAATGATTACTCAGACACTGCAAACAAAGTTATATTAACATAAAAAAATATAAATGCCTTGAATCTAAATAACGACATTTTAAAATTAATCAATGCACCCAAAAAATATTATTTCAGTGCAGATTCAGTTCTGGCTGATGACAAAGACAGTGAATCTAACTTTAGTACGGGACTTATCAATTATTTAACTCCCTCTGGAATTCCACCACATATTTTACAACTGAAAAAAGGAGCAATTGTCAAGCTATTAAGATATATGAATCCTGAAAAAGGACTTTGTAATAGGACCAGATTAATTGTGCAGGATTTAAGAGAACATTTCATTCATGCAGAAATTATGAATGGTACCCATAAAGGTGAACAAGGTTTTATACCAAGAATTGATTTGGCTCCAAGTGAGAGTGGTTTGCTTTTTGTCCTTCAAAGGAGACAATTTCCCATCATCATGACATTCACCATGAACATAAATAAATCCCAAAGACAAACTTTTAAGTCTGTGGGTATATTTTTACAGGAACCTGTATTTGTACATGGGCAACTTTATGTTGCATGTGTTTTTCCCACCTGATTTCACTGGAGCTGGCTGCAGTATAGAGACATGCACCTCTGTGGTCTCTGTACTCCCAAACCATTTATGTGTACACATTGTTACATGTTTTCATTACAGCTTATACTGCTATATTGTAAGTTTATAATCACTGTGGCAGCTCACCATTCTTCCATGTTTTTAAAATGGATTTTATTTATTATTTCTAAGAAACAGAATAATATGAGCATGCCTACATGTCCACATCAGGTCAGCAGACATATTTCCCATGGAATTACTAAGTATGCACTGGCCCATATGGGTAACACTTGTAAATATCCCATACTTAGTATACATATGCCAGGCAGGATAACTCAGGAATTTAGTGGTTATCCAAAACCTCTCCAACTCTTAAAAATATGTCACAATGTTTACTTTACAGTTAAATTATTGATAGTGATAAGTAAATTAGGCTCCCAAAGTATTAAGTTGAATCTCCATCTTTAGTGATAGAAAAACATATAAATTCATCAAAGTAAAAAACTCAAAATAATTTATATTTACTATTTTACTTATTTAGCTTTATTTACATATTTCAACATAGTTCAGTTAAAGTACCACTGACTGTACATGTAAAAGACCCCATAACATTTTGTTGGAATACAAGTTTTGCTGAGAATACATGTGCTGACCATCTTACTACAGTATCTATCTATCTATCTATCTATCTATCTATCTATCTATCTATCTATCTATCTATCTATCTATCTATTATATATATATATATATATATATATATATATATATATATATATATATATATATATATACTGTAATGCATAGCTATAACAAACATTTAACTTTAAATAGCTTTTTCTATTAATATACAGAAAGACATCTAGGTTATATTATGTGACTGATTAAAGCTGTGAATAGTTGGCCTGTCTTTTTTAAGACTGGGTGTGTCATTTTTATGACGACAAATTCAACCTTTAAAATAGATTATTTATTTTCAATGTTAAGTATTTCTATAGCAATGAATAATTAGAATGTCCCCAGGAGAGTCTGGTGAAAGAAAGTTGCTACTTTATAAATCAAAAATATGAAGCTAAATATGATACACTATTGCATGCGTTAGGAACATTGGAAAAGGAAAAACTATAATTTTTTTCCACATACTTGTAAGAATATTTTCTTTCAAATAATTACATCAATGGGAAGCTTGTGAGGAACATTTCCTATCCAATATATCTACCTTAATGTGCTACAGGGATTTGCATTGCTTTCCCTCTCCTGGAGGTTGTTATTAAGATAAAGTAAAGCTGATTATTAAATGGATGGCACCCAAAGAATATTTTGTTCAGTCTAGCAGCTAAGTGAATAAAAAAATGTTTAAACCAAAACGAAACCCGCTTGTGTGCATAAACCAGCACATTAAATTCCATCTACCCTATAAACACCGTTCATGTGTAAAATACAAAAAATGAAAACTTAACAAAAATAGTGATTAAGGTGAATATATTGGTAAATAAACATCCCAAATCAGCAAATATTATACTTGTACCTGATGAAGTGTAGATATATAAAAATTGTTGGTATCTTCATCTGGGACTTTCTTGTATATTAGATCAGGGGCATACAAACCAAGTAACATGAATAATAGGCAAAAAAAAAAAAAAAAAGCAAAATTAAACGTAATCATGCATTATATATATATATATATATAAAACTAGTGACTTGCCGGTCAAAAATAACGGCAAGAACATTGTAAGGTTGGGAATGCTGTTTGCCACAGAATGTGAGTCTCTGACACTCTTAACCTTTTTGTTATCTACGAAGAAGTACAACAATTATAGTAAATGTGTTTAGTTTTTCAACATGCAACAAAAAAAACAGTGAAACTTATTCAATTGTGTCAAGGGGGGGGGGGGGGGGAATTAATTCCTTCCTGACCCCAGTACAAGCAGTGTGACCAAAAGTCCCTGGGGTGGAGCTCTCTGAGAGACGAGTAGACCAGTGATCCACCTGCTTTACACTAGAAAAGACTGGATATTACTGCTGAACTGTACCTGCATGGCCATACTAACAGAAACTGGGGACCGTCAAGACTGGATCTGGACATTATTTATCTGGTCATTTGCATCACTTTAAGTTGTTTTGTTTCACTCTGCTACTTATAAACTAACCCCAAGGTGCTTAACTCCTAATCATGAAATGTATTCAGAACAGTAAAGAGAGTACCTAAAATAGTCAACTTTAAATCAATAAACACAGTCTATAAATAGTGAGTCCACATCATCCAATTCACACCATTATAAAATTGTTCAAGCTAATATACAGAGATAGCATGGAAGGTTAGGTATATGACCTTGGTGGGTCGTCCTTCCTGGAAAAGCTCTCTAAAAAATACCCCAAATCTGACTAAAAGCCCTGCTGTATCCTAAAGGATACAGCAAAATTAAATTTCAGCTCAATACCCCAGTAATGAATGTGAATGATGAGACAACTGTGTAGAAAAATCAAAACAAAAATGGACCCTATTTAACATTTCCAGTAGACCAACTTTTAGGCTGTAACATAAGGAGACAATTCCTCAATGCCCTGTTTGGGAGCCTCAGACGTTCTCTAGTATTATATTCAAAAAAAGGGGTTCTTCATATAAAAAAAGAGCCAGCCTAACAGCCATTTCACCAGACATATGGCTTCCTCAGAGGCTGTGGTTTTATAAAGGGTAAAAAAGATATGAGGAAAGTCTCCTCCTAGTCCAACACTCAAACATATAGTTATTCACTTTCCCAACTAATGCCCCAACCAAGAAGAACCAATGCAATGCAGTCTTGTAACATGTGTACCTTACTGTAATATAACTGCTTTGGTGAACCTGAAATAAACCATCAGTTTATCATAGAGGTTAAGATAAATGATAAAACATACATAGGTCTTATTGATTCTGGAAGTGCATTGAAATTGTACTTGACAAACGCTAGTATGGGTATTGTATGCATGCATGGAAATGTGGTAAATGACTCAACCATAACTGTTTAGCTTCAAGTACAAGAATCAGAACCCTCGTCTACTTTAGGCAGGGGGTGTAGGGAGACATTTTCTAAGATTTCAAAACTTTATACAAAAGATAAGATAAGGAAAAGCTTTAGGATCTAAAAGAATCTGTCATCACATAAAGAATTGATAATGTATGTGTTAGACAGAAAGTAAAAAAAGCAAAAAGGGCAAGAATTAATAAAAAGAAAAGGGTTAGTGATTTAAAAAAAGAGACAAAGATGGGAAGAATCATTTACAACATCCTGAATCAACTAGGCAGATACTGACACAATAAAAGACGCTCCTAATTCCCAAGAATACGATCCTATCCCATAAGAGGTTGCTTCAAATGATAATAGTCAACACTCTCTGATAAACATAGCACATTTTGAGACCAAGAGCCTCATTAAATTAGAAAAACGTTCTAACAAGGTTTGAACGTTAGGGCTGCGAGCTGGAAATATGACAGTTTACCAAAGCTATTAAATTAGACCTGCTGCTATCAACGTATGAGCTTGCAGCACGACCGCTCCACAATGACCGAGTCAAACTGACAGAAGTGAAAAGTCTGTGAGATGATCTTGCAGGCTTCACACCTCATCACTTGCCACGGCAGTTCCAAACATAAGCCCTGCCGTGGGGGGTACTCCAAGTAGGTCCTTAAAGGACAGTTAACCCCTGCTGCGGGGATACTATAAGTACCCCCCCAGGTACCTAAAATTAACCTCATCACTTATGGGGCTCTATACAGAGCCCCATGAGCCCTTAATTAACCCTGTAATTCATGGGGCTGTATACAGAGCCCCATGAGCCCTAATTAACCCTGTCACTTACGGGGCTCTATACAGAGGCACATGAGCCCAAAATTAACCCTATCAGTCTCATAAGGGTCTATACAGACCCTTATCGGAAACTATTAACACAATTAGGCCAATAGGGGTCTATACAGACCAATATAGGACACTAATTAACCCCTATAATAACACCATAAGTGCCATGGGGGTCCTCCAGGCCCCGCATGACAGAAAGTCTAAACACAACGCTATTAACCCTAACTATACCCCATTAACCCCTTAACCCTTACTATACCCCGTTAACCCTATCTGGACCCAATAACCCTAACCGTACCTATTTAACCCTAACTGGACCTAATAACCCTAACTGGGCCTATTTAACCCTAAATGGAGCTAATAACTCTAACTGGTCCTATTTAACCCCATCACAGACCCCCATAAGCCTCCATACAAAATAAAAAATAAAACGAGAACATTACAACCCCCTCACTCCAAAAAATAAAAAAAAAGTACATTACAACCCCCAATACAAAAAATAAAAAAGAATTACACATCTGCAAAGAAAATGCATACACATATATACATAACATTACAATCCAGCAATATATACATTACAAATATATACTAATAACCCCTAACTACAATACATTTCCCCCTATCTACATTGCATTTCCCCCTGACAAAATATTACCCCTATCTATAACACATTACCCCCTATCTATTAAACATTAACCCTATCTACATAACATTACCCCCTATCTATAACACATAACCTCCTATCTATTAAACATTACCCCTATCTACATAACATAACCCCCTATCTATAATACATTTCCCCCTATCTATAATACATTAAACCCTAAATCTAAGCTAAAATAGAATATTTAACCCACTTACCTTTGCAGATGTCCCTTCAGATCGCAACCCTAGGAAAAAAGAAACATCAAATTTGAACAAAATTAAACACTACATAGAATAAATAAACATTCTAAATACAGTATTAAACTTATCTTTCCAGCATGTCCCCGTCCATCTTCTTGTCTTCTCCGGCTCGGCCCCTGGAAAAAAGAAGCATCACATTAGTCACACATACACAAATAAACACAACATAAATAAATAATAAAAATTCTAAATGTAAAACTTACCTGTCCGCGATGTCCCCATCCTCCTCCTCTTCTGCCAAAGCTGGCCCTTGAAGAATCCGCGCTCTGAAAAAAAAAAAGTAAAAAAAAGTAATGGAGCTCCTCTTTTGAGGAGCTCCCCGACACTAACGAGGCTTCTAGGCCAGCCTCTGGGAAAAAAAAACAGAATGTTTCACTATGTGTTTTTGTGTTTGGCTGAAATGTCTGTCAATCAAATTTCAGCCAATCAGAAGTTGCCAATGTGTGAGCCAATCAGAATGGGATACACCCCTATATCCCATTTTGACTTGTTGATTGACCTGTCAGAAGGCACTATGGGCTTCAGCCAATCACAATGGGATAGACTGAAGGCATCTACCATGCCGATTGGGGACCCCCGCTATAGGGTTTTAAGTGGGGAAACTTCAGGGGTCCCGATGAGGACCTCCAGCATAGAGGGGGTTAATGTTATGTGCCGCAGGGGTAATTCCAGTACCCCCGCGACCGGGATTGGTTAATAGTGTACAGCAAGCACTGTAAGTAACAGCGGCGGTAACTTTTTATATTTTAAATGCAGCGGGGATACCGATCGATGTCGATCGGCGACCACCGCTGCAAGGGATAATGTGGGGAGTCTGCGGTGGTTGCTATAGAGACCCCTGCAGCATGGGGGTGTGTTTAGGGTGTAGGGGGATGCAGTAGAACAGGTGTTTGGGCTGCTGTGCGGCAGCATGTATAGGCTTTCGTAGGGCTAGCAGGCACTTTTTTGTGCTCGGTGGGATATTAGCGAGGGTTCACCCCTTAGATTAAGGTGTGCGTGTTCTACGTAGCTCTCCTCAGAGCTATTTTCTGCCATAATCTCGCTAAGTTGGATGCAAGGAACATTTTGAGGAATCGGCCCTTGCTATCAGCTCTACGAAGCCTTTAGCGAGGGTCGAGGGAACAACGAGGAGTAATTTAATGAGGCTGCAAGAGCCTCATCTAATTGCAAGGCCGCAGTTGCCTTCATACCGTCCGTAAGTCTGTGGGCTTGAAATTTGCTACAGTTACAGAGCGAGTCAACTGAGCAAGGTGGCAATATAAGGGCCGAAGCCTCAAACCCGTAAACCCTGTTTTAGTATGTATTGGTTGATGAAGCGCGCCAAACTCAAGCAAAACCATAATTTGCAATCCTGCCACAGGTCAATTAACCAATAGGAACTGGAGAACGCTAATTAATGCTGCAGAGAACAACTTTAAAAGCCCACAGAACCCTAAGACCTTGACTGTGCTGTAGCTGAGCGAGTGAACACACAGGTCTAGGAGTTGGTGGGTTTTTGAGCTTTGGAGAGAGAGGAGGAGCTGTTTTGTTAGGCTACTTTGACCAAGATATAGTAACACTTAATTTACAACACACATAATTACTGATATCACATAATTCACATACATAGATTAATATGTATACATAGCTATACATATCGATAGGCCACAACATATCTACACCCCCCCCCATTCCCGCACCTCCCCCCTCCCCCCCACCAATACCCTTACTATAATACACATAATACACACATTCTTGTTTTACCTCATACACATGCACGTATTGATTTATCCTTATATCATAATTTCCAGGAGAGAAGGAAAGTGAGGAGAGGAGGAGAGTGAGGAGAGAGAGGGAATCACCAGAAGAAGTGAGGAGGAGAGTGAGGAGAGAAGAGGAGAGGTTGAGAGAGAGGGGAACACTGGAGGAGGAGACAAGGAGAGTGGGGAGAGAGAGGAGAGGAGGAGAGGAGGAAAGTAAGCAGATACAGGAGAGGAGAAGGGCAGGAGTGTAAGGAGAGAGAGGGGAACAAAGGAGGAGGAGAAGATGAGAGGTAGAGGTATGGAGAGAAGGAGAGGAACAAGAAGGCTGGGGGGGTGTAGAGGTATAGGAGAGCAGGAGGGGGAGAGGGATGTGCCCCCAGATGCAGGGGCAGAGGGTCGGGCCTCAGGGAGGGAACAGGGAGGCCAGAAACCCAAGCACAGTTTGAAGGGTAAGAGGTTGTGCCAAAGTACAGGGCCCCCAATTATAGCCGAGAGAAGATGACCATCCTCCACAGGGAAATCTGGGCCGGATATTGTATCATGCATGGTGGGGGGAAGTGAGGCCTAGCCAGAAGGCACATGCCTGGAGTGAGGTTGCTACAGCTGTTGCTGCATTATGGGTTTCAAACAAGGATGTTAAGTCTGTGAAACACAGATATGATGACAGCCGGATGAAGGTCAAGAGGCAGATGGAAGGGTAGGCCAGAGCAGCCCGTGCAACTGGTGGTGGACAACCAGCATAGACGGATTTATCATTAGGCTAGGTAGGCTATCGGCTAAGAGTGGGTCTCTGAGAGGGGTGCCTCATAATGAAATTGAAAAAATCTTTTTTGCATATATCAATTTTTAAATGTTACTTCCCAGAGTCGGCACAGTATTTTCTCTTTACTTCGGCTGAATGTGCTGCCCTGCTTGGGCTGCTCCAGCAGACTTGGACTTCCTGTTTGAAGAGAAGGGGGCAGCACCGGATGTCTAGCACCAACAGATTTGCCAGATTGAGTGAAACTGTTGGGGATGTCCATTCAGGAATGACAATGCCAGATAGAGCTGTTCCCTCTAACAGCCGGGAGAACAATTCTACTGGAGGAGTGGTAGGGCAGAAAAGGCAGAGCAACAGGCAGGTATTAGGAAGGTATACAGGGTGATTTGTCACCCAGATCCCAGCAATCAAACAGTTTGCTGTCCCCCCGGTGTTCGGGTTCGGCATGTTGTGGATCAGGTAGACAAATTATTCGGAGGGTCTGGAAATGAACCGGCGGTCTTGGTACATATTGGTATTAATGACAAAGTAAGTGGAAGATGGAGAGTCTTAAAGAATGATTTTATAGAACTAGGTAATAAGCTGAAGGCAAGGACCTCCAAGGTAGTATTTTCTGAGATACTACCAGTGCCACGTTCCAGCCCAGGGAGGCAGAAGGAGCTTAGGGAGGTTAATGCGTGGCTAAAAATGTGGTGCATTAAGGAGGGGCTTGGGTTTTTAGAGCACTGGGCTGACTTCTCACTTGGGTACAACCTCTATAGCAGGGATGCATTGCACCTTAATGATGAGGGAGCTTTTGTGCTAGGGGATAGGATGGTAGAATGGCTGGGGGAGTTTTTAAACTAGTAGTTGGGGGGGAGGGCTGCGATAGAAGTAATGGGGTAGTAAGTATAGAGGGGGTAAGGAACTTATTAACTAGTCATGGGGGAGGAGATAGGGGGAGGAGTACAGTCAATAAGGAGATATTGTTAAGTAACTCAAGTACAGTGGCAAGCACTCCAGAATTACAGGGACGAATCACATGACTGGAGTGTTAATCTGGATGGTTATAACCTATTTAGGAAAGATAGAGGCAATGGTAAAAGAGGAGGAGGGATTTGTCTGTATGTTAAGCCTGAATTTAAGCCTATAGTCAGAGAAGATATTTATGCTGGAACTAGTGGTAATGTTGAATTTTTGTGGATAGAGTTAAATAGCGGAGGAGCAAATTCTAAAAGAATATTAGTAGGAGTATGCTATAAACCCCCAAATATAGCTGAAAGTGAGGAACTGCAATTACTGTTACAAATTGGAAATGCAGCTAAGCATGGTCAAGTTCTAATAATTACCCTGAAATAAACTGGATAAATGAGACCAGCAGTTCAGCTAAGGGGAGCAGGTTCTTGAGTACACTCAGAGATCATTATCTGGCACAGGTTATACACGAACCTACAAGAAATTAGGCTATCTTGGATTTAGTTATCACAAATAATATTGATATAGTTAAAATGTGTAAATAGGGCAACCTTTGGGAAACAGTGATCACAACACCTTCACCATTACACCGGCTCTGGTTGCAATGGTGAAGGAACCGGAGGATATATTCCATCAGGACCTTTTTCATTGCCGATTTGTGAGCACTTGAGACTGTTGTGTAATTAATTGTAATTAATATAATTAATTTAAATGTCTTTCATCGATTTCCCCGTCATTTACAGTTCAGTACTGTTTTTTATATTTGCATTTGCAGTGCTACGGACATGCCTTTAACCCCTTTGTGGGTCCCATCTGGTACCTGTAGAATTTTCTTCTACATTTGCCTTTTACGGGTATGAAAACATTTGCTGGCTTGCAGAATTGTAGCAATTGAAAAGCAATTTGTGATTTTAGCATTCGCAACTCTTGCAAACGTGAAAGATCAAAGGCTTAGATAGGGTGTAAGTTTTCAGCCCGTAACCCGTATACCGTTTGTGGCTCGCAAAAAAGACGCCAATTGAATCGCAAATTAGTTTACAGTCTCCAGTAACTTACAATTACTCAATTGAATGAGGCCCTATATGTCATTCCCCATGTAATATTAATGTGTTCTGTGTTATGTTTAAACTTTATGGACATGAAACAGTTAAACAAAATAGGTCTACAATGTAGACAGACAGGAACCAGTGATTGTGTTGTAATCTGTGTTGTCCCATTGTTTGCCAGTTAAGCTAATTACATGTGTGTATTTGAGGTTTTCCTATTGTTCACAGGTGTCAGACAGGATGCTAATGTTAGACCCCAAGTGGAGTCAATCTCCTGTGTTTGCCTGCCACTCTCCTGTCATTGTTGTATTGTACACCCCTCTGTCTCTAACTGTTATAAATATTGTTGACTTCAAAAATAAAGCAGTTCACTGCTGAGACATATAGCAATAGTATTTTCTCTTTTATTTGCTCCTGGTGGCTGTGATACTATCTCCACTCTGCAAGTAACTTGTCCTGGCCACAACCACAGGAAGGTTACTGAGACTCCTGGAAGTAATTCCTGATGGAAAGATCCTGACTGCTACAGAAGCCAGATATCAGGGTGCTGGTGCAGAGATTTCCAAGAACCCAATGTCCTTGTGAGTAGTTAACCTGTATTCTATAGCAGGTGGCCCTCGGCAGTAATAGCCCCTATCCCTGGATCGTCACATCAGATATCTCCTATTGTGAAAGAACATATGACGTAAGCTCAAGAAAAAAACACCTACTTTAATTATAACAATGTGATGGTAACATGATTCAAAAGAGGAGATAGTGTAAAGGTCCTATTACCTACCAATGGCAGGGACAGGATGATTAAGTGAATGTAGTAAGGTATGTTCTTCAGCCAAAATACTTGTTTCCTGAAGTACACGTGTCTACAGAGCTATCCTCACAGCAAAATGAGGAAATATACCAAATGGTAAAGCATAGCAAATGTGTTTTTAGAAAATCTGGCCGGACCAAAGTCCTCTATCACAACTTCATGACTAAACTAAGCACCACAATAAGAAGCAAACTATATGGGATTTCAGAAGCTAAGAGAGAAGATGTGAGGGCCGAAGTTAAGAATATGTTGGAACTAAGAGTAATTGAAGAGTCTACAGTAAATATTGTCCTAATTCCTAAGCCTGATGGAACAATTTGTTTTTGTACTGATTTCAGAAAATTTAATGAAATATCATAGTTCAATGCTTATCATATGTACAGAGTGGATGATAGACCAGTTGGGAAAGTGAGATTCATATCCATCTTGGATTTGACAAAGGGTTACCCAGGCAGCAAAAGATAAAACTGCCTTCAGCACACTGGATGCATTATTCCAGTATACGGTACTATCATTTGGGCTTCACAGAGCCACTGCAACTTTTTGAGGCCTCATTTGGCAATATGTTTCAGCAGATCTAGATGACCTTGTGATCCACACCACTCATTGGGATTCCCATTTGGAAAAGGTCATAGCAATGCCAAAATAAACTGGCATGACAGTCAATTATTGGGTATATTGTAGGCCTGCCTAATAAGGCCCCAGATAAACAAGGTGGAAGCTATTTAGAGTTTAAAAAATCAAGTGTGAGTATTCCTTGGAATTGCAGAAGACTACAGAACTTTGCCACAATTGGAGCTCCTCTTAGAGTCCTAACTATTCAAGTCCTCAAGACCCTGTAAAATGAAAAAAGGAGACAGAAAAAGCATTTCAAGCCTTAAAGTTGGCACCATGTCAGCAACCTATAGCAGAGTCTTTTGATTTCAGCAAGTCTTGTACTCCAAACTGATCCCTCAGATATAGGATTAATAGTTTTTCAATCACAAGTTGTAGATAGTGAAGAATGTAATTTCTTCTTCTATATATAATACTTGATCAAAGTTGCTCAACTCCACGCTGTTGAGCTGAGAGGATGTGGGACAAAGTAATACAAGGAGATCGGGAGTTTTGAACTATTTGAATAAAACAAAATATGGAGAGACTGGGCATTGTAGACAACATGAGCCCGTACTTGTGAGAGGGCTATAAAAACAGATGACTGCCAACAGTGCTGCAGATTTACTTGTATAGCTTAATAAAGCTCTCCAGAGCTTTAGTGTGCACATATAAGCGGATATTTATTTTAATTGCTTACCATATTTTTATTATTAAACCTGAGGAAATTATTACTATCTGCATCTAGTACCTGTTTCTTAAAGCAACATGACGCCGCTAACACTAACGTAACTGGAGAAAAGAAAGCTTTGAAGGGCCCTCTATCTTCTGTCTATATATCCATCTATCTATCTATCTATTTATCTAAATATCTATCTATCTATCTAAATATCAGTTTCTAGACAGATATATATTTACAAATTGATAAATGAAGGAAGCACCCTTCTGCCAAGTCCAAAAAGACTGCTCACAGAAAATCTCAGACAAGATGCATATTTACTAAGTATTAATGACGAAGGCTAGCTAATGAGTGACTCCAAAAAATTGGCAATCTAAACAGTTTATTTTGAAGTTTACATGAGATTCAGACTTCCTTTCCATTTTGAGACAAACTTGCCTCATTAATTAATAAATTTTGTACAGTGTCTAGTGTTTTCACTTTAAACAGTGTCTATTTTGCAATGTTACTTTTGGTTAGCATGATATATGAGTGGTACAAACTTATACATATGCTCCCACTTCAAAGGAATTCTCCTGAAAAGCAAATGTTTAACCTAAATGAAACTGTGCCAGATGCAGGCCATTTTAAACACAACATATTTATGCCAGCAAAAATAAGTTATCATCTCTTATTACATTTTTTCCTTTAATCGGTCCAGGTTCACTTACTCATGGTGTAACTATTACATTCAAAGCAAAAGAGATATATTGCTTAATAGAACAAGAAAATATCCTGTTGCAGTGTATACATCTGTGGGAAATAGGATTTATGGAATAGTGAAAATGAAGCATCACTCAACAATATGACACATTTCAAACCAAATTTACCATTTCCTACAGTGGGATGGTTAAGTATTTTGTAATTTTATATCCAATATGTGATTATTTTACTGGTGCAATGACTTTTTTGACATCCATAAAATTATATAACAAAGTATGAGCAACTAAAAATTAGATTTTATTTTCTCAGAGAACCTACTACATATAATTATTTATAGTAAAATATAGTATGGTGGCATGTGCTTGTGCAATATTCATATCCCAAACACTAGGGCAGGGCAACTATCAGGATTATCCCCAGAGCTGAATTGTTAATTTCCCCTTTCTTCACTACTTCAAACTGTATTCTTATTACTATTGTTAAAATGTATTTATAATGCATCAATATAATCCATGGCAATATGAAGTTGTTATCATTGTATATAGCAAATGTATTAGAACAGTAAAACTACATACTGTGGGGTACCAGTAGGGTGGCCATTGCTCAGTCAGCAAGGACAGCTGCTCGCAGTTCAGGTTCTTCAAGGAGGATCCATGGTATAAGAATGTATATAGTACTTGTGTACATCTGCCTGACTGTATGATGACTATGACTCAGCTAGAGGGGAATGAATCACATAAGGAAAGATGTTGGGAGATAGAGACCGCTGTACTTCTTATCATACTTAAGAATTTTGACAAATATGTATTGTAGATATGTATTACGCACACTAAAAGCCTGATATATCTACTCCCAAATTAAAAAATATACTGTAAACAAATATTCTTTATGATAAAGGGTGGGGAATAAGCTGCCAACAGACACTCTTGTCTCCTATACATTTGTGGCACCAGTATACACAAAAAAGGATTCATTTGAATTGAGCAATTGTAAGTTACTGGAGCCTGTAATGTAGGCCTTAAGCTACCACATATACTCGAGTATAAGCCGAGTCTTTCAGCCCTTTTTTTAAGGCTGAAAAGGGCCCCCTCGGCTTATACTTGTGTCACCACCTACGTGTTTCTCTTCCCCCCCGTGTCTCTCTTTCCCCCCGTCGCTCTTTACCTCCCCCTCCCTTATCATCCTCAACCCCCCCATCCTCAACACCGCCATCCTCATCCTCAACCCCCCATCCTCCCCCTCAACCCCCCTCAAAGGGGAGGTTGAGGATGATGGTGGGGGGGTTGAGGAGGGAGGTTGAGGATGAGGAAGGGGGTTGAGGACGAGGAGGGGGAGGTTGAGGATGAGGACGTTGTTGAGGATAGGGTTGAGGTTGAGGAGGGGGAGGTTGAGAGGTGGGGGGTTGAAGATGAGGGAGGGGGGATTGAGGATGGTGGTTGAGGATGAGGAGGGGGGTTGAGGTTGAGGAGGGGGGTTTGAGGTTGGGGAGGGGGTTTGAGGATGAGGAGGGGGGTTGAGGAGAGGGTTTGAGGAGGGAGGATGAGGAGGGGGTTGAGTTTGAGGAGGGGGGGGTTGAGGAGGGAGGTTGAGGATGAGGGGATTGAGGAGGGAGGTTGAGGACAAGGAGGGGTTTGAGGATGAGGAGGGGTTTGAGGAGGGAGGTTGAGGAGGGGGGGTTGAGGAGGGGGGTTGAGGAGGGAGGTTGAGGAGGGAGGTTGAGGAGGGGGGGATGAGGAGGGGTTGAGGAGGGAGGTTGAGGAGGGGGGTTGAGGATGAGGGGATTGAGGAGGGAGGTTGAGGACAAGGAGGGGTTTGAGGATGAGGAGGGGTTTGAGGAGGGAGGGTTGAGGAGGGGGGTTAAGGAGGGGGGTTGAGGAGGGAGGTTGAGGAGGGAGGTTGAGGAGGGGGATGAGGAGGGGGTTGAGGAGGGAGGTTGAGGAGGGGGGGTTGAGGATGAGGGGATTGAGGAGGGAGGTTGAGGGACAAGGAGGGGTTTGAGGATGAGGAGTGGGTTTGAGTGAGGGAGGTTGAGGAGGGGGGGTTAAGGGAGGGGGGTTGAGGAGGGAGGTTGAGGAGGGAGGTTGAGGAGGGGGGATGAGGAGGGGGTTGAGGAGGGAGGTTGAGGAGGTGGGGTTGAGGAGTGGGTTGAGGAGGGAGGATGAAGAGGGAAAGAGACACAGGGAAGGGAGAGGAGGGGAGACACATGGAAGGGAGAGGGGGGAAGAGACACAGGGGAGGAGAGGGGTGAAGAGACACAGGGGAGGGAGAGGAGGGGAAGAGACACAGGGAAGGGAGAGTGGGGACAAAAATTACCAATTTACAAATAGGCCTAAACTATTTTTTTTCATATGTTCGAATTATCTTGCATATGCCAATATGAAAAGTAATGCTGCCAGATGCTGAAAGCAATTAAAGAGACACTACCTCATTAAATTTCAACACAAAAACCTGAAACTGACTGCCATATTAACCCTTTCTCACTCACAGAGGCTCTTATGTGGACAGTAAAAATAAAAAAATCATCTTATATACATCTCACTCATCAGATCTACATTGGGAAAATAAATAGTGGGCAAATTGCACCACCACATGACATATATCAAGTACCAGGGCAACATTTTATATTTGGTTGTTCAGTCCTTCAGTCGTGTCTGACTCTCTGTGACCACATGGACTGTAGCACACTTACTTATGTCTCTGTCTGTGCTCATCCTCAAGGTTTGCATGCCGCATGCCAAACATACCAGTGTGGGTTGCCAGTTCTTTCTCCAGTGGACTGTAATTTGTCCGACCTCTCTGCTATGACCTGCCCACCTACAGTGGCGCTACATGGTATAGCTCACAGCTTCATTGAGGTACATAAGCCCCTTCACCCCCACAAGGTTGCAATCCAGAAGGGGACCAGGGGAACATACAGCAATCTAATCTACTCTAACCATCAGGAAGGGCCACAAACACACATGGAGGCTGTGCAGAGGTACGTGGAGCAACAGTCAATTCACCTCCATCAGGCATAATCTCTGCTACGTCCATCCTGGAAAGTCCCATGCCATTGCTGGTGCCCATGTGCCAAGATGTATATCCATTATCATTTGGTGACATCCCATTAAGTGTTTTGCTATCAATCAATTTACATTATTACCTGCCATATTGTTATCAGCCCTTCAGGGGTATGTTAATACTCCCCAGTATCACAAATTGGACCTGTCATGTGTGGGTGTGGTGTGGGCGGATTTTTTTGGGGGAAAGGGAATATCTTAAGGGGGTAATGTCATAGTCTAGAATAATCATAATGCATAGCACCTACCAGGGTCACATGTGGTCACTACACCACTGTAACCAGAATCTGATGAAAAAAAGGATCATCAGAAATCCCTCCATTTACTTGAAGAAACCATTAATTTACATAGCACTTACAACTTGTCTATATCTGCTAAATGAAACAGATGCTTAAACCTCTGGACTGTTTAATCCAATCCAGTTTCACACATTCAGTGTGTTCCCAAAACAAAAATCTGAAAAGAATTGGTAAACAAAAAGGCGGCGGATAACTAAAAAGATAAACATGCACGTACATTACAGTGCTAAATACTGTAACTGTAACAATATACCAACTCACCTGATTTCAATCTGCAAGCATTACTAACCATTAGCTAGTTCTCAGGATATCTCACTGGCCATGACCATTAATAATGATGTGTCATCTCACAATAAATGCTTAGCTGTGACAATAGTCAGTGGTCAAGGTGTACTATCACCCTCTCCATATGATATTGTTAATCAACATTTACATCACATCCATCAGCTATACAGGTGTAAGCACATGTTAAAGGACACTCATGATATCCGCAATATGGTACAAATACCCATTAATATGGAGAGGACACAAAGGTCAGCAGTCAGATTCACTGTTACTTACATCAGACACAAGGATCTGTTTTCAGACTGATATTGAGGTCAGGATCACACGCTTAAATAGTGCATATATTAATGCTGGCTGCCATAGCGGTATTAGTCTACATTCAAGCTAACAACAATCTTGTCTTACATATCTGGATATATGATAGCTTTAAGATTGTGGGAGCTACATGTTAAGGGGGGCTGTCATTGAAGGAATGTCCATTTCAGAGACACTGGTAATATGTTACACTTAATACATTTCCTTCACAATGCATGCAGATGCAGAAGATGCCTTCATAGACCTTAATTGTGCCTAAAACAAAACAAAACAATTAATGCTGGCTTGCCATAGCAGTATTAGTCTACATTCGAGCTGAACAACAATCTTGTCTTACATATCTGGAATATATGATAGCTTTAAGATTGTGGGAGCTACATGTTAAGGGGGGGCTGTCATTGAAGGAATGTCTATTTCAGAGACACTGGTAATATGTTACACTTAATACATTTCCTTCACAATGCATGCAGATGTAGAAAATGCCTTCATAGACCTGAATTGTGCCTAAAACAAAACAAAACATAACACCTGCAAAATAAGGCCTTACAAACTATAGGGGCTGCAGCATCAACAGCATTCCTCAGTGACTATCAATTGGTCGAATGTTAAACAGAACCCTACATGTCCACAGAGAAGAGGATCAAATGCCGCCGGTGCAGCTGATTGGCCTGTTTGTGACCCCACTGTCCAGATGATATCCTCCTCCTCCGAATCAGGGTCTTCAGCTCCGCTTATTTCCCCCACCCCCTGCGCCTGCTGCGATGGAGCCGACACCCCCGGCTCTGGCTCACCACTGGACCCAGACCTCCTTGATGCTGAAAGAGAGAAAAGGAAGGTATATGTTATTAGTATGATGAAGAATACAATATTTTGTGGTCATTCCTAACTATGTGACATCTAGGTTTGAACTTGGATGATTCCCTTAATTGCAACTATAAGTAGCTATTATTTGCTAGATGTGATCTATTCTTTGTTTCTTGATCTTGATTGTTCTTTGCTGATTACGCTATCTTGTTTCCAGCAGCGGTCTGTAAATGCATATGCTGCAGTGGGCACACCCATACATGGACTCTCTATTGGTTGATTACTGTTGTTGTGCCCATGAATGACAGTGCTTTGTCAGCTTCATGGACTTAGTGACGCATCCATCTATCCTTTGTTAATTCCATATAGCTGACATGTCAATGTCCTAGTTGGTCATGTGTACGTGTGTGATGTACATGTGGTGCCATGTTTTTGTATGTGATATTCACCTGCTGGGCCACCAGGCCTGAAGAGCCAGTGGTGGGCCCCTGGCTCAGAAGGTCCTTGGCCACCCTCTCCCACTCATTGTATCGAACAGTCACATGGGCGCTACCAATTGGTGCTGCAACTTGACTGGCCTCCTTGGCCATTATCCTCCTCACCTTGGCCCTGATGTCATCAAACCTGTGCTTCACAGACCTCACATACCTTTCCGCTGTTCCCACTGCTGTCACTGCGGCCTTCCTCATTCAATTCCGGGGCCCTAAGCCCAGGCCTATGTCCCCCTCCCCCTGCAAGGATAATGGGGCGTCCATGTATCGCACCAAGGAGGACAAAAATCTCCTGGTGTGTGTAGTTCAGGGACATGTGCTTGCCTATAGCCTCTTGCCCTCCCGACTGTGGACGGGGATCCTTTGCTCCCTCATCTTCCCCTGATTCCTGTCCTTCCCCCAAATTAACAACTCCCTTGGGATTTTACCCCTCCTCCTCTGTCCCTGTATTTGATATGCCTAACTCTATGGGCACCCTGCTGCCAGTTACTTCTTCTACTTCACTATCCTCCTCTCCTCCACTCTCCTCTCCGCCACTCTTCTCCTCCTCCTCTCCTCCACTCTCCACCTCCTCCACTCCTCCACTCTCCTCCACCACTCCTCACCTCCTCCTCTCCTCCACCACTCCTCATCTTCACCTCCTCCTCCTCTCCTCCACCACTTCTCACCTGTTCCTCCTCCTCCTCTCCTCAGCCACTACTCACCTCCTCCAAAACTCTTCCACACCACTCCCCGGGGTCATCTCTCTCCTCTTCACCTCTACTCTTCTCCTCCTCCTTGCTTCTCCACTCCTCTCGCCTCCTCTCTCCTCCCTCCATTTAAACCCCAAAAAGAATATAATGATAAATATAAATAAGTGTTACTGTATATATATGATGGGAAAAAATGGTTACATAGTTACATAGTTACATAGTATTTAAGGTTGAAAAAAGACTTTCAGTCCATCAAGTTCAACTTTTTAAGATCTCCTCTGATCTGCAATATTAGTTGTTAATTAATTATTAATCAATTATTTAATGTTTTTTTTTATCATTATTAATTAGTCCAGAGGAAGGCAAATAGAAAAAAAAAAAACACAAGCGAGACTTAGCCAATTGTCTCAAAGGGAAATGTAAAAAAATTTTGGATCAATACTGCCTCTCTAATTATCCATGATAACCCTGAATTCCCTTTTTAATTAGAAATAAATCTAGTCCCCTTTTAAAGTTATCTATCGAATCCGCTGTCACCCACCTCCTCTGGTAGAGAATTCCACAGATTAACCACCCTTACTGTGAAGAACCATTTTCTTTCTTTAAGGTGGAATCTTTTTACTTCTAACCTCAATGGGATGTCCTCTTGTCAGTTTAAAACCTCTTGGCACAAAAAGCTCTCCTGACAAATCTTTATCTTGACCCTGGATTGTATTTTATAGTAAGGTAATCATATCTCCTCTTAAACGCCTTTTTTCTAGAGAAAATAAGTTTAATTTTGGTTAGTCTTTCTTCATACTTAGCCCCTCCAGTCCCCTTATTAGTTTTGTTGCCATTTTCTGTACCTTTTCCAGCTCTAAAATGTCCTTTTTATGAAGTGGTGCCCAAAATTGTACTCCATATTCCAAATGAGGGCGTACTAGAGATTTGTATAGTGGCAGAATTATATTTGCTTCCCTGGCTTCTATACCCTTCTTAATATATGCTATTATTTTATTTGCCTTTGCAGCTGCTGCTTGGCTTTGAGCACTGTTACCTAGGTGGTTGTCCACAAGCACTCCCAAATCCCTTTCAATATCTGATACACCTAGATTTGCTCCATTAAGATTATAAATTGCATGGCTATTTTTCCTTCCCAGATGCATAACCTTACATTTATTCGTATTAAATATCATCTGCCATTTAGATGCCCATTCCTCAATTTTATGTAAATCCCCTTGGAGGGAAAGTACATCATTATCTGATTTAATTACCTTGCACAACTTTGTGTCATCAGTGAAAATGGAGACCCCACACTCCAATCCTACCTCTAAGTCATTAATAAATATGTTAAAAAGGAGAGGACCTAATACTGAACCCTGAGGACCCCACTTACCACATTAGTCCAATCGAGTATGTTCCATTTACAACAACCCTTTGCTTCCTGTCTTTTAGCCAGCTCTCAATCCATGAGCAATATTACTCCAATTCCTCTATCCCTTAGTTTGCCCAATAGGTCTCCCATGTGCACTGTATCAAAAGCCTTTGCAAAATCCAAAAGACTACATCCACTGAGGTTGCCTTGATCCAGGTTCCTACTAACATCCTCATAGAAACTAATTAGATTTGTTTGACATGACCTATCCCTCATAAATCCATGTTGACTCCTACTTATAATTCTTTTCAAATAGACATATTCTTGTATATTATCCCTTATTAACCCTTCTAAAAGCTTCCCCACTACAGAAGTTAGGGTTAATGGTCTATAATTCTCCGGATTTGCTCTTGCTCCCTTTTTAAAATATAGGTATCACATCAGCTTTTCTCCAGTCATCTGGTAGAGACCCTGTGTTGAGTGAATCTTGAAAAATTAAATATAATGGTTTGGCTATTACAGAACCCAGTTCCCTTAGTACCCTTGGATGTATTCCATCAGGACCCGGGGCTTTATTAACATTTATTTTTTCCAACCTCTTTTGGATTACTTCCTGTGTTAACCAATTATTTGGCAAAGATAGTGTAGCCCCATTATGTTGCAGTGTGCCAACCACTTGTACCTCCCTTGTCTATACCGAAGAAAATAACCTATTTTGCTCAACTGCCTTTTCCTGGTCACTAATTTTCAGACAGCCTGTTTCACATTCTAATGTTCCTATAGCTTCCTTCCTCGCTTTCTTCCCATTAATATACTTAAAAAATATTTTAGGGTTAGTCTTACTCTCTTTTGCAATTAGTTTTTCATTTTCAATTATAGCCAGTCTAATCGCGCTTTTGCAAGCCTTGTTGATTTCCTTGTATTCCCGTAAAGCAGTCTCTGTTCCCTCTTGTTTGTATAATTTAAATGCCTGTTTTTTACTCCGTATCTTGATCTTTAAATTATTGTTAAGCCACATGGGTTGTGATTTACTCCTTTTACTTTTATTCCCACACGGTATATGCCAATGTGTATGTATATTTAGTAAGGATTTCAATGTTGTCCATTTATGCTCAGTGTTTTTACCTATCAGTTCTCTTTCCCAGTCTATACTTTGTATTGCTGCCCTTAGACCGTTAAAATCTGCCCTTTTAAAATAAAGAGTTTTTGTTGGCCCCTTAAAATGTTTTTTTTTTAATTCAATCTCAAATGAGACTGTGTTGTGATCACTGTTTCCCAAAGGTTGCCCTATTTCCACATTTGATACTATATCAATATTATTTGTGATGAGTAAATCTAAGATAGCTTCATTTCTAGTAGGCTCCTGTATAACCTGGGCCAGATAATGATCCCTGAGTGTACTCAAGAACCTGCTCCCCTTAGCTGAACTGCTGGTCTAATTTATCCAGTTTATTTCAGGGTAATTAAAATCTCCCATTATTAGAACTTGCCCGTGCCTAGCTGCATTTCCAATCTGTAACAATAATTGTATTTCCTCACTTTCAGCTATATTTGGGGGTTTATAGCATACTCCTACTAATATTCTTTTGGAATTTGCTGCTCCGCTATTTAACTCTACCCACAAACATTTAACTTTATCACTAGGTCCACCATAAATATCTTCTCTGACTATAGCCTTAAATTCAGGCTTAACATACAGACAAATCCCTCCTCCCCGTTTACCATTGCCTCTATCTTTCCTAAATAGGTTATAACCATCCAGATTAACAGTCCAGTCATGAGATTCATCCCACCACGTTTTGGTAATGCCTATTAAATCCCATTTTTCATTAATTGCTAATAATTCTAACTCTCCCATTTTTCCTGGCAAGCTTCTGGCATTAGCAAGCATACACCTTATGTTATGACTCTGTAGTTCTGAATACCTGCCACTGTACTTGAATTACTTAGTACTACCTCCCGATTGACTATACTACCCCTCCCCCCATCTCCTCCCCTATGAGTTGTTAATTAATCCCTTATACCCTCTACACTTTCTACCCCATTACTTATATCTAGTCCCTCCCCCCACCTACTAGTTTAAAAACTCCTCCAGCCTTTCTACCATCCTATCCCCTAGTACAAAAGCTCCCTCATCATTAAGGTGCAATCCATCCCTACTGTAGAGATTGTACCGAAGTGTGAAGTCAGCCCAGTGCTCTAAAAAGCCAAACCCCTTCTTAGTGCACCACATCTTTAGCCACGCATGAACCTCCCTAATCTCCTTCTGCCTCCCTGGGCTAGCACGTGGCACTGGTAGTATCTCAGAAAATACTACCTTGGACGTCCATGCCTTCAGCTTATTACCTAGTTCTCTCAAATCATTCTTTAGGACACTCCATCTTCCACTAACTTCGTCATTGGTACCAATATGTACCAAGACCTCCGGTTCGTTTCCAGCCCCTCCCAATAATTTGTCTACCTGATCCACAACATGACGAACCCGAGTACCCTGGAGACAGCAAACTGTTCGATTGCTGGGATCTGGGTGACAAATCACCCTGTCTACCTTCCTAATAATAGAGTCCCCTACAACCAAAACCTTTCTGTTGTTCTGCCTATTCTGCCCTCCCTCTCCTCCAGTAGAGCTGTTCGCCAGGCTGTTAGAGGGAACAGCTCTATCTGGCATTGCCATTCCTGAATGGACATCCCCAACAGTTTCACTCAATCTGGCAAATCTGTTGGTGTTTGCCAACTCAGAACTGGCCTGCCTCCTCCTGTCCCCCCTGCTTCCCCTTGTAACTGTAACCCAGCTGCCTCCCTGGACATCCTCACTAGCCCCAGCTCCACCCTCCATGCTAGGCCCAGCTAAACTGTGCTCAGTGAGCAGCAACCCCCTTTCCAGTGGAGCAATGTCACTAAGTGCTGCAATTCTCCTCTCCAGATCTCCAATTTGAGCTTCCAGAGAGGCAACATGCTCACACCTCTCACAGAGGTATGGACCCTGGATCATCTGTTCCAGTATTGCATACATATGACAGGATGTACACTGAATAAGGTTGCCACTGGACTGATTCATAATTATTATTATTGTCTACAAAATTTCAGTGTGAAAAATAAAGAATATAAAATAATCTATTTATATAAAGTTTACCTTCTTTGCACTATAAATCTGCCCTCCCTTTTCTTTGAAGTCCCTCCTTTTATTTAAACTAGGCTTTTACTAGAATTGCACTTGATACTGAAAATGTTCGCAAGCTCACAAGTTCCCCTTCTCCTGTTTATATTAACTTCTGCCTTCTCACCTGGGCACAATTCTCTGCAGTTTATCAGCCTTTACTTGGAAGGTAAATCCACTTGTAAACAGGCCCCAAACCAGCTCACAAACCTTTTTCCCTAGTTTAACTGTCAAGCCACATCCCTCTCACCTGGGCACAATTAGTGCACTCTGCAGTTTATCAGCCTTTACTTGTAAGGTAAATCCACTTGTAAACAGGCCCCAAACCAGCTCACAAACCTTTTATACAAGTTTAACAGTCAAGCCACACCCCTCTCACCTGGGCACAATTAGTGCACTCTGCAGTTTATCAGCCTTTACTTGGAAGGTAAATCCACTTGTAAACAGGCCCCAAACCAACTCACAAACCTTTTATACAAGTTAAACAGTCAAGCCACACCCCTCTCATCTGGGCACAATTAGTGCACTCTGCAGTTTATCAGCCTTTACTTGTAAGGTAAATCCACTCGTAAACAGGCCCAAAACCCGCTCACAAACCTTTTATACAAGTTTAACAGTCAAACCACACCCCTCTCACCTGGGCACAATTAGTGCACTCTGCAGTTTATCAGCCTTTACTTGTAAGGTAAATCCACTTGTAAACACTTGTGTTTTATGTGTATTTATTAACTGTTGGGGATGGGGTATGGGGTATGGGATGGGAGTGTGTATGGAGTTACCTAGCTATATGAGTATCTATGTGTGTTATTTAATATATGTGTATTTGTATTATGTGTAATCTGTAAATATGTGTAATCAAAGATTAAGTGTAAAATCATAATTAGAATAATATGAAATAAAAAAATGAAAGATACTATTCACCTCTTGCTGCTCAAACCACCAACTCCGGGACCTGCGTGCTACTTCGGAAGAATCTACAACACAGTCAACGCATGGGCGGGTGGAACACAACTTTATAATCTCTCTCTGTCAATCATCTTCGGCTAGCCCGCTTTCTATTGGCTGATAGGCCTGCGTAGCACTCCATAATAACGGGATTGGATTGTAACTGCGGACCGCATCTGGTCCAACGTACTGACAGCTTGCGGGTGCAGGAGGGAACATACGTCCTGTATTCCGCGTGTTGCTGCCTTTCAATTTAATTAGGCTACAAGTCTTTAGTATCTCTTTTGTATGTTTTGATGATTTACATATTTACTATGCATAGCTGCCATATAGTTCAAGCTTACCTGTTTTTCACTTTTCAGGTGGTCCCATGGAGTTGGTTTAGATATAAGCAATTTCAACATGATTGACCAGTTTCAGAAGAAATTAAACCATACTATTTTCTTTCAAAATGGTTGACAAAAATGTAAATTATAATTATTCTGTCATATATTTTTTAGGTGCTAAGGTTGTTCTATCAAAATGTGTATTTTGGCGTTTAAAGTCTCTCTCTACTTTTTTTTTTTATCATAACATTGTTGTTTCATGAGTTTCAACCAGTACAGTAATAAAACATAAATTATGAAGTTTTGCCTGCTAGTCAGAATTTGTGCATTTATCCTGATTTAACTTAACCTTAGTGATTAATTTATGATCTGTACTAAAACATATTTACTGGTGAAATTAATCTACAAGGGCACAATTATTTATCTATGTATTATTCTCTCTGGGAACAATAAAAAATACTATATTCTAAGTCATAAACCGTGTTAAGATTTACTAAATAAAACAAAAAATGGGCACTGCTGCTTTATGTTATATAGACAATAATTTCTCATATAAAACTTTGCATTTTAGAATATATGTTTTCCTACAAAATGCACGAAAGAAACAACTGACTGAAGAAATGTTTGAAAATCACAATTTACTGTATATTTTTTATTTTATTTGTTTTTTATATTAATATATGTAACGATATGGGATTAGTAGAACTTAAGCTAAATGTGGTATTGGTTATTACTTGCCACAGGGTATTAGATCATGGTAAATACATATGACAGGGTAGTCAACAAGAAGATTCTGCTGAAACCTAAAACAGCTCTGAAAAAAATTACTTTATCCATAGGAACTTTCAGAAAGTTTATGCCTAAAGTTTATGCCCAAGCTAACATTTTTTATTTGTAAACTGTTATACAGGTATACAAGTGCTCAACCTTAAATAGATATGTATGGGTACACCTTCCTGTTGGCGTCACCTGTTTCATTGTGGTCAACATGTCTTTTATGGGAAAAGTGTAATGCACCTGAAAAGATCCTCTTGAAGACTTATCACAAGTGACTATTGGGGTTTTGTCTATGGTTGCACCGACTTGGGGAATTAGGTTGTATAGTAGTCCTAAAGTAATGTGGTTGGTGCCAGGATGTCTGGTACTTAGATGGTTTTCTCACGTGTTATTATCTCCCTCCAAGTTTCAGTTCCTTGTGCTTAAGGATGGTACACTAAAACATACATAATATTGTGGAATAAATCGAATACAGATCCTATCTACCAGCTGAAATCACTAAAAAAATCAAAGTGCTACATAGAGCCTATATTACACCGGAGCGTCTTTCAAAATGGAAACCTTCAGAAAACTCTAAGGCCCTCATTCAATTGCGTTTTGGCCAATTGAATAGGGTTCTATATAAGCACATAGCATTTTTTTTACAGGAGTTTTTAGTTAGTGAAATTCTATCCAAAAGCAAGGTCTGCACTAACTAAAAACTTCTGTAAAAAATATGCTATGTGCTCATATAGAGCTCTATTCAATTGGCCAAATCACAATTGAATGAGGCCCTAACTGTTTTAGGGGCTGCCCTTCAACAAGAACATTCACCCATATATGGTGGGAATGCCTGAAAGCCCAAAATCTCTGGCGGAACGTCATGCATCTTGCTTTATATATATTCTCAATTCAATTAGACACAAATATAGAAACTTGCATACTAGGAATTTCCCCGCACATTTTATTCACTCAACAGAACAAACTACTACAGTTTATACTACTAGAGGACAAAAACCACATAGCCAAAATATGGAAAACAACCACCCTTAACTTACAATTAGTCAAACAGAAATGAAACGATATCATGATTCAAGAAATAGTTACACATATTCTATGAGATTCAGTTATCACCTTTCTACAAATTTGGAATCCTTGGCTAAACTCTCAAGACAACATTGCCCTGGTATGACCACAAATCACTTAATTTGAGCCTCCAGCTCATATGGGAATACCTGGAGGGGGTCTGGGACTTAGACAAAACAAAATAACTAAATGAAAAGAGGTAAGATAATATTTCTATTAAAAACATAGGAAAACAAGAAAACCAATGAAGGTGATTCACTATTATTCCTATATTTTATTTATTTATTTTTTCTTTTTCTTCCCTCTCTTTTATTATTTCATTTCCTATCATTTTCCCTTTTTTTCTTTCTCTTTCTTTCTCTGTTTATTCCTCACTTTACTTGTTTTGCAAGGGTTATTAGGCACAATCCTCAATATTTATTGCTCTTCTATTTAAATGTTATTAATTTCTTCCTCCTTGTCTTATATAGACTTGTTGTTAATACAAAAATAATAATTCTCAGGAAAAGTTGTATTTCTAATTGTGTTAACTTTAAGAAAATAAAAAGTTAAACAAAAAAATAAAATAAAATACAAAATCAATTAATATTTCAGGCTCTGAAGTCAAATCCATTTTTATTAGAACAAGTCAGCTCGGAGAATGCAGCACAGGAATCCTATGCAAAAAGATTCAAATGTGCATTCTATTACAAAAAGATAACACCTTTTTTCTAACATAACTGAATTAGTAGAAACATGGGAGCGTTTTTTGCATAATACACAAAAGAATATATATATATATTTTTGTCAGGGTTATTGAGGTTATTTTGTATATATCATCGCAAACTACCGGTTGGATATGGAAATTAGTTACATGAAAAAAGGTATATTTTAGTAAGAACTGCAAAACATTAGAATTTCTGTTAGAATGGTCACTAATATCATTTGCCTAGTGTGTAACGCTGTTTTAGCACTTGCGCACTATGGCAACTATAAAGCAAAGCACAGCTGCGAGGGGTGGGAGAGAGATTGGGGAGGGAAAAGGTGGGAGAGAGACATGGGGGGAGCAGTGGAATAGAGACAGGGGAGGGAAAGGGTGGAAGAGTAACACGGGGGGAGCAGTGGGATAGAGACAGTGGAGGGAAATGGAGGGAAAGAGACACAGGGGAGGAGAGACATAGGGGGAAGCAGTGGGAGAGGGTGGGAAAGAGACAGGGGAGGGAAAGGATGGGAGAAAGACATGGGGAGAGAGACATGGGGTAGAGACACGGGGGAAGAGACAGGGGGTAGAGAGACAAAGGCGTAGAGAGACAGGGGAGGGGGTGGAAGAGAAACATGGGGGGGAGAAACAGGGTGAGCGGGAGAGAGTGAGAGAGAAACATGGGAGGAGAGAGATAGGGGAGAGACATTGGAGGGAGAGAGACATGGGGAAGAGAGAAGGAGGGGAGGGGACATAGAAGAAGGAGGGGAAGGGGGAAGAGAGAACAAGGAGGGGATAAAGGGAAGAGAGAACAAGGAGAGGAGACAGAAGGATGGAGGAAGGGAGAGAAAAGGAGGGAGGGATAGAGAAGGAGGAAGGAGAGAGAAAGAGGGAGAGATACATGGGGCACAGAGAGATGGAGCACAGAGAGAGAGGCTGCACAGAGTGAGCATATGATGGGCAAATGACTAGGTAGCTATATTCTGGGTTAGATATACTGAATATGACATTTTAAAGCAACTGCTTGAAACAAAGTTTAGTTGGTGTCAAGCTGAGGCGGTTTAACTCCTATAGTTTTTCTGAGAAAGTGTGTTGTGAAATTTCTCCAGCGTGGGTGTATATCCCCATAGATGGCATACACTGTAAGTATAGTACCAATTACTAGAGTGCCAGCAGTCACCAGAAAACAAATCCCTTGAAATGATGAAAATCCTTCAGGAATGTCAGGAATTGATGATTTAAACTGTGGTCTATGATGGGTTTGTCTAATCATTCTAGTGTAAGATTAGCATGCCTGAATCTTCAGTTGGGACATAGATTTACAAATTATAATTTATCATGGCACAAACACTCCCTGAAGTGTGACTATGTACTGATATTATCAACAACCCAGAGATTATGCAGGACATTGTCTACCCCGCTAATAATTCTTCCTTATCAGATATTAGTAAATGTTATATCTTAGCAAGTCGACAGAATGAGGTGCATAATGTGTTAGCGGCTTAAGGACAAGACAAATGGAAGTCAGGGCTAGAAAAGGATATAAAAAGTGAAAAAAATTACAAACAATATAAACAAAGACTCATACACTCTCTTCACAAACTCAAACTCACACATCACACAAAGTCACTCTAGGCCCGGGTTATATGCTCCAAAAAATAATATAAAAAATCAGTCAGGTTGCTTCTGTTTATGATATCCTCTGGTCAAGGCAATAGTCCATCACGTTCAGCTTTTCAGGTCAATGAACAAGAGTTGGCATGTTCCCCTTTTCTTGGGTGCAGAATCACAGCAAGGCCTCTATTTGGGCTTTGTCTTTGTTTGGCAAACACTGAATCAGCACTTTTTTGAACTTTCCTATAACAGGTGGTACATTAGTGAAAAAAATACTATTTATTTTACTAATTAAATATATAGTACTGAAAATGAATAGTACATATGTGATCCCATTTGAATTTCTAATAATACGTTTAAAAAAAAAAAAATCTAATTTCTGTTATAATTGTTATTATTATTATTATCATCAGTTTCCCAGAAATGCAGTCATTGCATTGCATTCTGGGAAACTGGGTGGAAACATGCAAATGAGAACACAATGCACTCTTACTCTTAAATCAAAAATAATTTTATACATGGCTCTTTTTAGGCATATACGCACTGTATTACACAGCTTTAAACATAGCATAGGCTTATACACAAATCATGAAACCTACCCACAGATAGTGACTATTTTGGATCTTAATGAATCTCATCAGTGTGGGGCTTGTTCCTGGTTCGTGTAGTAGATTGTGTGGGGAGGTAGTTTATCACAACAATCATTTAACTCATGGTAGCCAGAAGAGGGATACAAGCCCTCACCGTGCAGAGTACAGTAATATAGAAAATGAATAGTACACTTGTGATCCCATTTGAATGACTACTAATAAGTTAAAAAAAATATATGTATATTTCCTGCCCTGGTTTCCCAGAAAAAAAAAAAAAAAAAAAAAATATATATATATATATATATATATATATATATATATATATATATATATATATATAAATATATATTAAACCAAATATTTAATCTGCTAACTTCACCGAATGATGATATCAAGTCCATTTTGACCTAGAGAAGTGTAAACCTGTTTTATTATCCCTCATGTTTAGTAACATGAGGATAGCTCCATTGTGAGCATAACAACCATAACTAAAAAAATAAAAATAACCATGGCCAAGAAAAATCAAGCCAGCAAAAAATAAGAGCTAAATAATAAAAATAATACAATAACTATTTTATGTTGGCTGAAAATTCTAAATGACCCCACATGGTCAAGTACCTGTGTTTCTACATGTTAATGTTATTGAAGTGTAATTTTCTACTTCTATAATTAAAAAAAAAAATCATAAAAATAATTTACTCAGTCATTAATATATTTTGGGTAAGAGAAGCTGGCTAACAAAATTGGGAATTTAGGGGTTTTGTGTATGGTTGCGCCAATGTCGGGAAACGGGTTGGGTAATAGTAATGTGGTTGGATTTATAAAAGAAAATCTTAGATGCACTAATGTTTAGATAAATCACAACATAACAGCTTACCCCTTAAGCTTTACTCTCAAACGAGAGTGCCACTCCCTTCACACACATACTAACAGTGGCCTCCATTCAATTGAGCACATTGTAGTTACAATTGCCCATAATGGACCCGTAAAATAATATGCTATTTAATTGCCATCTTTTAGCTACCAGCAATCGGTTTGCCAGTTAGAAGCTCAAAAGCCCTGCGGTTGTCACAATCGTAAGTCCGACCTATCTAAGCCTTTTATCTTTCAAACCTGTAAAATATACAATCGCTATTCAATTGCTACAATTCCTCAAGCCTAAGATTGCCTTCAAATGGCAAATGTAGAAGAAAATTCTACGAGTACCAGATAGGACTCGCAAGGGGGTTAAACGCCTGTTCGTAACACTGTAAATGCAAATAAAAAAATCAATACTGCACTTTAAAAGACGGAGAAAGCGATGAAAGACATTAAAACTAATTGCACAACAGTGTCAAGCTTGCAAATCTGCAATAAAACATATCAGGCCACCCACATGGACTAGAACAGTATTGTCACTCATTTTTATTATTTTGTACATTGCCAGATTGTGAGTCCCATCGCATATCGGACTTCTAAACGCTCATTGATTGATGTTTAAATGCCATGTTTTCCTGATGTCATGGTCTCATTTACTATTGGATGTTTCTAAATTGGTAGTTACAGCCTTGCTTAATTGATCATGATCATGGCCTGAAATGCTACTTACGGTGCATGGTTTACGGTTTAGGACAGATAGCTGCGGGCTTGTTCAATTGAATCGATCTGTAACTGCTGCAAATTAATGGAGGCCAGTGTCTTGCTAAGCAACTCAGTTTTGTATTTACTAGTGCTGAGCTTACCAATCTGTGGTCTGTGGACAACCACTAGCTAATGGTTTTCATGTATATAAGTCATCCATGGAACAACTCAAATTACAAAATTAAATAATATAATAAATAAAATGCATAAAATGTAGTGCAAAAGTGCATAGATTCTTGAATGTATTATTTTAATTGTGAGGTCATACCACATTATTGTTGTTAGAATCAGCACTTCATATTATATTTTTTATAATTGTTAAAGAACAGGCATAAACCATCAGCAAGACCAGAAGCAGTAGAAAAACATGTTCAATCAAAAGCTAAGCAATTTATAAATGACTCTTAAAAAAAGTTGATAACTACTACCCTAGTGCCAAGGACATGCAAAATCTTCACCCTAGATTGTTCATGCTCATACACTGATGCAACCAATGCATCATGCACTACATGCAATTCATAACATTCAGCAATTTAATGGGTCACTATAATGCCCTAATATGGGCTAGGCATTGATCATTATGAAAATTAACATTCTGTGGTTTAAAAAAAAACAACAACACTCAACTTTAAATTTACATTGAAATTTTAGCCTCTGCTGCTGATGATAACCACCTACGATAATGTCAATGGAGGAAGTAGCTTTGTCTAGCAGATCACTGATTTATATTCTGACACAATTATCTCTATTGACTGGAGACTTGTATTAAATAGGTTTCCTTAAGCAGCAAACTTTTATTTCTGGACCAGTGTATAAACAATTGTTTATTCTCAAATCAAATATGAAATTTCTTAAAACCCTTTAGACCTGTCTCTCAGACAAACCCCCATAATGACTGTATCTTGGTGGAGACAAACTCTCAGCTGATACCCTGATCTTTCAAAATGAATTTGATATTAAATATTGATATTATAAAAAAACTAAATATTAATTGTATTAACAAATGTATAATAAAATAACTAGCTCCTTTTGCTAATGCATTACAGTAGTCATTTAATAAGTTGCTAGTTCTATCTTACCAGGTTCTGCCTTATCATCTCCCCGAGTAGCAAACCATTACAGATTAATGGATCAGCAGATAGGATAAATGATAAAGATGAACGCATCTGGAGTAAAACTAATAAAGATTAGTGGAACTATAGAGAGGAGACTATGAACACATAGTGACATCAGACAGTGGGGAACAGCCAAATCAACATATTCCCAAGGCAAACTTTAAAATATCAACAACAAGTAATTTTATATGTTAGAATTATGTGAAAAGAAATAAAATGAAGTGATGTAATGACTTGTGATGAACATGTCATTGGCATTAATATGGTTTGATTTCATACACAAGAAATAAACTTGTCCACCACCTGCTGTAGACCAACCACAGAGAACAAGCAATATAAAAGAAAAACTGTTGAAGAATGACAATTTTTTATTGTCTGTTGGCAGCAGTACACGACTAGTAAGGATGATGCTATTACACTCCGCTGGTAGTAAATAACCTCAATAGGAAGTGGTGCAGGAGTTCTGTTTTTGTATATTGAAACATGGTGGTAATGCAATAAGGAAAGAGTTAAAAGACCACTGCAGTTAAAGGAAAAAAATACTTGTTTACCAACCATGTACCAAACTAGCAACATTAGTAGCTGTGTAAACCATGAATATAAAACCTTTTTGGGAAAATCCGAATTTGTGAAGACTCTGTTTACAGACACTAAGGAATCAATTTTGGTTTTGGTACAACAAATCCTGAGAGCTGGATGATGAAGGACAAGTTTGTATTTATTAGTGGAGGGAGGAGGGATCAGGCAGAAGTCCAAAGTATTTGATAGATGATAAGACTGAAACTAATACCACATCCCTTACCCCTCACTGGCCCAGAAGCAGAGCATCCAACCATATCTCTCCAGAAATGTAAATGTCGCTCTCAAACACTCACACATGCAATGTCCACCAATGATATATCGGTCTCTCAACTAGCTGTATGACACATTTTTCAAGCAGATCAGCGGTCCTTTAAAGGTGTACTGTAATTACAACTTGAAAATTTGCTGTCATGAACTGCAAGAGTTCTCTGTCTGTTAATTTCATCAGTCTTGACACAGAAACTGGTTTCCAAGTTTCACACAAGATTTTACTTCACCATTAACTAACATTAAAAATGTATGTGCAAGATAGTTCCCTCAATCATGCCCACTTGTGTGCTGTTTTCTCCCTTCCTCTTTATTGGCAGATGATTGTACAGATGACATAAACAATCATCATAGATTGCCTTGATTATGCTTTCTAAATTACCTGTAACATGCTAACTTTGGAGAGGTGAGCTTATGGGATCCATCCATTCTTCTAGAAAGTAATTTGGACTGCATCATAAATACTACGCGTGGAGACTCCATGCCCCTATGATTGTCATTTGGACAGTAGTGTCCAACACCAGGGACACAGGGAGGAGTTCAGCAGAGGCTATGACTGAGGGAGACCTATGTTTTTAAATGATATTTTCTTGCTAAAAGCTTTCTTTTATTGAGAGCACGAAGCTCAGCATATCAGTACAAAATTGAATGGGGTCAACATGCATTCATATTTCAACAACTGTTACATTTATACAATATCATTTGCCTATATGAGAACCGTTGATCTTACGACTCTCTAGCTGCTCATTTTCTTCTTTTCAGTGCTTGAAGTAACACCTTTCTCAAGGTATTTATCAATTATTCTACCAGTCCTTGCCCGGAGGAAAGTTCTGCTTGGGTGTTTAAATATACACAGCCTTATTAAATTGAGATTCGGTCAATTGAAAAGGGCTCTATATAAGCACAGAGCATATGTTTTTTACAGATGTTTTTAGTTAGTGAACTTCTATCCAAAAGCAAGCTCTTCACTAACTAAAAACTTCTGTAAAGAAAATATGCTCTGTGCTTATATAGAGCCCTATTCAATTGGCCGAATCTCAATTAAATAAGGCTGATCAATTCTTGAGTAAAGGCTCCTTACTTCTATCAGATATTATTGTCTGCAATTAGCTTTCAACTAAGAAAACACTCAACCAACATTGAATAAAATGAAAATAAAAACGAACACAAAAAGTAACCTTTATTTTATCAGGATTTCAACCTGTTTCTCCTAAAGCCAACGACTCCTGGATGTGTTTCCCTAGTACGTGAGTTGATCATTACCTCCTCAGGCCTCCTCCCGGTCTCCTGATCCCCCCCCAGCCTCCCTCCCCCCATCACCGGTGTGATATTCTCTCCCATGTACTCTCTCTGATGGCTCGCTTGGTATACTATCCGAGGACTCCAGACTCTTCGTGTAAATGTCTCCATCGAATCTTTGAGAGTTCCAACACACACGTGAACTTGAGTAACTGTTTTATGGCTGGAGAAAAGAGTAATTCTTATTGAAAACTGCTTTGTTAACACCTTAAAATTTTATTATGTATCCCCAAAAGCTTAGTGAATGGGCCCCAGTGAGTGTGAATTTCTTGTTTTAAGACAAAATGCCGACAATGTAGGTGCACATCAGACAGAGAATAGTCAGAAACAAAGCCACGAGTCATTCAAGGGAGGTATGTCAGTAAAAGGGACACACACAAAGTATCTGTGTGTGAAATGTAAAATTGATCTCCTTAAAGGCCACTTTAGGAAACATTATATTTTAAAGGCATACTGCTTGTATAGGCAGAATGCCAAAGAATGGGAGTTCAGCATATTATTAAAAAAAACATAAACTTACTTATTTTTAAAATATTTGTTTTTATTTTTAGCCCATGTGACTCCATTTGCAGCTCTGATCAAGCACTGCATGTCCTGCTTGACTGCTTAGTCACTCTAGAGAATTTCTATGTAAATTATGTAAGGGGGGGTACATGGATGTGCACAAAACTGATTCTGGGCTCACTCACAGAGCTTGGAGGGACAGTTTGTACTAACAACACCCCTATAATTTACCTAAAAACCTCCTAGAGTGACTTAGCAACAAAGGGGGACATGCAGTGCTTGAGCAGAGCTGCAATTGGAGTAACATGCAATAAAAATAAAAGTTTTAAAAATAATTAAGTTTAACATTTTTTTAAATAATATTCTCAATACTCATTATTTGGCAAGCAGTAATACACAACCAGTATGCCTTTAAAAACTTTTGTTCAGTGGTCCTTTAAGATTTATTGACAACTCCACATAGGCAGCTAGTTTATGGTCTATTGACCACAGAGAGTATGTAGACAGCATCACTTAAAAAATATATTTGGAATCTAGTAAAGTCACATCTTACTAGTGAGGAATCTCTCAACATATGAGTAATAAATACAGTGCAAGTTTAAAGGGAAACTTTAATTTCAGTTATAAAAGGGACTTTGAGGTTTGTGTAGTGAATTCAGGGATGGTTAATAGATTTTCAACTGCAGATTTCAGAGCATGAGTTGGAATATAAGAAATGAGGAGCTCCTCTACATAGCTGAATCCTTCATCATCTAGAGCTTTGTATGTCAGCAGGCCACGCTTATGTATGTATGTGGTCTTTAACAGAGCTAATGTAGGGCAAGATGGATAGGTGTTATGTGGCAGGAACAAGGTTGTTTTGTCAATAACCTAGTGGCAGTGTTCTGTACCAACCGTAAGTGATATAGCTCATTTGACAGTCCTAGACCATGGTACAGTTGACTCTCATTTATCCGGCACCCATGGGAATTGGTAGGTGCCGGATAAATGTAGTTTCTGGTTGCTTGAGAGTTACTATTAAAAGAGTCCTAGATTAGCTGCACATAGGATGCTCTGCTAAGTATATTTGTCAGTGAGGCTGTTCTAGCAGCAGCTTTCACTCCTTACTTACACACACGTTCGGCTGGAGGATGCAGTGCTGAACCTTGGAAATGTAACGCCAACACTGCACTGGCTCAGTCACTCATGTCTGTGTGCTTCCGGGTAACATTGGATTGCAGAGACATACAGCGGATTAAACCTAGGTTCCTGTAAGCATTATGTGGCATGACAACCCGGCTCTTGGCATTTATTGAGCCCTGTACATTTTTATTTTTATTTAAAGTACAGTATTCCATTTTTTTTTCTGGTTGCTTAAGTTGTGGTTAACTGAGAGTCGACTGTAGTTGCAATTGTCAAGTTGTGACCATACAAAGGTATGAACCAACGTAGGGAGGTATTCCAGTGCTTTTTCATGGTGTATCAAGTACTTTGTCCTGGCTATATGAAAAAGTGAGGTTTTGATCACAGCTAACACTTGAGAGATGAGATTTCCATTCAGTTCTATTGAAAGGACCTAATCTCTGAAAGGCAGTTTTTCATAAGAAACAAAAACGAATCTACATCCTTGGTCCCATCCCCATTATAACTGCATCTAATAACATTTTACCCATACAGCACATATGACAGTAGAGTACATACTATAGAACAGTTATGGGCTATCTATTTCACTAGTAGAGCAACTTAGGCGGCTTCTGAGTCCTTAAAATTACCACATTTTTTAAATCACTAAGGTTGAGATATAAAAGTTTATAATTCGGGAGAAATGATATGCAGACTGTTGAAAAACTATATGTTCACACAAGAGAGCAAGCAGATAGCTGAACAAGAATCAGAAATGTTGACTTCAATGTTTTTTGAATCTATCACAATCTGCAAAGTGTTTCAACACTCATGGAGATACTAATCAAACAATCAAAAAGTGGACCACTACACTATATATGTCTTTTGCTGTGCATAGGCTATGGAAATAGTCTGCAATTTAAACTAAACAAAGTTTAAAAAAAATTCTTAGCGTTTAAGTTGTCTGTTTTTTCCTCAAGCATATCTGGATATTTCCTTCTACCTGTATCTATCATGGGGCGTGACCAGGTTTTCCTGTGTGCTGGACTAAAAATAAAGCCTCAGTCTAGGTTCTACTTCAGACAGAGCATGCTCAATAAAGGGGTGGAACTATGATGGCTCATTCACTGTCCCTGACGCGGCCTATAGGGCAGCTGCAAGCATGTTACCTCTGGGTAGGCAGTGGGGACGGAGCTAATGATGTCATGGGGCAGGGCCAGTGACATCAGCACAACTAGCTTCCAATTCCATGATAGTCCAGCACACAGGCAATCAATACCCCTGATAGAAACAGGAAGGAGGAGATACACAGCTCTGCATGAGGGGAATACTGACAGCTTAAAAGCTAAGAAAAAAATGTTTATTTTAAACTGCATACTGTTTTTAATACCCTATACCCCAGCAAACAAACATAGGAGCTTTACTTGTAAATGCAGTGCACTATAGTGGTACTTTAAAGTGCAAGAGCCACTGTATCCCAGGTATATCTCACCAGCTGTGACAATCCAGGGGTAGGAGCTATTACTGCCCAGGGCCAGTTGCTATAGACTACAGGTTAACTACCCACAAGGACCTTATGAATCTTGGAAATCTCAGCACCAGCACCCTGATATCTGGCTTCTGTATCAGTCAGGGTCTCTCCATCAGGAATCAACACTTCCAGGAGTCTTAGTAACCTTCATGTGGTCGTGACTAGGACAAGTTACTTGCCGGGTGGAGATAGGATCAGTATCGCAGCCACCAGGAGCAAATAAGGGAATATACCATTTCTATGTGTCTCAGCAGTCAACTTTTATTTTTGGAAAGTCAAACAATATTTACATGGTTAGATGCAGGAGGTTGTATACAACAGAACAATGACAGGGAATGACAGACAAACACAGGAGATTGACACCACATTGGGTTAAACATAAACATCCTGTCTGGCACCTGGGAAAAATAGGCCAACCTCCAATACACACATGTCATCTCTAGCTGTCTAGCATAACAGAGATGTAATTAGCTTATCTGGCAAACAATGGGACAAAACCGATTACAATAAAATCACTGGTTCCTGTCTGTCTACAATGTCTCATTTGTTTAACTGTTTCATGACTATTTAGTTACAATTTAAACATAACACAGAACACAGCAACATAACATGGGAATTAGATATAGTATACAGGATAAGGCAGATACATATGCCATAAGACCATATGAATCATGGTGGTACGCTATGGCCCTATGTTTTGGGGCTATTTACCCCACCACCCATATTTCCCATGTGGCAATATAATTCCCCCACCCATTTTACAATGGGGCGGTATGTCCTCTATGCTGGCTCAATCCACCAGGATCCAGGAACTAGAAAGTGGTTTGTGACATTACTCCCCCCTTTCAGACAGCAGTTCTGGGGCTATACTCCTTAACGGATGATAGTCTTGAACTGCAGCCCATAGCCAAAGCCAGAGTCAAAGTCCCTTTCCAAATAAGAAACAATGTTGGCCCAAGTGGCCACTGCATAAGTCCCGGTGCATGTCCTCCTCCTGTAGGGGGTAGTAGGTTGGCCCGGTCTATGGGTGGTTTCCTACCTTTCAGAAAAAATGTCCACAGTCTTCAACCCCAATTGTAGGGTCTTGGGATCATAATCCAGTTGCACAATCCTTCCAGCAGGTATCTAGGCTAGCAGCCACCCTCCTCCCTTCTCCTTCAAAACATCTGGGATCCCAATCTTCAGGGTCCCAGGTAGCAACACAGCCTTACCCCATCTGAATTCCTTTCAATAACCCACCCTAAATTGCAGGCATCAATCTTGGGGACACATCCAGGGTTTCATGAACTAGGATCTCATTCAGGGGCAAACTGCTTAGGGAAAAACAGAGCAGGCCTCGGGAATAGGATGTCTGGATGGAGACCCTTTCCTGGCGAGGCTCACACTGGGTAGCAGACTTCGCTGGGGTTGGTAGCTCCTCTGGGTGGGTATGCACAAGGGCTGGTAGGGTTGGGATCACTTCTGTAGCTAGGGTATGCAATATCAGGTCCTCTGGTACCGTGGGCAGTTTGCCCGAACCCATTATTTCTGGGGCTGCCTGGAATGAAGCGATCCCCGTCAGCCCTGCTGGCAACATTGTAGTGCTTTGGAGTGGAGCCTCCACCTACTCCTTCATCAGGGTCTCCGGGGTCGCCCCCCTCTCCTGATAGCCTCATACCCCGATCTGGCATCACACTCTCCATGACATGGCATCTCCACCTGTTTCCTGACTGCCTGGACATCAGCGGTATGTGGTTCAAGACAGCTAAAAGTCCATGGGTAGTTGGGCAGACTCTAAGGGTTTGCACCATCCCCTGCCAACTGTTCAGTCTCCAGCTCCTCGCCCGTGGTTAGCCGCTGGAACTTCTCTGGTTGTTGGAAATCTCCCAGTGGCTGGTGCTGCTTAACACTGCTCCCCGGTCTGGACTGTTCATCCGGCCTCCCTATCCTGGTGAGTTCCCAGCAGTCCCTATGATCTCGCCTGTTCTGTAGTGGTCAGATCTCCAGGTACCTTCTGGTTTTCTTCCTCCACCTTATAGGGGTGTAGCCAACAATCCCTTTACTCTGGCTGCACTCTGCGGTTCCAAGGCCACATTTTGGATCTCCCTGCAGCACATCCGGGAGCCCTTCCACCAGTCCAAGCCTGTAGAAGTAGGGTCATTGTGATGCAGGAGGTTGAAGCATCTGGTCCACATACTGATGTTCCAAGTTGAGCTCCAACCGTTCTGCTAGCTTCCCACCCGGCTGGAGCCCAAGGGAAACTATCCGCTGATTTAGAAGAGCTGTCCACCTATTCTCTTCTGCGACAATCCGTTGCCTTCCCTGCTCCAGCATACTAGTGATCAGGCTCCTTTTTCTCCCTGATCATCTCAAGACTGTTGGGTTCCTGGAAATCTCGGCACCAGAACCATGATATCTGGCTTCTGTATCAGTCAGGGTCTCTTCATCAGGTATTAGCACTTCCAGGAGTTTCAGTAACCTTCCTATGGTAGTGACCAGGACAAGTTACTTGCAGAGTGGAGATAGGATCAGTATAGCAGCCACCGGGAGCAAATAAGAGAAGATATCATTTTTATATTTCTCAGCGGTCAACTGTTGTATTTTTGGAAAATCAATAAAGCATGGTTGTACACTAAGGCCCTATGTTTTGGGGCTACTCGCCTCACCACCCGCCTGGCCACATTTCCCATGCGGCAATATAATTCCCCTACTAATTCTCCAATGGGGCGGGATGTCCTCTATGGAGGGTCAATGCACCAGGATCCAGGCCTTGGAAAGGGGTCCGTGACACCATCATTAAATAGTCAACAAATAATTTACAAAAACTCCATATAAATGGGATCTCCACATCTCCAATTTTTAAATATGTTAATTGTGAATTAGGTAACCTGTGTGTGTTTAAATGTCATCATAAAACAGTATAAACTATAATTCAATCTATACTTTCCTTTCTTTATATCTGCATTCCTATTGTAAATTCCAATGAAAATAACTAGGGATTTGGAGCTTGATCAGGTTTTCACACTTAGTGATTTACATAACAACTTATTTTGTTTTATTGCAATCTGTACTTCATTTGGATTATTTTAGTTTCAATTGTGTACACTGTTTGCGTATTTGATTCAAGTCTAACATATTTTATGAATTGCATAATTGGATTTATGTATTCACTAATATTAATGTATTTGAAAATTAGAGACAATTTAAAAAATAGGATGTTGAATAGTTAATGTGTAAAAATGTGTTATTCCAAGAAAATTTAGGCAAACTAACCATGATTCATAAGATATTTATCAGATGTTTAAAAAAAAAGAAAAAGCTTTGATGTTGAAAATAATAATAGCCCAATAAAAGCACATATTACTCCAATAGAGTTGAAATAAAAAAATACATTTTTTCACGTATCCAAAGGAACATGAGGTTGGAAGATGGTTGACATGCATTTTCTGCATCTAATATATTAAATTGAAAATCTTGGCAGAAATACAAAAAAAGAAAGATAACATAATAATTTGTTAAAACAGTCAGGAAAGATTTATACATCTGATTTGGGAAACACAAAGCAATACATATATCTTGTGATTTCAAGTAGAAGACAAAAGTCAGCTCATAAAATATTTAATTGCGAAGTGAATCTGACATTTTGGAATAATAGATCCAAGGCAAGATGTATGTTTGCTGTGACTGATAATAAATGTTCAGCCAACAAGATGTATTGTGCTATAATTGTTCTTGGCAGTGCAACGTTCCCTCCCTAATCTTTATATTTGTAGTTATGTGAAACCTGCTTGAACAAATTGGTAGGTACAGTTTTCACAGGTTAAAAAATAAGTAGTAAATTAGCCTTAAACTTCTTATTTTTTGATTTGAGAGAAAACTATAAGTATGTCAATTTTGCTTGTCTCTTTGAACAGAATTAATATTTTGATTTGTATTATATGTGATAGAGCTAACTAATTATGCTACAACTATATTTTCCTAATTACTCTTTGTAGAACAATATTATTATGAATAAATATGTACTCATCTTTTTTTGCATACACAAAAACTGTGGAAACATTCATCATATATATATTTTTAAAGACTTAGACATACTGGGTAAATTCACTAATGGTCTCAGAGGCAGTTGAGGGATAGAAATATACGCCTTCCAAATGAAAATTAAGCTTTTCTGTAATGTAAAATAATAAGCAATAAGTAAGATCTTTTGTTTTATTTTGTTTCAGCCTATTAAAATGAGTGTTGTCATAAGTTATGTAAGTACTGTATGCCTTTATAGTACCAAACAAAATACGGGACCTTTATACACTGAAAATAATAATAATAAATCTTAATCATTCATTCAGTGGAAAACTGATTTATTTGTTTTTTATACTTTTAAAAAAAATTAAATTAGCAAGAGATTGCATTCTATGGGCCTCATTCTATTATCGTCCGCAGCCGCTGCGGGGACGCAAGGACCGGCCGCAAGCTTTCCGGCTATTTTATTCCCCTCCGGCCGGGGGTTCCGGCAGGCTTGCGGCCGGCGCCTTGTTATCTCTTGCGGCCGATCGCACCGGAGGAAAGCCTTTGATCTAAAACGTCCGCAAGGAAATCGGCCGTAAGAAAAGCCTGGTTGCTATTCTATTGCTCCGGGAACCCTGTCTGCAAGGCTAAAAACGAGCCGCAGCTTACTTGCAGCAAACAGGTCCCGCTAGCACCAATTAAGCACATAAAATAGCTCAAATAAAGCCATCCTGCACTTTGCGGAGTCTATAAAGTGATATTCGGTGTTAGCAAAAATAGCACATAATTACCCTATACTCAAATCCGTAAAATATATTTTTTTTAATATACGTAAAATATACATGTAAAAAGTCCATAGGGCTTGGAGCACCTCAGACACGCCCACGCCGCAGCCAAAAAATAAACAGTTAATTTGAACTCGGGTTTGGGCTGATGTGCAAGCTTGAGAGATGGTTACTTTTAATCCTCATGTCCCCCAATATGATCCCTAGCATTTACAGAGCTGTACAGTGCAGGCTTGAATTTATTTTTGAGTTTTTAGATTTCAGAGCTTACGGCCAGTTTCAAGATATGCGGCCGGCCGTAAGAGGAGATCCTTGCGGGGCCTTATAATAGAATCGCGAGTTAATAGAACCCCCGCAAGGAATCGCAGCCTTACGGCCGATTTACGGCCGATAATAGAATGAGGCCCTATATGTCTAATTATTGACAATTTCCAATATATATGAAATATGATATTCCACACTGATCATCAAGTAAAACAAACAACATAGTTTTAATTGGTAAACCTGAATGTATCTTTATTTGACAAGGCAAAGTGTTTTTGGGTATAGTATATTTTATCATTGAAATAAATGTTCAAGAGATGTAATATTTTGCATTACCCCCACAAACTTAGAATTGTTTTTCCTTCCAACCATGCAAACATATTGTGAAATAACACAACTGCATACACATTTATTCAGTGATGGCTTGATTTGCCAATCTTTTTTTTTGCCAAAAGTTGATTGTCTAAATTATGGCTAACTTTACATTTGCTTCTTGATTAATAGGGAACTGAGGCCTTCATTCCATGACTCTGTTCTGCAGATTTACAAGTAATATTGATCACATTGATCTTTTCCAAAAGCCTGTCACATTGTTCCAGCCAAGAGTTACACGTTACATTATTAAGTGCTCATTAGACCTTATGGCTGAGATTGACACCTAGACATAGAGGCAAAAAAAAATCCCACTGCCCACACACCATGAGCTAGGGGAACCCCGGGGATTCCCCTTCCCACGCACTACCCCCTATGACCCCAAGGAGTTGTCAATCTGTGAATTTTGATTGGTTTGAAACTGAACCCTGGAAATGTTGAGTAGGATTGCATTCAAAAATTTACTCTGATTGGCTGAAATATGATTGACACATATTTCAGACAATCAGTATCTGCAAACACTGTATTTAAGGTCGAAAAGCTTGCCAAAAGCCATTATTGGCACAGAGGATCCTCCTATATTAGCAATAGTATTTTTTTTTTTACAGTGGCAGGTTTTTTAGGAAGATGCCCATTGTAAATGGTCAGGAAATTAATATTGGTTTAAAGCAAGATTGAGGTGGATATGATTCTTCAATCAATATTCATAGCCTGCTTATTCAAGGCAGAATAATGAGGACCAGGGCCTTATGGATCCCCATGGGGGTTTACATTCATGGGGGTCCAATATGTATAGGTAGGGTTTTAGTGTTAGGTTAATGTTAGGTGCATGGCATAGGGTTTAATGTTAGGTCCAATGGGGGCCCATAAGGACCACCATGGTAATGCTTGAGCACCCCATTGACTTTGCTAGGTACCTTGGATGTCCTTTAATTTATAGATGACATTGGTGTCCATCAAGGACTTCTGTGGCAAGGGGGTTAATTTAGGGTCAAATGCCTTATTCAAAGTTATCTGTGCCTTCAAACTCAGATTTCCAAGAATTTGATGTGTTAATTCTCTACAAATAAGACTGGGCAGTTATAAGAGATCAGCTACACGCTCACACAATATACAAACATGGATAATAATAATAATATAGCTCTGTGTGAAAAGCTACATATGTTTGTGAAGTATTAACAAACTAAAATTAGCAGCTGTGTAAGCCAAGAGCATAACATTTTTTAAGGTCAAATCTTTATTTTAGCAGACACCGTCTAAAGTTTGCACTTTTCGTCTAAAGTTTGCACTTTTCACATATCATGGCGTCTTGGAGCATATGGGTTGGATTTTCTAGTATGTATTAACTATTCTGGAGTAGAAGAGGGGGGGGGGCAAGATGGGTTACATTAATCGTGCATTTGGATAATTTTATATATAATTGCAAGATGTGCTTGCCTACTCTGTACCTCTCCCTTATACCTTGAACAGGAAATATTACTGATCTGACTGCTTCCATCCACTAGCAAAACGTGCTAAAATGCAATTTTCTCTGAAAATGCTTTCATACCTATGACTTACACAAATGATGATCCTAGTCTTCTTATTGGTCTTTAACAAGTGTGTTTTTTTTTATTTACTAAAACATGGCTAAGGTGAAGCTGACACTCACTAATTTAAACAATTTCCTGTGGGTAATTTCTGAGAGCAAAGTGGTCACTCGTTAAAGGGCCAGGGTAAGTGCTTTTCATGTTAAATATATTTTTTATTTCACCATTAACATTAAAAATAGATGTGAGAACAGCAGCAAAGCGTTGGCCAGAAAATATATTTAAAAATACAGGTTACCATTAATAGCCATTGTTGTACCCTTCCCACCTTTCTTATCGTCCAAAGAAGAACTAACATTTAATCTGAGATAACATTAATTCGGCAGACTTGCAGCTACATTAAATTCGGGCTACGTAGCCCGTAACGTAAATCTTAGGCTGTTTTGCTATTAAATTAGCCCCGTCACGCATCCCGCAGACGACTTGTGGGTTAAGAAGCAGCAGGGCCGAAAAAAAGCCTGCAGGTTGAGCAACGTTGAACTTCGCTCACGTAAATCCTTTGATGTGTCAAGCCCGTAACCTCTACTTATCCAATTAAATTGTAACAAAGTCACTCACGAACAAGCCCGTAACACGCAAATGGAGCCCAAAGCCAAATGTGTGTTCCAGAGGACACGCAAGGGGGTAAGTTAAATACGTAGCACTTGCAATGCAAATAACAACACACTACTGTACATTTATTACAAGTGAAAGTGATGTTAGGTCTTAGAATTACTGTATTGGTCCGAATATAAGCCGCACCCGCATATAAGCCGCACCTGCAAAATTCAAGGGGGAAAAAAAGATAGTACTCAAATTGAAGCCGCACCCTTAAAATTGGAGAAAAAGACTCTCTCCAAGTGATCAGCCATTGCAAGTAAAAGGCTTTATAATTAGTACTGTAACTTTTTTTGCAGGTTACAGACCTTACAGGATGTTCAAATCACTAAAACCGTAAATCTCTATTCAATTGCTACAATACCGCAGTCTCAAGAACGCAAATCGGCACCCTTAACTAGCAATCGCGCAAATCGGCAGTAATTTTACGTTTGCGAATAGAAGCCACACACATCACTCGCAAGCTCGTAAATCGTCAGTGATTTTTTTTACGGTTGCGAATATAACCCCCACTGTAACTCGCAAACTCAAAAATTTGAAAAAAGGAGCAGCTTATATTCAGACCAATACGTTAATAGCACAACATTCTCAAGCCCGCAAATTGGATCAGAAAAATACTTAATTTCATGTATATTCATGTTATATTGATCCTGGCAATCAATGTGTTAATACATATAGTGTAATTCGCATTGTGACTGGAATGGGGGTTTCCTCGTAGAACATAATTGAACCCTGAAGGACTTTGACATCCAACCTCCATTTTCTTGTGACGCAATGCTGACGAACTCCATTGGCTCCATCTAAACCCCGTAACTACGGGCTTGCTTAATTGATTATGTTCTGGCCCGCAAAGCTGCCAGCCAACAGATGGTTTACGGTTTTGCATCTCCAACTCGTAGCTCGCAGCCCTTCTAATTTAATAGCACCGTAACTCAGCCAAAATTCAAGCACGCAGCCATTACGTGCTTCACGTTGGGGTTATTGGCTTGGAATTTAATGTGGGCCTTGGTAACCTGGACCATTCTTACATTGGAGAAGCAGGCGGTCATGGGATAGTAACTAAAAGCACCATATCCTACAGAGCATTTTTTATGTTATATGCATACTTAATGTTATCTCATTTGAAATATTTGTTCTTCTCTTCAGTAGTACTCAATAGTGGTGGGAAGGTGTACAACAGTGGCTATTAATGAGGTAAACTGTTTTCAGATTCTGTTTTCTGGCTTTGCTTTGCTGCTGTTTGCACATGTATTTTTAATGTTAATTAATGGTGAACTATTAAATAGATTGTTTGTGATTTGCACTTACACTGTCCCTTTAAGCTGATCAAGTTATGTTAAGCTATGGAAATGAAAAGGTCCAGTTAACGAGCACGTTTTTTTCAGCAAGCCTACACACAATTTTAACATGAAAGAGCTGTAAGATGTGACCTCTCAAACACTTCACCTTAGCAGATCTATTCCAGTGTCATTATATACAACGCTGACTTCGAATTATTAGAATATATGATCTTTTACTTCTTTCCTGAAGTAAATATATATTTCAAGTCAAATACAGGTGGCCTCCATATGCCCCATGGAGCACATACAATGAAAGGTGTTTTAGCAGGTGTGATTGGAATGTAAACTCTTTCCAAATGTCTTTCTTTTATAGAGTTTTTCTAAAATGTATAAATCGGGGATTCCTTCCAAAATAGGTATGGTGGTGTCTTGACTTCGTACACTATTTCCCTGTGTTTAATTCATTTAACAACGTGCAAATTACACATTAAAGGTCAATGATGTGGTCACACAATAAGGTTTCATTGGTTTATTTACCAACTGATTAGCAATAAAATCAGCATTTCGTTTTTAACTTTTAGTTGTAAATAAAGTTATCAAATATACACGTAAAACTCAATTAATAAATAAATGAATAAAAAAGAGTAAGGCACTGCTGTTAAGAATCTTAACATCCCATGTAAACATCTGCAAGGAAATTGTGTAACATTTTATTATTAAAATACTATTCCTGCCATGCACTTAAATGACAGCCTGTCCCAAGGTACCCCATCGCAGTTGCATAATATAGCAAACCCTTGAAGTGTTCTAACTATGAGAGATGGGGTGTAGAGTGTTCAATTTCTGTGACTCCAAATTTAAATTTGAATATGTTGTTACAGTAACTAAAAGCTTGCTTATGGTCCCGCCATATATGTTAGTAACTACTAATTTTCCCATAGTAATGCCAAGCGGAAACTTGAGCCATGTGTGTTTTTTACCTCTTTAGTACTTTAAAGGCATTTTCTTTTATTCATGAAAGTATTTAAGACATTTTAGTGTTTATTGTTCCCAATTTTTTTTTTTTTAACTTAAATTAACACCCAAATCCTTACCTGCGCCAGCATATTTCTTGAAACTATTTTCAGGATGTACAATTTTATATAGAGTTGAAACTGTATCTCTATATTTACTCCACTGATATAGTTATTGGATCATCTAATGGCCAGGGCTCAATTCCTAGGGGGGGGGGAGCAAGTATGACAGTACCCCGCATAACAGCTTTTTGTGTCTCCCAAATAATTACATTTTCAATTGAACATTAGCTTTGCAGTCTCCAGATGTTCTCTCCACACTCTATTATGTGTCCGTGGGATAGGCGTGGGTCTGCCTAGGAAGCAGGTTAGCAGACTGGTATGTAGGAAATGTTTCAGGACAGATCTACTTCCACCCTTTCAGCCCTATTAAATTCCCTGAGCGCGTAAAACCGTAGCCCGCAAGACTTATGGCTATTAAATTGGCCCTGTAAAGCAACCCGTTAAGGATCTGCGAGTTAAGGGTGAAAAAACCCTACGAGATGTCAAATTTGACGTCCACAGCTGCAAATCCTTTGTTCTGTCAAGTCTGTAACTGCTATGTTCCCTATTAAATTGCAGCAGATTTCCAAAGAAGCCCTGGCGTTCAAGCCCGTAACCAGCAAATGGAGGGAAAAACATTACTGCCTCCAAATAGGACCCGCAAAGGGTTTACAGACAATATCTCAACATTGTAAAAGACAATATAAACACACCAGTGGACTTTAAAATATGGGGAAAGCATGGAAAGGAATTACAATTACTCGCACAATAATCCCCTAATGAAAAATAGGCATTTACATTTTTTTTTATTTCATTGTATGTTGGAATGGTCATGCATATGCCAATATGAAAAGCCATTCTGCAAGATGCATAAAGCAATTAAAGACACACTACCTGAAAAAATAGCAACACAAAAACATGAAACTGATGCCATTTTAACCATTCCTTACTCACAGAGGCTCTAATATGGACCCTGGAATATGATTGCATATACATCTCTCATCACATCTGCACTGTGAAAACAAAAAGTGGCCAAATTACAACACCACGTCATATATATCAAGTACCAGGCCAACATTTGATTATATGTTGTCCAGTCCTTCAGTCGTGTCTGATTTTCTGTAACCCTTTTAGCTAGGTCACTGCCTGTGCTGTTCCACAAGGTTTGCATGCCAAAGATACTGGAGTGGGTTGCCAGTTCCTCCTCTAGTGGACTGGGATTTGTCTGACCTGTCTGCTATCACCTGCCCACATACACTGGCCCTACATGGTATAGCTCACAGCTTCATTCAGGTACACAAGCCCCTTCACCACAACCAGTTAGCAATTCACAACGAGACCAGGGGAACATACACCACACTAATCTACTCTAACACATCAGGAAGGACTGCCGAGGCACAGGGATCAAAAGCCAACTCACTTCCATCAGGGGTAATCTTCGCTACGCCCATCCTGGAAAGTCCCACACCATTGCTGGTGGCCATGTGCCAAAATGTATACCCATTCCTATTTGGTGACCTCCCATTATGATTTGCTATTCAGCAATTTACATTAGTGTGGTGTATGTTCCCCTGGTCCCCTTCTGGATTGCAAAGAGTTGATGGTGGAAGCTGTGAGCTATACCATGTAGGCCACTGTAGGTGGGTACATCATATTAGAGAGGTCACACAAATCACAGTCCACTAGAGAAGAAACTGGCTCCAGTATCACCTGTCATATTCTTATCAGGCCCTCAGGGGAATGTTGATACTCCACAGTATCACTAATTGGACATGTGCATGTGTATTAACCCTTTATGTTGATTATTTATGATATATATTATTATATGAAATCTAATGCTATTATGACTATTAGTATTGTTAGATATATTGATCTATTGCATAGTAACTAGGGCTCATTAGTTTACATATATAGGAATGTGCCACATATTTGATGTATGTAGATGTCCCATAACCACAACCATTTAAAACACACTGACACAATTAGAATGGTATAACAAAGCTTTACTTCATACAAAGAGCACAATGAGAAATTTACAAGACTGTGCATTTATATCATGGGTGCGGTGTGGGTGGATCCTGGGAGAGCAAGAGGCTTGGGTGACAAAGGGGATACCTACAGGGGGTACTGTCATAGGCATGATGCATAGCACCTACCAGGGTTACATGTGGTCACTTCACCACTGCAACTGGAATCTGATGAAAAAATAATTCCATTTAATTGAAGAAACCATTAAAGAGATATCTAAGTGAGCTGGATTAATACATTTCTGTACTCTATAGGCAAAAAGCAGCCTATGTGTATGCACACATCTCATAAAACATTTTATTTGTATTAATATCTAAAAATCTGTCTAATGATTATGTTGACACCTCCAGGGGGTGTCTAAACAGGCATCTGAACCCGCCCGCCAAATCAGCATGCAGCATCCAGGGAGCAATATTAACCCACTATTTACCTGCTCTTGCTTGCTCAGCCAATATCCTTGCAGCTTCGTTCTTGCAGCTCCTTCACATGTCAGTGATACACTACATTTCCCAGCTGCTTTGCACCCCAGACTGGTGGGTCCTCTTCCTTTCTCCTCCCCCAGTTCCTGCTGGGCAGGAGTTTGCTCCTCCACTTCATGATCCGATGGAACCGATGCCCCTGCCTCTGACATAGACCTCCTAAATGCTGAAAGAGATAAAAGAGAGGTATATGTCATTAGTATGATGAATAAAACATTGTTTTGTGTGCATTCCTAACTATCTGACATCTAGGCTTGAACCTGGATGATACTCGTAATTGCAACTCAGATTAGCTATCATTTGCTAGATGTGATCTATTCTTTGGTTCATGGTCGTTTTTGGCTCCCAACGCTATCTTGCTTCCGGCTGCATTCTGTAACTATACAGGCTGCAGTAGGCACACCAATAAATTAACTCTCTATTGCTTGATTACTGTTTTGTGCCCAGGAATGACATTGATTTGTCAGCTTCATGTATTTAATAACGCAGTCATCTATGTCTTGCTAATTACATGAAGCTGACAGTGTCAGTGTTCTTGTTGGTCATCGTGTACATGTGTAGTGCTTGTGCCGCACATGTGGTGTATGTGATATTCACCTGACATGGAGGATGGGCCCTGTTGTGCCACCAGGCTTGAAGCTCCAGTGGTGGCACCTGTCTCAGAAGGTCCTTGGCGATCCTCTCCCACTCCTTATAGGTCACAGTCTGGTTCTTGTCCTCCTTAGCCATCATCCTCCTCACCTTGGCCGTGATGTTGTCAAACCGGTGCTGTGCCTACTGCTGTCACCTCAGCCGCTACCTCCTTCCATGCCTGAGCCCTAGGCCCTGGCCTAACTTCCTTCCCCCCTGCAAGAATCACGGGGCGGCCATGGATAGCACCGAGGAGGACCACATGCTCCCGGTGCGTGTAATTGTGGGCCCTGTGCTTGCCCTTAGCCTCTTGCCCTCCCGACTGTGGACGAGGACCCTTGCCTCCCTGACCTGTCCTGAGGCCTGACCCTTCCCTGAACTACCACGCTCCCTTTCCCCTTTTTCCCTTTCCTAAGTGTGCCTGGTGCTAGGGCCACCTTGCCACCAACCACCTCTACACTCCCGTCCTCCTCCTCCGTCTCCACCTCCTCCGCCACCTCCTCTGCCTCCACCTCCTCCTCCACTTCCTCTACCTCCTCTTCCTCTTCACCACTACTCCCCAGAGCCACATCTCTCTCCTTTCTCTCCTCCTTGCCTTTCCTCTTCTCCTCCTCCCCACCACGCCACTCCTCTCTCCTACCTCCATTATAATCCCAAAACAAAAATAATAATAAATAAAATGAATTGTTGCTCTATATATAGGCTGGGAATTTTTTTTGTGTATTATGAATATTTAGTAACTGTTGGGGGATCTGGTGTTGGGGATGGGATGGGGGGGGGGTGTATTGAGTGACCTAACTATATGTGTCTTTATGTGTGTTGTTTAAATTATGTGTGTTGTAATTATGTGTAATCTGTAAATATGTGTAATCGATTAAGTGTAAAATCGTACGTAATAGAATATAAATGAACAAAACCACAAAATACTTCTCTCCAAACTCTCCTACTCTTTCTCTGACTCTCACTCCATGACCTGTGTGCTAGTTTGAAAGAAAATACAATGTATAATCTCCCTCTGTCAATCATATTCAGCTAGAACATTTTCTATTGGCTGAGAGGCCTGTGCCGTTCTACGTTTTACCGCAATTCGACCCTGCCCCTTAACAGCTTGCATGCGCATTAAGGGTGTTACAATATGGGCTTGCGTCTCTGGCACGGAACTCGCTGCATGGTTTAAATTTAATAGCATTGTAACGCAACTGAATTTCAAGCCCAAAGCCTTTGCGGGTGTGCCAATGCCACTACGGGCTTTGAATTTAATGGGGATGTTTGGATACTTTAAGGATTACTATAGTCACCATATGTGCTTTCCACTATTAAACATGGTAAGAAAGCATATATAAACGTATTTTCCTTTTTAAAACTAATGCTGAATGTGTGGAGTCATGACCAACAGAAGTTAGGGGTTTAGTTTGTTGTTTATATACTTAAATCAACAATGGGCCTTGCACTGCATGTCGGTAATGAATATAGATTAGAAGCCAATGTGCAGCCAGTGAATAAGCCAGTGTATATGTCTTATTTAGCTACTTGCATGTTTTTAGCCCCCAAAGCATTAAGTTGTATAATTCTATAATGGGTTAAGCTGCTGTCCATGGAGTTGGAGTCCAAGGTTCATTACACTCAAGTCTGTTTATATATGTTTCTATATATATTTATTTAAACTATGGTAATCCCAGTAGAAAGTGAGCACCGTAAGTGAGCACCATAGAATTAACGTCTTTTAATTGTGGTGTTGGAGACAATGCCTTAGAGTTCCTTGGAATGCAAGAAGATCCAGTCAATCCATATTACAGGAAATCAGGCCAAGCTATTCACTGAAATGTGTGATCATGAGGCCAAAGCTTAATTTTTTGGCCATATCTTGAGAAGACAGGATTCCCTAGAGAAGACTCTGATACTGGGAAAAATGGAAGTAACACAACGAAGGGGACAGCAGAGACAAGATGGATAGATGAGGTCATTGAAGCAATGAGCTTGATGGAGCTCAGAGGGGCAGTGGCTGATAGAGTCTTGGATAATCAGACACAACTGAATGACTAAACCACAAGAGGTCCATTTTTTATCAATATTAAAAATGTTAACAGATTTTTTTAAGCCTTTACTGATGGTGCAGTTCATTTAGGAAATTACTTCACTGTCATTTAGTAGTGGTTGGAGTGAAGTACATCTGATGGAGGTCTGCAGTGGTAACACCGACATGCGACTATATGACTATTACAGTGATAATCTAAATAAAGAGACATGACAAAGCATTTACCTGTTAAAAAATAAGCTAGACAGTGACTGAACTGTTAAATGAAGAGGGAAATAGTTTCAATGCTGGTTTGGCAATTGCAACACAGGGAAATTTCGTTAGGGAAATGAAGATGTGTTGATATGATGTAATTAATTTAGACGCGCAAATTATATGTGTTTTTGCCAAGTAATTTGTACTAGTATCACTATTACAAATGATGCAGGTTCACATGAAAAGAACTCTATTAGCCTTAATTCACCTAATGATACAAATTTGCACACCTCTTTGATGGAGGCAGATCAGAATTACTGAAACATTTTTTCACAATGATTTTCTTTTGTTTGCATTCTGCTATACTAAGATAAAAAAAGTCGCCAATGATAATTCACGTAAATAATAAGCTTCCTCAAGCCATTATTTTTTGTGTTTTTGATCTTTCATTAATTTTGAAAGTCTACATTTTTCTCAGTGATGTTTATGTCCCTGTAACTTCCTCAATTTTAATTAGATACAGATTAAAGATTAAATAGATTACAGTAATATCTGCCAAGCATGTCCCAAGTGATATGCTACTCACAATAATTGACCCAGACAACTTGTTGGGGAAAAACAGGCCACAGCGCTTTTTAGATAACCAGAAACCATAAATAAGTAAATAAATAACAAAACAAGAAAAAAACTGATGGTGGGAGCCAGGTCAGAGACAGTACTCTCTACTCCCTGAACACAACATCCAGGGCCTACTGTGATGGCACAGCCATACCACTGTAGGGTAGGGACTTACCCACTTCAATATTGACCTGCCAATTTACCTCTCCATCTGCTATTGTGACAACATCTACAATTACTTTCCTATATATATATATATATATATATATATATATTTTTTTTTTTTACAGCAACATTACTATATATTATCAAAGCTCAGCCATAACTCTTAACACAATTTAATCTTGAATAAACCTCTCTCATTATTCCTACGGGGGAGGCGGCAGGTGGGTACGTCACTAGTGGGTAGCTGGGAACGGAAAGATCGAATGGCGCAAAACAAGCCTGCAAAAATGTCTCCACCCCCAAGCTAGCCACTTCCTCTTCCTATTCCCATTCCTGACGGGTCAAGGGGCTCCTCCCCCCAACCCAGGGAACATGTGAGCTATCCACAGCGCTACATTACCCAAGCATGTCCCAAGTACATCTCATGGACCAGCCATTTGATGGATGTGATGCCCAGGTCATTACCACTGGCATGAATCAGCATAAAGGCTGGTGGCCAAAAGTCAATGGCCGTAGGGAACAACAGACCTTCATATACACCGAATCATGCTTCCTCCAATACCATGATAATGTCAACAGGGGGGAAAGATATAGGCTGCCTGCTATATAGCTCAAGGTCAATTAAAAGAAGAATGCAAGTCAAACCCTCACATCTTCCTTAATAGCTAGAGACAATCTCCGACAAAATATCCTTCCCATGTGTATGATTCGACAGGCAAAATTCAGTTTGCTCAATATTGATTGAAGTCACTTTAATTTAACTCTTTTAGTTCCTCTAAGTGCAGTTAAATCTGCACATAAGTCATTCAATTTATCTACTGGTAAATGACATTCCATCTTTTCAGAGTCGATTTCAATGCCAAAGAAACTCAACTTCGTAGCAGGACCATCTGTCTTATCTCCCACTAATGCAACCCCAAATTCCTACCAGCCATCGGTAAGTGACCAGCTGGTTCCACTAATAGGAATTCATCCAAATAATTCACCACTGAAGCATAACCGGATTCACACCGGAACATAAAATTTTCCTCCAAAACAACAACCCGGGCGATGATGACTCTCAGGGTACACCAGCAAAGGTCACAAAGCAGACTCCACAACAACCTTGGCCATGAGACCACCTTCTCCCACCAATGATATGGCTGTATCGAAGGATATATATGACACTGGTGAAAATTCCTTATCAATTCCATTATCCACATAATTGATGAATCAATCTAAAGTTTCCAGGTCCCTATTTTGGAACTTTAACCGCAGGGATCCGAAAACATGACACCCCAAAATGAAACCCCTCCAGAAGCAGCCTGGCAGAATATGCACTAACTGATACCTTAGCATAGCATTCTAGCCATAGCAGCATTGCATGGACCTTAACCAACGTTCTGCCCCTTAGAGTTTGCTTCCAAAGTTTTGCAGACATCCTTCTACTGTCTGAAACATTTTGTAAAGGCATAATCACATCCACATCCTGAGCTGGCATGTTTAAATCCACAGTTAGGAGCCCACTTATACTCATTGAAGGCATAACACACTTTCTCTTCAAAGCTGCATGATGCGGAAGGGGATATGCCACCCCAGCTCAAAAGGGCAAAGGACACCCCAGGACACGGATGGCCTAGATGCCATGCACTAGCAGAAGTCTGCATTGTACTTCCACCATACCATACCCCCCATATGTACAATAAGCTCCCCTTATTTCCTCCAAGTAAATAAACTTCTCACTAATCACACAGACTAAGATAGAAAATGCTTGTAGCCAATTGTTGAAAGTTCTGGGATTCTTACAATTATGTATCTCACCCCAGAAACCCACACCATCACTTTCCCAATTTTCTGCATATCTAAACGAAGGAAGCAGTGAAAACTGTCAACTAATTTGCACCTACATTTATTCTACTTGAACTCTTTTGATAAATGGGCACCTTGACAGTAGTGATTCGTCAGATAGCATAATGCCAAACCATGTCAAAATCCTCCTCTAAACCTTCCATGTGAACTGGGGCTGGTATGGTCCCAAATAGCTGTTCAGCTACTCTTCCCACTGTATGAGCCTGCAGTGGCAGGATCCACTGTGGCTGATCTAACAGGATTGCCCGTGACCCAAACCCTACCTGCCAACTGTGTAATACCTTATTTGTTAAGTCTGCCTGACACTGACCCACTTAATCCTAGGTGTCCACCAGATTACAAACCCACAAAGTACCATCTCACCTTGAGCTGTAGTAACCTATGGCATCTTGATGAGCATGGTATGGTCAGCAGGTTCCAAACGACCATCACTCTCTCCTTGATGGGACTTCATATCCCACGCCGCCTTACTTTGCTTCTGCCTCTTTTGGAAAAAGAGAGCCTATAGCTGCAGAAACCTATGGGCCTGCTGTCCGATCTGGCCTTTTGTCTTCAGGACAATTATTATCCCTCCTCTGCTGTTACATCTGCGTTCCTGCTAGTGCATAGGTATAGCTTACCTTACACTACATAACTCATCACTTTGTGACCCATCACTGTCTATTCGTCCCATATCCAAATTCAACTGCACTGAGGAGAGGCTGTGAAAACTTGATTTGATCACTAGTGTCCCTCGTTCCCCTGCTTAAATTAGTTTCTGCCAACTCACCTGTAGACTGATTACTGATTACAGACAAGCTAATACAGAACACCCTTTCCCATCCAGATAGCAACGCAGTTAGACAAACCATATTTGTGAATTCAGCTTACATCTATATATCTATAAATCAAGAATAAGTGAAGAACATATAGGTTTAGATTAACTTGAAATATTGGAAGTATAAGATTGAGTGATACAATGGCTCTATAATTTCCTGTACTACTAAAGATGGTTATAAATATTAACATCATGTTGAGAAGAACATATCCCAATAATGACTTAATTAAATTAATCTGCTGATAAATCAAATCACAAATGATCATTTTGAGTAGGCGTAAATAAATCTAGGTGTCACTATGGTATGCCACAAATCATGGTTACATCAGTAGTATAAATATTGTCTAAAATAGCTAATAATTGACTAATATTACATATAAAGAAATTCTTTCAAAGTAATGTAAATCCTACATCAGAACATTAACAATGTTAATATATTGTTAAAAATGGATGTGGAGAAAATAGTATATTGTCTCTATGGCATATTGATTAATAATCAATGTTTTCCCCAATTCATATTATGATCATTTGAGATCTTGGTAGTATAACTTATAATTGTGAATTGATCATACCTTCATTGATAATCATCCATCATATATATATTAGATTGTATATTGGGATTTAGCAATTATGTTCATTATGCATAATAATTACTTGATACATCTATTGAACCTTTAAGTTGACCTAGAAGTTTTGGTCAGGTATAATTCCAATACAACATACCGTATTGGTCCGAATATAAGACGCACCCGCATATAAGCCGCACCCGTAAAGTTCAAGGGGAAAAAATAGAAAAAAGATAGTACTCAAATATAAGCCGCACCCGTAAAATTGGAGAAAAAAAGACTCTCAAAGTGATCAGCCATTGCAAGAAACAGGCTTTCTAATTAGCACTGTAGCTTTTTTTGCAGGTTACAGGCCTTATAGGATGTTAGAATCACTAAAACTGTAAATCGCTATACAATACCGCAGTCTCAAGCACGAAAATCGGCACCCTTAACTTGGAATCGCGCAAATCGGCAGTAATTTTGCGTTCGCGAATAGAAGCCGCACACGTAACAAGCAAAGTCCGCAAATCGGCAATGATTTTTTTTACGGCCGTGAATATAAGCCGCACCCGTAACTCGCAAGCTCAAAAATCGGAAAAAAGGTGCGGCTTATATTCGGACCAATACGGTATAAATCAAAATGCTATGTCCAATTTTAGAACACACTGTATGTCTTAATACTTCTTAATAAGGTCTATATAATCTAGACTTATGTTAGTCTTTATATCAGCATAGCATCTTTTAGCATCTGCATGGTTTATGTTGACATCTGTTTACAGGATTCAATGTTGATCCTAATCAATTCACTTAATAAGGCTTATGGTAAACAATAGATATGTTATTAATAGTGGATTATATCATCTGTCATTGGCATGCTATATTGTATTTGGTATAGCTGCAGTTGTTCTAATATCTTCACACATAATGTGCACATTTAAGACTTCTATGTTATTACTACATATGATTCACATTTGTTATGTGTTATACATAGAGATACACTATACTTACCCTTCTTGTTTTAATGAGTACATTTACTTATGACCTTTTACTTTTAGGTCTTCAATTCTAATTGCATATAAAATGTGTACTACCTCAGTAAAAATCGCATGTAGAAAGAGACAAACAAAAAAAAACTGTGAAACTTTGTCAATTGTCTTAAAAGGGGAAAAAAATATAAAATTCCTTCCTGACTCCATATACTGGCAATCAGACTCCTCTCTGGATCAATACTTCCTCTCTAATTATTCAAGATAACCCTGAATGCCCTTTTTATAAAAAAATATATCCAATCCCTTTTTAAAGTTTTCTATCGAATCTGCTGTCACCACCTTCCTTGGTAGAGAATTCCACAGATTAACCACCCTTACTGTGAAGAATCCTTTTCTCTCTAAGGTTAAATATTTTTACTTCTAATCTCAAAGGATGTCCTCTTGTCAGTTTAAAACCTCTTGGCACAAAAAGCTCACTTGGCAAAGCCTTGTTTTGACCCTGAATATATTTATATAAGGTAATCATATACCCTGTTAGATGCCTTTTTTCTAGAGAAAATAAGTGTACTTTGGTCTTTCTTCATAACTTAGGCCCTCCATTCCCCTTATTAGTTTCATTGCCCTTCTCTGTAACCTATCCAACTCTAAAATGTCCCTTCTATGAAGTGGTGCCCAAAATTGTACTCCATATTCCAAATGAGGGCGTACTAGGGATTTGTATAGTGGCAGACTTATATTTGCTTCCCTTGCTTCTATACCCTTCTTAATAATGTACATGCTAATATTTTACTTGCCTTTGCAGATGCTGCTTGGCATTGAGCACTGTTACCTAGGTGGCTATCCACAAGAACTCCCAAATCCATTTCAATATCTGATACCCCCAGATTTGCTCCATTAAGAATATAAATTGCATGGCTATTTTTCCTTCCCAGATGCATAACTTTACATTTATTCGTATTAAATCTCATCTGCCATTTAGTCACCCATTTCTCTAATTTATGCATATCCCTTTCGATGGAACGTACATAAATTATCTGATTTAATTACCTTACACAACTTAGTGTCATCAGCAAAAATGGAGATAATACTTTCCAATTCTACTTTAAAGTCATTAATAAATATGTTAAAAAGGAGAGGACCTAATACTGAACCATGAGGAACCCCACTTACCACATGAGTCCAATCTGAGTGTGTTCCATTTACAAAAACCCTTTGCTTCCTGTCTTTAACCAGCTCTCAATCCATGAGCAGATATTACTGCAATTCCTGTATCCCTTAGTTTGCTCAATAGTCTCCCATGTGGCACTGTTTCAAAAGCCTTTGCAAAATCCAAAAAAGACTACATCCACTGACTTGCCTTGATCCAAGTTCCTACTAACCTCTTCATAGAAACTAATTAGGTTTGTTTGACATGACCTATCCCTCATTAATTATTGGTTTGATATGAGCCAGTACAAACAGAGTTCATAATACACATCAATGTTAAACATAGTTAATATATACTCCTCACAATGGCAATTCTTTGAACCATCAAGAATTAGCACATCATGAAGTCAGGTATATATGATCATCCAATGTTCTTATCTGATATACTATTGATATCTCATTTCAGCGCAAAGGGCATCAGATGTCTTCACTGAGGCGGAAACAGGGGCCCAGGCTGAGACAGAATAGGAAGAGCCAGACTATGCCCAGCCCAGCAGGATCCATGGAATGAGGAGAAGGAGAAGCAGCAGTACCAGTCGGCACAGATGGATCCAGGATATGAAAAGGACAATGCCTACATATGGTCAGTGGGGGAACTTGCAGTGCCTTAAACCACCCATTTTGAATTTGACCACACTGGCCCCCACCTTCATCAGATACACTGTACCCTAACCTGCTAACCAAAAAACCCTAACATGCTTTTCCACCGCATTCTCCAGCAACATGGATGTCAGCTCAACCCTACCCACCACCAACGCCGCCACCACCATCATCACAGCCGCCTCAACCTCTGTAGCCCCCACTGGCAGTCCCTACTGCATCACTCCCGGTGGCCATCCTTGGCGGCAACCATAGAAGAACAGGACTCCTACCAGCACCGACAGGATGTCAGGATGGTTAGTCTCCTCCAGGATGGGTCCTCCCAACAAACTACTGTGGTAAAAATGTTCTCATGCCTGTCCACAGAGTAGATGATCATGGTTTATATGATGTTGATATTTAATATCTATGTGGCTACCGTTGAGAAGAGTTGATGTAGTCTCTATTTAGTAGTTTAACTATTTATTGATACACTTGTTTATTTATTTATTTTTTATTTTAAGCAAATTTCATGTCCATTAAATCAGTTTGTTCATCTGCAAGGAAACTATATAGAGTGACTTTCAAATAGCCGTTCTATTGATGACATCCACAAACCCAATGCAATAAATAAAAAACATATATCATGCTTTTTGTCCCATGATTGATGTTACCATTAATATGTACCAATGAACCAATGTACACGTGGCTGTGGAATTGCATAGTCACACAATACTATGTTAATTTATCAAACCTAGCAGTTATAAATGTGTGAGTTAAGCATGTCATCCTTCTTAACATTATGAGACAAGATGAGCTTTTCTGATCTTAAGACATTAAAGCTGATGATCTTTGTCAGCAATAATCATATGTACGTGTTTAGACGTCATGACGTGATATCAAACAGTTATCATATGGTAACACCTGTAAACTTGAAACATGATATCAATGTGGCTAAACAATATCATATAGAGAAAGTAATAGTACTCTTGGACTAATAATTCTAGTCACAGTTAAGCATTCCTTGTGACATCATTGTTAAATAAAGGTTGAGTCACAGTATTATAACCAAAGCCTACTTTTGATGTCAGCAGGCCGTTGGTAATGAAATAAGGCACGTGTTGTGTGTTTGCTTGGTGGGTATATAAGGTGACATGCAGGCATTCTGCAAACATATCAGCCATCATGCTCGATCATCATGTTCACCATATGGATCCTCCACTACACACTCTTCAGCCGCTGTCAGATGCACTGCAGTCTGCATGGCTCCAGTTACTTTTGCCAACCTTCCAGCATCTTATTGACTCACTACCATGCCATCTAGCTGCTGCATGCCCTCTACGCGGAGGATATTCAGGATATTAGCTGATGATCATAATAATGTCGGTACTCTGATGTGGTCAGGATCCCTGCTGTTGATGACTAATGTTGTGTGGCTAGCCCTCAATAAAGGAAATGTAATTAAAATAAATAAATAAAAAGTTGATTAATAATGAATTAACAATTAACAACTAATTAATTAATAACTAATCCTCATATTGCAGATCAGAGGAGATCTTAAAAGGTTGAACTTGATGGACTGAAAGGCTTTTTTCAACCTTAATTACTATGTAACTATGTAACTAAGTACTGCGTCGCTGCGTCTTTTAGCGAGCTGCAAATGATCTGCGTGTTACGGGCTGAAAATCCCTGCGGTTGCCAAAATTGTAACTCCCAACCCATCTAAGCCATTGATCTTTCAAGCCCGCAAATGTTACAATCGCTAAAATCACAAATTGGTATTCAATTGCTAAAATTTCCCAAGGATGCAATTGTCTTCAAAGCCACAAACGGCAAATGTAGCCAAATACATTACAGTTTCCAAATAGGACCTGCAAAGAGTTTACAGATTAGTTTGTTACACTGCAAAAGACAATAAAAAACACCAATGGTAGGCATTAGAATTCATTGCGCATCAATTCCCAATGAAGAAATAGGCCTTAAAAAATATTTTTTTTCTTATCATATGTTGAAATGGTCATGCATATGCCAATATGAAAAGTCTTGCTGCTAGATGCTGAAAGCAATTAAAAAGACACTACCTCTAGGCTCTAATGTGGACCATAAAAATACAAAGATAATCTTATATACATCTCACTCATCAGATCTACTTTGGGAAAAGAAATAGTGGCCAAATTACACCACCGCATGACATATATCAAGTACCAGGGGAATATTTTATTTTTTGTTGTTCAGTCCTTCAGTCACGTCCGACTCTCTGTGATCCTATGGACTGCAGCACACTTATCTATGTCTCTGCCTGTGCTTATCCACAAGGTTTTTATGGCAAAATTACTAAAGTGAGTTGCCAGTTCCTTCTCCAGTGGACTGCACTTTGTCCGACCTCTCTCCCATGACCTGCCCACCAAAAGTGACCCTACATGGTATATCTCACATCTTCATTGAAGTACACAAGCCCCTTCACCACCAAAAGTGGGCCATCCAGAAGGGGACCAGGGGAACATACACCACACTAATCTACTATAACCCATCAGGAAGAGCCACAAACAGACATGAGTCTGTGCTGGTGGCCATGTGCTAAGATGTATACCCATTATCATTTGTTGAAATCCCATCAAGTGTTTTGCTATCAATCAATTCACATTATCACGTGGCATATTTTTATAAGGGCTTCAGGGGAATGTTAATACTTCAAAGTATAGCAAATTGTACCTGTCATGTCTATTAATATTATATTAGTATTATTATTTTATGTATTAAACTATTGCACAGTAACTAGGGTTTATTAGTTTACTGATATAGGAATGTTACACAAATTTGATGTATGTGGATGTCCCATAACCGCAACCATTGAAAACACACTGACACGGTATAACAAAGTTTTATTTCATACTCAGAGCACACTCAGAAATTTACAACACTGTGCATTAATATCATGGTGTGGGTGAATCCCTGAAAGGCAAGAGGATTTTGGGGAAAAAGGTGATACCCACAGGGGAGAATGTCCTAGGGCCCAATTCAATTGCCCAATTCGTAAGTTTAAGTTTATACTCACTTAAAATCACTCTTACTATTGCTACATATTCGGCAAATATTTCTCACTAGGATCTTGCCTGTCAAAAATTATGGGATTAAAATTGTAAGGCTGGCAATGCTGTTTGCCACACAATATGAGGCTTTTGCTCCTTTGAGCACCTTTGGCGCTCATTGCACCTTTGGCGCTCATATTTCTCAAAATTGCTTGTAACCCCACTCTCAGGCTTCCTGGCTCTCCCCCTGTCCTCTCTGTGAGTGTGTTATTATATTTGTTAAATTTTTTTGTTTTGTTTTTAGGGGTTTTAGAGTTACGCCCTTGGCTCACAGTTGCATCCCTCACAATGCAGCCTAAGTCCAGCGTGCTTTAAGGGGTTTCCTCGCTTTGCGAGGCTTCGCCGATGAGCTCCTTAGTTGTATCTTGAATTTGCAACCTTGTTTTGCGAGGTCGCAAATGCGTGACCAACATCGCAAACGTTACGGACAGCGTTCTTGGTCCACAACTATATATGTGATTGGCACTAATTAATTCTTAAGTCAATAGAATGCATATAAACATTTATAAAATAAAACACCCAGAGCCATATTTATGAGTTCAAGGCATTTGGAAGTAACTAATTGAAGATGGCCCCTACTCTAGAAAAAAAACATGCATGTACAGCACAGTGCTAAATACGTAACTGCATGTACAGCACAGTGCTAAATACGTAACTGTAACAATATACCAACTCACCTGATTTCCATCTGCGAGCATTACTAACCATTAGCTAGTTCTCAGGATATCTCACTAGCCATGACCATTAATAATGACGTGTCATCTCACATTAAATGCTTAGCTGCGACCAGCGTCCTTGGTCAAGATGTACTATCACCTTCGACATCAGATATTGTTAATGAACATTGATATCACATCCATCAGCTATACGGGTGGTAGCACATGTTTATGGATACTTATCATAACAGCAATATGGGAAAATACCCATTGATACAGAGATGACACAAAGGTCAGCAGCCAGATTCACTGTTTCTTACATCGGACACAAAGATCTGTTCTCATACTGATATTGAGGAGAGGATCTCATGCTTCACTAGTGGATTTATTAATAGTGACTTTCATTAACATGCCATTGTGAGACTTTGCAAGTCAACCCGCCATAGCGGTATTAGTCTACATTTTAGCTAACAACAATCATGTCTTAGATATCTGGGTATATAATAGCTTTAATATTGTGGGAGCTATAGTACATTTTAAGCGGAGATGTCATTGACAAAATGTTTACCTGAGAGGTACAGGGAATTTATTACAATTACTTCATAGTTAAATAGTTACATAGTAATTAAGGTTGAAAAAAGACTTTCAGTCCATCAAGTTCAACCTGTTAAGATCTCCTCTGATCTGCAATATGCGGAATAGTTATTAATTAATTTGTTGATTAAATAATTATTAATAGTATAGTATTGGAGGATGAATAAAGAGTTAGTCCATCAAGTTCAACCTTTTTAGATCTCTACTGATATTTTTAATGTGGACTATTTATTATTAATTGTTAATTGATCCAGAGGAAAGCAAACAGAAAGAAAAAAAAACATTGAAACTTTGCCAATTGTCTCATAAGGGGGAAAAAAGCTAAATTCCTTCCTGACCCCAGAAACTGGCGATCAAATTTCTCCCTGGATCAATATTCCTTCGCTAGTTATCTAGGATAGCCTTGAATGCCCTCTTTTTTTTAAAATATATCTAACCCCTTTTTGAAGTTGTCTATCGAATTCGCTGTTACCACCTCCTTTGGTAGAGATTTCCACAGTTTAACCACCCTAACTGTGAAGAACCCTTTTCCTTGTTTAAGGTGAAATCTTTTTTCCTCTAACCTCAAAGGGTGTCCTCTTGTCAGTTGAAAATCTCTTGCTACAAAAAGTCCACTTGACAAAGCTTTATATTGACCCTGGATGTATTTAAATAAGGTAATCATATCCCCTCGTAGACGCCTTTTTTCTAGCGAAAATAAGTTTAATTTGATTAGTCTTTCTTCATAACTTAGCCCCTCCATTCCCCTTATTAGTTTTGTAGCCCTTCTCTGTACTTTTTCCAGCTCTAAAATGTATTTTTTATGAAGTGGTGCCCAAAATTGTACTCCATGTTCCAAATGAGGGCATACTAGGGCTTTGTATAGTGGCAGAATTATATTTGCTTCCCTTGCTTCTATACCCTTCCTAATACATGCTAATATTTTACTTGCCTTTGCAGCTGCTGCTTGGCTTTGAGCGCTGTTACCTAGGTGGTTGTCCACTAGTACTCCCAAATCCCTTTCAATATCTGATACCCCTAGATTTGCTCCATTAAGATTATAGATTGCATGGCTATTTTTCCTTCCCAAATGCTTAACCTTGCATTTATTTGTATTAAATCTCATCTGCCATTTAGCCGCCCATTTCTCTAATTTATGCAAATCCCTTTGTAGGGAAAGTACATCATTATCTGATTTTATTACCTTGCACAACTTAGTGTCATCAGCAAGAAATGGAGACACTACTTTCGAGTCCTACTTCTATGTCATTAATAAATATGTTAAAAAGGAGAGGACCTAATACTGAACCTTGAGGAACCCCACTTATCACATTAGACCAATTGGAGTATGTTCCATTCACAACAACCCTTTGCTTCCTGTCTTTTAGCCAGCTCTCGATCCATGAGCAGATATTTACTGCAATTCCTGTATCCCTTAGTTTGCTCACTAGTCTTCCATGTGGCACTGTATCAAATGCCTTTGAAAAATCTAAAAAGTCTACATCCACTGAGTTGCCCTGATCCAAGTTCCTACTAACCTCCTCATGAAAACTAATTAGATTGGTCTGCCACGACCTATCCTTCATAAATCCGTGTTGACTGCTACCTATGATCTTGTTCAAATAGACATATTCTTGTATTCTGTCCCTTATTAACCCTTCTAAAAGCTTCCCAACTACAGATGTGAGGCTCACTGGTCTATAATTCCCCGGATTTGCTCTAGATCCCTTCTTAAATATAGGTATCACCTCTGCTTTTCTCCAGTCATCCGGTAGAGACCCTGTAGTGAGTGAGTCTTGAAAGATTAGATATAATGGTTTGCCTCTTACAGAACCCAGCTCCCTCAGTACCCTTGGATGTATTCCATCAGGACCTGGGGCTTTATTAACATTTATTTTCTCCAATCTCTTATGGATTTCTTCCTGCGTTAACCAATTATTTAGTAATGGTAGTGTCGCCCCATTATGTTGCGGTGTCCCAACCACTGGTACCTCCCTTGTGTATACCGACGAAAAGAACCTATTTAACTCATCTGCCTTTTCCTGGTCACTAATTACCAGATGGCCTGTGTCACATTGTAATGTTCCTATAGCTTCCTTCCTGACCTTCTTCCCATTAATATATTTAAAAAATATTTTAGGGTTAGTCTTACTTTCCATTGCAACTGACTTCTCATTTTCTATTTTAGCCAGTCTAATAGCCCTTTTGCAAGCCTTGTTGATTTCCTTATAGTCACATAAAGCTGCCTCTGTTCCCTCCTTCTTGTATAATTTAAATGCATGTTTCTTTTTCCTCATCATGATCTTTAAGTCATTGTTAAGCCACATGGGATATGATTGTAACGGAGCTGGAACACGCAGTCCAAAATCTCCGCTGGTATACGATAAAATACCCACGAGGCACTACAGTTTCACCATCCCCGACCTCCCATATTGGACGACACACAATTTGGGAGTCAAATGAATACTGACTTTATTTTGTTATTGCGGAACTATATATACATCTCTTTGGCCACAGGCAATACACATGCCCATATTTGGCTACACACAATACAGACAAAAAGAACAATAGGGGGGTCACACCTCCCTGGCAACTTTGATACAATCAGACACTGATTCAATTACACCTCTTTGTTCTTATCAGAGAATTAAAACACTTTGGAAAATGCAAGGATCCTTTACAACTTTCTTATCTCTTGAATCTCTGTAATAGGATTATCTATTAGCCTAGGTCTGCAAAAGTCTGGCTAATATTCTGCAGAGCATCAACCAGCATACATATTGTAGGATCATATTTTAACCAAGAATAATCATAAAACAGGGTAAAACAGTGATGGGTTCCGCTACACACCTCCCCCGTGACCATAAGCCGGCATACACGGTCTGATCCCAACGGATCGGCCTGGGGATGTCCGGACAAAAGTATTTGTTGGTCAATTCTCTAGTTTGACAACCCATCAGCATTACTGCAATTCACATTTACTCACATTTCCCATATCCCCAGATAGCTGGGATCTGAGCGCACAAAACCACCGAATAGCGCTCAGATCCTCTTCACACAGTTCAATTGCCATGTAGCTAAAGTCTTTCCCATAGTTTTTCATTATATGAATGGGCTTCATGGCACAGTTATCTGGGGTATCATGGTTCACACAGGGCAAGTACAGAATGACCCCCCTGTATGTAAAGGGCCAGAATGAGTGACTTACACTCTGGTATGGCCGAACACTGGTTCCAAAGGGCAATATGTACCAGGGCCATAGTCGCAGGGCAGGAGGCTGGCAAACAGTCCTCTCCAAGCCAAAGTGGCGAAGGGCACTTCGTCACACATCTCCCCTTTGGGGGGAAGTCTAACCAGGTACCTGGATATTTTGCTGTGGTGATGGGGCAACACGCTGAGGGGACTTGAGGGGCAGAGGCCAGCGGCACTCTGCCCTGATGCCAGCTCTTCTGCTGGTATCACCTGCAGGACATCCTGCTCTGTACAAGGGACAAAGGGAGGGCAGAGGCCGACTGCACTCTGCCCCGCTGTCAGCTCTTCTGCTGGGGTACTTGGGACATATTTCGGCTCAGTAGCCAGGGAAACGTGGGGGTCAGTGGGGGTTAACATTTCCTCTGTTAACCCTGGGGCCACATTAGAAGTTAGCTGGGGAGGGGAATTTGTACTTACCCCCTCCTCCGGTTGTCCCAGTGACGGTAGTTGGGGATCTGGACAAGCTGTGGGCGCAGAGACCACGGTCCCATCTGCGCCGTCTGGGAGATTGGTGTCTCCCCTGGTTAGGGTAAACTGTTGCTGGGGGGGAAGGATGACACCTTCTGCCCCCTGTGTTTCACACTCCCGCTGGGGGGGAAGGACGACACCTTTGGCCCCCTGGGGTACCCACTGCCGCTGTGGAGGAAGGTCGACACCTTCTGCTCCCTGGGGTACACACTGCCGCTGGGGGGGAAGGACGACACCTTCTGCCCCCTGGGGTTCACACTGCCGCTGGGGGGAAAGGATGACACCTTCTGCCCCCTGGGGTTCACACTGCCGCTGGGGAGGAAGGACGGCCCCTTCTGCTCCCTGGGGTACACACTGACGCTGGGGGGGAAGGCCGACACCTTCAGCTCCCTGGGGTACACACTGCCGCTGGGAAGGAAGGACGACACCTTCAGCTCCCTGGGGTACACACTGCTGCTGGGAGGTGGAATTAGTTGGAGTATTCCACGTGGAGCGGTTTCTGTTTCTGGGACAGTCTCTCTGCATGTGACCCTGCTGGTTACACGTGTGGCACCTGATGTACCGTGGAGTGGTTTGGTAGTTCCCACCACCCGGACGCTGTGCTGGGGGGGGTTTAATGGTGGGAGGTGGGTTAGCAGCTCCCCAGATGGACCGCTCCCGTGCCCGCTGCTTTTCCATTATGGATTTGTGGACATCCGTCATTAACCATTCCAAGGTTTTCATGGGAAGCGTATCTGGGAAAAAGGCCAGTCTGCTTTGGAGTTCTCTTCCAAACTCATTCTGTGGGGTAATACGAGGTACTGTAACCATGAGTTCCTTTCTGTCTGCATCCCTGTAGTCCGCGGCCGCCTCCTCCTCCTCATGATGAAACGCTGTCTGAAAACTAGCCGGTTCCATCCTGCTGTAACCAGGGGCGCTGTACGGATACTAGCGTTGCCCTCAATTTGTACTCCACGGAATGGTGTCTCCTGTAGCTGTCCTTCTGACCGTGGGAACAATCCCGCCACTTGCCAACAAATGTAACGGAGCTGGAACACGCAGTCCAAAATCTCCGCTGGTATACGATAAAATACCCACGAGGCACTACAGTTTCACCATCCCCCGACCTCCCATATTGGACGACACACAATTTGGGAGTCAAATGAATACTGACTTTATTTTGTTATTGCGGAACTATATATACATCTCTTTGGCCACAGGCAATACACATGCCCATATTTGGCTACACACAATACAGACAAAAAGAACAATAGGGGGGTCACACCTCCCTGGCAACTTTGATACAATCAGACACTGATTCAATTACACCTCTTTGTTCTTATCAGAGAATTAAAACACTTTGGAAAATGCAAGGATCCTTTACAACTTTCTTATCTCTTGAATCTCTGTAATAGGATTATCTATTAGCCTAGGTCTGCAAAAGTCTGGCTAATATTCTGCAGAGCATCAACCAGCATACATATTGTAGGATCATATTTTAACCAAGAATAATCATAAAACAGGGTAAAACAGTGATGGGTTCCGCTACAATGATTAACTCCTATTCATTTTATTTCCACATGGTACATGCCGATGAGTATGTTTATTTATTAAGGATTTGAATGTTGTCCATTTATTTTCAGTATTTTTCCCTGTAAGTACTTTGTCCCAGTCTATATGTAGTATTGCTACCCATAGCCCATTAAAGTTAGCCCTTTTAAAATGTAGAGTTTTTGTTGGCCCCTTACAACTCTGTTTTTTGTATTCAATCTGTGATCACTGTTCCCCAAGGGTTCCCCTATTTTAACATTTGATATTATATCGATATTACTTGTGATGACTAAATCCAAGATGGCCCATTTCTAGTAGGTTCTTGTATTACCTGGGCCAGATAATGATCCCCGTGTGTACTCAAGAACCTGCTCCCCTTAGCTGAGCTGCTGGTCTCATTTATCCAGTTTATTTCAGGGTAATTAAAGTCTCGCCTTATTAGAACTTGCCCATGCTTAGCTGCATTTCCAATCTGTAACAATAATTGTATTTCCTCACGTTCAGCTATATTTGGGGGTTTATAGCATACTCCCACCAATATGTGTTTAGCTCCTCCACTATTTAGCTCAACCCACAAGGATTCAATGATGCCGTTAGTGCCAGCATAAATATCTTCTCTGACTATAGGCTTAAATTCAGGCTTAACATACAGACAGATCCCTCCTCCTCTTTTACCTTTTCCCCTATCTTTCCTAAATAGGTTATAACCATCCAGATTAACAGTCCAGTCATGAGATTCATCCCATCATGTTTCAGTAATGCCTATTAAGCCCCATTTTTCTTGTACTGCTAATATTTCTAGCTCGTCCATTTTCCCAGGCAAACTTCTTGCGTTAGCAAGCATACACTTTATGTTGCTATGGCTCTGCCATTGTGAAGTGCTTGCCACTGTATTTGAGGCCCCTATTAATACCTCCCTACTGTCAGTGACCTTGCTCATTTGTTTGACAATGCTTGCAGATGCAGAAGATGTCTTCATAGATCTGAATTGTTCCTAAAACAAAAACAACCTGCAAAATAAGGCCTTTAAAAAGATAGGGACTGCAGCATGTCTTCACAACAGCATTCCTCAGTGGTGAAATGTTAAACAGAACCCTACTTGTACACAGAGAAGAGGATTATGGACCATGTGATGGGAATTAGCCATATGCATACAAAATATCACCATCACATAGGCCATGATCCGATACTCTGTAGCTAGGCTAGATTACGTTAACATTTGGGCCAACAGATTGTCACTGAGGAGTGCTGTTGTGAAGGCAAAGAAATATGTGCCGACCCTACATCCTCCTCCAACTTGCATAAGGGCCCCAATCGCCCGTGGCCGGCTGCAGTCTGCCTGGTGGTGGTAGTGGTGGGGGCAGGTGGAGGCATCCCCTTAGGAGGCAGTGACAACTGCAGTGGTGCCGGTGGAGGTGATGAAGGTATGGGGGAAAAGAGGAGAGACCGGGCTGCGAATGTGCTGGGGATGCCTCTGGGATGGAGGAGGCAGGGCTGGGGACCAGAGCGGGGCACATGGCATCTGTGTTGCCTCCTCTCCTCCCTATTTTGCCTGGACAGGCTGCTCATGACCTCCGCATGATGGCGGAGATGCTGACATGGATCCCCTGCAGACACTCCAGTTGCTGATGCATGATGACCAGCATGTCCACCTGAGCAGACTGGCTAGATAGTTGCGGGATGGAGGTCCTTGTGTTTGGGGGTTGTTGCTGGGTGAGGAGGTGGCGGTGGCCCAGTGGGGATGGGCTTTGGCCCGGCTGGAGCCTGGTGGTGGTGGTGGGAGCTCGTCCGATGCACTACTGAGGGGGTAGGAGGTGGTGGCAAACACTCCAGTATGGGGGCCCAGGTGAGAGACTCAGTCTTTGAGGGGGACAGTAGGGTTAAATGACACAGGTGTGGCTGATGATACTGCAGGTGAACCCACTGCCCAGATGATGTCCTCCTCCTTGGAATCAGGGCCCTTGGCTTCTCTCGGTTCCTCCTCCCCCTGCACCGGTTCCTGCTGGTGGGGTCTTGGTCCCCTAGGTATTGCTCCTATGGAGCCAATGTCCCTGCCTCTGGCTCACCACCGGACCCAGACCTCCTGGAAGCTGGAAAAGACAAAAGAAAAGTATATGTGTTAAGTATAATAATATATTGTTTGTGTTCATTCCTATCTGACATCTAGGCTTGTACCTGGATGATTCACTTAACTGCAACAATGAGTAGCTATCATTTGGTAGATGTGATCTATTCTTTTGGTTGTTCTTGGCTCCTAATGCTATCTTGATTCTGGCTGCAGTGAGCACACCCATACATGGATTCTCTATTGGTTGATTACTGTTGTGGTGCCTACGAATGACAGTGATTTGTCAGCTTCATGGATTTAATGACGCATGACTGATCCATCTATCCCTTGTTAATTCAATAGAGCTGAAATGTTAGTGTCCTTGTTGGTAATCATGTGCATGTGTAGTGTGTGTGATGTACATGTGGTGGCATGTTGGTGTATATGATATTCACCTGACATGGAGGCTGGATCCTGCTGGTCCACCAGGCCTGGAGATCTAGCGGCAGGCAACCGGCTCAGAAGATCCTTGGAGACCCTCTCGCACTCATTGTATTTGTCCATCACTTTGGAGCCACCAATTGGTGCTGCGTCTTGACTGGCCTCCTTTGTCATCATCCTCCTCACCTTGGCCCGGACGCCATCAAACTGGTGCTTTACAGACCTCACGTCCCTTTCCGCAGCCCACTGCTGTTACTACGGCCGGTACCTCATTCCAGGCCTGGTCACTAGGCCCGGGACTAACTTCCCTCACAGATCGCACAGAGGAGGACCACATTCTCCTTGTGCGTGTGGTTTGTCGTCCTTTGCCCTTTCCCAGCTTTTTGCCTTTCCAACTGTGGATGGGGATCCTTCACTCCCTTGCCTGCCCCTGAGGCCTGTCCCTCCATTGAACTACCACTCCTCCTAGGATCAGCCCCCCCCCCGACCCTGAACTTGGAGTGCCTATTTCTATGTCCCATCTCTTCTCCTCCACTCTCCTCCACTCTCCTCCTTCTCCAATCTGCTCCTCCTCCTCTCCTTCAATCTTCTCCACCTCCACTCCTCCACTCTCCTATTCCTCCCTCCTGTACCACTCCTCACCTCCTCCTCCTCTCCTACACCACTCCTCACCTCCTCCTCCTTGTCTCCTTCACCACTCCTCACCTCCTCCTCTCCTCCACCAATCCTCACCTCCTCCTCCTTCTCTTCATCACTCACCAGGGACAACTCTTAACTATTGGTGGATGGGGTGTGGGGTATAGGGTGGGGGAGTGTATATGGAGTGACCTTGCTCTTTGTGTATCTATGTGTGTTATTTAATATATGTGTATTTGTATTATGTGTAATCAGTAAATATGTGTAATCAAAGTTTAAGTGTAAAATAGTTGTTAGAATAATATAAATAAATTAAACTGTAACTTCCTGTTTTGATAATTTGCCTGCTCTCTCTCCCTCTCAATAACCAACCACTAACTCTGGGACCTGCGTGCTACTTCATGAGAGTCTACAACACAGTCAAGGCATGGGCGTGTAGAAGGCAGCTTTATAATCTCTCTCTGCCAATCATTTTCCGCTAGCCCACTTTCTATTGGCTCAGAGGCCGGTGTCGCATTATGGGATTGGATTGTAACTGCAGACCGCTTCTATTCTAGCCCACTAAGAGCTTGCGGGCGCGGATTTATGGTCTTGAGGCTTCGGGCTTGTAGTTGAATTGAACCAATCTGTAACGGTAGCAGATTTCAAGACTGCAGACTAACGGCCGTTATGAAGGCAACTGCGGCTTGCAATGAGCCTCTATGAGTAAAAAATATCTTCATTAAAAGCACCTGTAATATGTTAGTTTCTGTAAAAATGTGGACAATACTAACTACAATTCAGTGAGTATAAAAAATAACTATTTAGAATATGAATTAATGTAATAGTCATATTGTCCTGACTAGGCAGTGTAATTTAAAGCTATAACAGTTCAAACAGTTGTCTAGCTGTGATAGTTAATCCAGTGGTAAGCAGAATGGGTCAAAGTGAGTACTTTTGAAATGGCTTAGTTTCAAACTTTACATAAGTAATAGAGTTTCTAATACGTACATGTGGACATTAAGTGGTAAGATTTAGACATGGAGCCAATAAGGATGGAAGCCAAAATTTGCAGCTTGACACTATGAGCCAAGAGTGAGTAATCTTGAAACATTCACTGCACGTTTCCAAGACTTTCAAGCTACAGTGAGCAAAACAGAAAAGAAACAAAATGGATTTATTTTAGATATGGCTCTTATATTTGTACTGGGTCCTAAAATTTCTGAAGGTGGCTTTGCTGTTAATTATAGTCTATCCAGTGTTTTCAGTGGCAGTACATGAAATCTAAACTGTCTATCTATTTGGGTACCTATTGAGAGCAGTGCTTCTCTATATAAAACTATGACTATGTAGAGCCATGCTAGATGTTTCAACTGTTGTAGGGACAAAATAATAAAATAATTTAATAATTTTTGGAATGTGCAAAAGGCTTAAACGAACACTATAGTCCCATCATTTCAGTGGTCTATTTTAAAGAACTAGTATTAGTAATGGGCAATATTATTAGTACATTAAAAAATGCCAATCTGTAGTTTACCAACTATTGTAGACATTGTCTCAACTTCCTAATTTCGGGTCAGTCAATAAAATTCAGTTTTCTGTGGTATAAAAGTGTGAATAACAGTCCACTGAGTGGCGATTAGCTAATCTCAGCCTCCAGCTCGTCTACTTGATAAAAAACATATAATAACAGATATTCCAAAAATATAAATACTGGGGCCCTCATTCAATTGCGATTTGCCCAATTGAATAGTGCTCTAAATAAGCACATAACATATTTTTTTCAAATAAGTTTTTAGTTAGTGTAAACCTTGCTTTTAGATAGATATTTTCTAACTAAAAACTTCTTTCAAAAAATATGTTATGTGCTTATTTAGACCCCTATTCAATTGGGCAAATTGCAATTGAATGAGGGCCTGGTTCTTTAAAACAACATAACAAAATTATCAAACTGCAGGACTCCTTTAAATTGAATGAGAATATGTGATTGTGTGTTTATTCTTATGTTAACAAAATGTAACAGATTAGTCTGTGCCTTATCTTTAATTATTCATTGTCCTTTTTTTTACTTAAATTTGTTTGCTATAAAAATTAGGGGCATTTTATAGTATATTCCAATAGCTTAACGATGGCTCCTATTCATTTGAGAAATTGTAAGTTAATGGAGTCCATAATGCAGCTCGTAAACTAATTTGCTATTCAATTGGCGTCTTTTAGCTACCCGCAAACGGTCTGCGGGTTACAGGCTGAAAATCCCTGCGGTTGTCAAAATCCTAACTCTAACCCATCTAAGCCTTTAATCTTTCAAGCCTGTAAATGTTACAATGGCAAATCGCTATTCGATTGCTACAATTTCTCAAGCCCGCAAATGTTTTCACACTTGTAATTGGCAAATGTAGAAGAAAATCCTACAAGTACCACATAGGGCTTGCAACCGTGTTAAAAACCTGATCGTAGCACTGTAAATGCAAATAAAAAATCAATACTGCCCTTTAAAAGACGGTGAAAGCAATGAAAGACATTATAATTAATTGTACAGCAGTCTCATGCTTGCAAATCTGCAATAAAAAAATGATTTATGTTACGTTTTATTTCCATGTTACATTGATCCCAGAAATCAAGGCGTTAATACATATCAGGTCACCCACATGGACTAGAACAGTATCGTCATTCATTTTTATTATTTTGTACATGGCCGGATTGCGAGTCTGTACGCATATCGGACCCTTAAATGCTAATTGATCAACATTTGACCTCCATGTTTTACTGACATAATGATGACAGTCTCATTTACTATTGGCTGTTTATAAATCGGTAGTTACGGTCTTGCTTAATTGATCATGATCCTGCTCTGAAATGCTACTTACGAGTTCATGGTTTATGGTTTAGGCTTCCGGCCAGGTAGCTGCAGGCTTGATCAATTGAATCCTTCTGTAACTGTTGCAATTGAATAGGGGCTCAAGTCTATTAAAGCATTGTAAAGCTATATGCATTGAAATATTTATGTAGAGTAGTTTCTGTGTTGAGAAAGTACTAATTATCTATCTATCTATTTATCTATCTATCTATCTATACTGGGATGGAAAAATCAGGAGAGTTGTCCTGTGCCTAAATACCAGAAACTCCTTCTGACTTAAGTATTATATATTTCATATTTTATTATATACCATATTTTTATGCATATATATAAATGTATTTTAGCTGTCCTACAGAAAGCCATGTTTAATTATTTTGAGATGAAACATTCTTTAAAATGGCCAAATCATTTACTCCTGCTATTACACGTTATATAGAAAGGCATTGGTGTATATAACTTGTATTGCTGTTCATTTTTGATGTACAATCAGTTGGTGTTACTACCAGTCTGTAAGATTTTTGAACAAAGTTTTAGACATACACTTAATATGTGCATAATGCTCCATATAGATATATATGTGTTTTCTATCCTTCTCCTAGAGTTTGAGAGAAAACCACAGGATGAACCAGAGAACTATAGGGTCAGGGCAGAACAAGGCTTTGCCCTTAGAAGTGGAATGTCCCTTCAAAAAAGACATATTTGAGAGGTTAGGTGGGGCAGGAGGATTCCCCATGAAAGGTTGGGAGATATTCTATTGTGATGGGTACCTTGAATGATCTGGAGTAAGCAATGGTAAGTTAGTTTTTGCTTTAGTACATTTTTACCCTTATGGCTTTTTTTGCATTTGCTGATTTCTTAGGAAAAAATATATCCATATTTTTAAAATCTTCCTCATAGAGTGAACGTGCAGCTTAATAAGGGAGTGTCCACGTACTTGTTAACATTTAGATGTTCCAAAGCACTTGGAAATACTTCTAATTATAGTACCATTAATTATCCTTGTTCTGAGTCACCTGGGAATTCCTCTACTAACTCATTAATATTTAAAATATCATATGATTGGGAGTGCCCTGGTGATTGGCATTTGCACCATTACGCTTTTGATAAAATTACACACGTATGATGAACTGTTTCACATAATTTGTTTCTGTGGCTGACATGGAAACTAGATCAACATAGAAACTCCTGTTATGTGTTAAAAAAAAAGTTTAAATTTATGACACGGTGTAAAAGAAAATTTATGCATTCTCTCAGTCTGACTTACTATAAAAACATACTTAAACAGTTATGTTGCTAGTCAACAGATTATTAAGAAAACCTTTAGTGAATATATAAGGAACAATATCAATAAAAGATGGGGTGGATCATCATTTCGGAACTAATGTCTAGATTTTCTCAGATAAACTTGGATGGCATTCAAAATTGTAGATTGTCTCCAGCATTCTGGTAATTGACATGATCTAGAAACAAATTTAATGTTAAACATTTTTATTAACCTATTTACCTCGGAGGATATAAGCCCGAACATATCATCTTCAAGATTAATTTCCAAAAATAGGTCACACCATATGCAAAGTATAATATATAGAACAGTTTAAATTAATTATCTTGCTGTCAATTTGTAAGAGATGAGTTACTAAAAACTTGTAGTTTAGGAAAAACTTTACATATTTGGGAAGTATGTAAAAGACTAATAGCCTCATTCAATTTGGAGGCCGCAACTCAATCGGAGTAGGACGTATGTCTGCGGGCCTGCTACGAGCCCGCAGTGGCCTTATGGTGCTAATCAACTGGCCGGGCCCGCAATTCCTGGCTCGATAGCACACATCGAAAATCATGCTATCAAAAGTAGCATTTGCGAGCTTGAACATGATCGCTGATGCAAGGCCGTAACGCCCGTTACAAACAGCCAATGGAATGTGGGTCAGATTGTGACTCATGGTTCAAGCCCGTAGGACTTTGAAATCCAACCTCCATTTTTCATTGAAGTCCTATGGGCTTGAATTATGAATTACGATCAGACCCACATTCCAGATATAATGCAATATTGTTAAAGCTGTAAATATGATATTCTATTACATGCAAGTTCCATTATATGTATTTCCACATTGATTGCCAGGATCGATGTAACACGGAAATTAAACATGAAATAAAGTATTTTATATTGCGAGCTTGAGAATGTTGTGCTATTAATTCTAAGACCTCACATCACTTTCTCTTTGAATAAAAGTACAGTAGTGTGTGTATATGTGCATTTACAGTGCTCCGTACATTCCATTAAGCCCTTTGTGAGACCTTCTTGGTACTAGTAACTGATGGTTTGATTTTTGCCATTTGCAGGCTTGACAGAGTGGTTAGCGAGAGGGAATCGGAGCAATTGAATAGCGATTTGCGATTTTAGCAATTGCAACTTTTGCGGCCGTGAAAGATAAAAAGCTTTGAGGGCATTAACTTGATTTTACAAATCGCTATAAATCCCAGCCTCAGAGCCCGTAACTCAATCGGAGCCCGCAAAAAGTTGCCAATTGAATAGCAAATTAAGTTAAGGGCTCCATTTTCGAGCCTGGATCTCCCGAACGACTCCAGATACGCAACTCTAGTTCTCTCTAGTTCTGATTGTTTACTTCCCTATATCTCAGATCTTCATATAAAACTCTCCTTCTCATATAGACATACCTTATGGTAAAAATAAGTTTCACTCTTTGCCCTCCACCTTTAAAAAAACCCTGTCATGTATCATTACAACAATCAACATATTTAAGGTGCAAGCATCATCTGCTAAGCAAAGTATTCCAATAGCTTTAATGCATCTCAAGGTGTGAAAAGCATTTAGAAATATATTGCCAGCACTCCTGGGCAGAAATTTTCAGGTATAGATGCTATATGTGAACTGCTAGATATATAAAGCTCTGTATACATGGATAGTACTGCAAAAATAAAGGGATATGAATATTGCAGGTACTGAGATGCTTAAATGACCATTGAAGTCAGTGTGGGATTGTTTTCTGTCCTGAGTCCTTGTTTATATTTCCTCTTAACTCACTAGTATGATAAAGATGAATGAAACACATTGTTTACTTATCTGCCTATTTCTTGTTTGTTTTACTTCCATCTTGTATTGCTGGTCTGAAGGAGAAGTGTATCCTACTGTGGCTTGCTCTTCTATTTATTCCTATTGTCAAGTGTACATTTTAGGGTGGCAATCTTCAACAAAACGGAATAGAAATCTCATCTGAATCCATGGTTCCTCCATGGTGTTTCATATTATTCTGCAATAGAAATTAAGTATTTTACAGATTGTGTATATATATATATATATATATATATATATATATATATATATATATATATAGAGTTAGGTAGCCGTGAATGTTCAGTAATCCAGTTGAAAAATCAGAGTATTACAGTGAATAGTGATACCTTTTTTATTGGACAAACATATTCATAATATAGCGACAAGCTTTCGAGAGATAATGCCTCTCTTTATCAAGTCAGCATCGCTTTTTGACTTGATAAAGAGAGGCATTATCTCTCGAAAGGTCGTCTCTATATTCTGAATACGTTTGACCAATGGTCCAATAAAAAAGGTATCACTATTCACTGTAATACTCTGATTATTCTCTCTGGAACTACAATCAAATACACTGTCTGAAGCTTTGCTGAAGTCTCTCCACTACCTTTAGGCCTCAGTCTCTCCTCTCTCACTCTCTCTGGAACTACAATCAAATACACTGTCTGAAGCTTTGCTGAAGTCTCTCCACTACCTATAGGCCTCCATCTCTCCTCTCTCACTCTCTCTGGAACTACGATCAAATACACTGTCTGAAGCTTTGCTGAAGTCTCTCCACTACCTATAGGCCTCCATCTCTCCTCTCTCACTCTCTCTGGAACTACGATCAAATACACTGTCTGAAGCTTTGCTGAAGTCTCTCCACTACCTATAGGCCTCAGTCTCTCCTCTCTCACTCTCTCTGGAACTACAATCAAACACACTGTCTGAAGCTTTGCTGAAGGTATCTAAACACACTGTGGAGCAATTTCAACTTTTACTATATGTAATATTATCAATATTTGTATGAATGTTTCTGTGATATAATATCTGATGACATAGAAACTTTTACTAAGTGAGTCAATACCTATGCATTTGTCTAAACCCCCCCTTACCTTGCCTGCTCCCCCACCCCCAAAGCCTGGTTTTATTGCTTCTTATCTGTGAAATAACATTTGTCCATCCTTCTCATATTCTGTTGCAGTCTCTCCACTACCTATAGGCCTCATTCTCTGCTCTCTCACTCTCTCTGGAACTACAATCACTAAGTGAGTAAGTGCACAGTGCATCTCATCACTCCGATCATGTTCATACGCACACCCCAACTATAAACATGGGTACCACAGTATGAGCCCAGTGGCACCCAGGCAACTTTAAACAGGCTTAACAAGGAATAACACATACATCACAACATCCCCAATGTTAACCCATCTCAGTGGGCCCCTTTCCCCTGCAACAATAAGCCTATCTTATAAGGCTGAGGGCATCAGTCTGTTAGGTATTGCACAGCTGGTGCCTTGGCATGCTTCAGCCATGACAATACCCATGCCAACCTTCCAGCATCTTATTGACTCACTACCACGCACTCTAGCTGCTGTCCATGTTGTACACATCGCTTATTCAGGATATTAGCTGGAGGTCATAATAATGTGACTGGACCGTGTATATATATGTTTTCAACAAACATTTTTTACATTACCAAGTTTACTTACTCAAAAAATAAAATAGAAAAACATGGACACGATAATCCTCTCGGCAGGAAGAATTTATAGATTCTTGAAAGTTAGGAAATTGTAAAGTACTACTACCAAGGTTTTACATTTTGTATTTATTTTTTTTTCATTTCAAAATGTTACTAAAAAGTTTTTATTTACTTTCTACTTTAAATGATGGCAAAGATATTCATTCAGTTGTTTCTGACTCTCTGTGATCTCATAAGCTGTAATACACTAGGCACTTTATGTCCATGGTCATGCTGATCCACTCATTTTTCATGGCAGAGATACTGGAGTCAGTTGCCAGTTCCTTCTCCAGTGGGCCGCAACCTACAGCTCCTGGTATTCCTAAGTGGCCTCCCATCCAAGTACTGACCAAGCCCAACTCTGCTTGGCTTCAAGGTGCTGTAACCTCTTGTTTCCCTGACTGGAATTGAACCCAGATTGCAGTGGTGAAATCACAGCATCCTAACCATTAGACCACCAGGGAATCCTACAGAAGCTTATACAGAAGCATAATTGTTTAGGTGTATATACAGTATGTCAGAAAATGTCAAGTACACTTATAGACAATATTACAGAAATTATTATTATTATTATAGTTTATTTAGAACGTGCCAACATATTCCGTAGCGCTGTACATAAATTAGGTTCAGACAATGATAAATACAGATTAACATTTAGCAAAGCAAGGAGGGCCCTGTCTTTGAGCTAGGAATCCAATGTCCATGGTGAATTCCCAAAATACTTAGGATAGAAACTCGCAGACTTACAATCTATGGGAATTATCACTGCATTTAGATATTTATTTGTGCACACACTATTCCATAACACTGTACCAGCAACTGGAGGCAGTCCCTGAAAATGTTATTTTAAAACCCTACATTTTCTTTCAGTATACAAATATTGATGTTACTGTTTTGAGCTGTCAATAACCGTTTCTGGTCCATCCACAAACTAGGATTCATATAGTTTGTTAATTACATATAAGTCTCAGAGGCATCAGGTCCATTGTCTTGAGCGCAGTCTCCTGCACACTAAATATGTCTAGCTCCTGTGTATACCACTGCACTCAAGTAGATGGACCCAATGACTCAGGAGCTGAGGAATCAACTGACTTACAGCTCAAATGTCAAAATACAGTAGACTCTCAGTTAACCGGTACCCATTGGGATTGGTAGATGCCAGATAAATATCGTTTCTTGTTTCTTGAGAGTCACTGTTAAAACAGGCCTAGGTTAGCTGCACATAGGATGCTCTGCTAAGTATATTTGTCAGTGAGGGCTGTTCTAGCAGCAGCAGCTTTCCCTGCTCACTTACATACAGGTACGAGCGGCTGGAGGGTGCAGTGCTGACCCCAGGGAATGTAACGCCAACACTGCACTGGCTCAGTCACTCATGCCTGTCTGCTTCCAGGTAACATTGACTTGCAGAGACACACAGTTGATGAAATCTAGGTGCCTGTAAGCATTTTGTGTCAGGACAACCTGGCTCCTGGCATTTGTTGAACCCTGAAAATTACCATTTAAGTACAGTATGCAATTTTTTTCTGGTTGCTTGACAGTTCTGGTTGCTTGAGAGTCTATTGTATATGTAATACTGTGTATATATATAAATGAATATATATATATATATATATATATATATATATATATAACTATATATATATATATATATATATTATTATCGTTTATTTATAATGCAACAACATATTCCGTAGCGCTGTACATAAGATACGTTCAAGACAAAGATACATACAAATTAACAAATAGCAAGGCAAGGAGGGCCCTGTCTTTGAGCCTCAAATCCATAGTGCTTTCCCTAAAGCACCTTGTGGGATTGAAACTCGCAGACTTATATATATATATATAAATATATATATATATATATTAATAATATACTTTTGTTTACTTCCAGTGTTGCTTTAACAATTTAAACACCTTAGGTAAACTATATTCTTATACATAAGGGAAGCTTATTCACTTGTTCACCTTCTTTCCAAGATTCTACACACTTATTTCGACTTATTTTCTCTGTGTCTGTTACATTTTTATGTTTTGGCTTTCAACAGCAAGTCAAGTCAGGTTAATGAGATTGACTGACCATGCTCCCTACAGAGGATCAAACTCTAGCCAAAGACCTACTGGCCAATAGACTGCATAAAACACAGAGCAACAGCATTTAGTGTGTAAGAATGTTTGTTTGGTATACAAAAGGTATTTATCCTATAACCCCAAAAGAATGTTTCTTAATTCTTTGAAACTCAAAAACACATTGTAGCACACTGTTACTAAAAGTGTGTGATTTTCTCATGCAGATTAACTTTTTTTTTGGGTAAAGAGGAATTATTTTAATGATACTCTGGATCTTTTCTTGTACTTCTGTGTCCATGCAGATCACATGGTAACATTCTAACTAAGACTGGGTCACCAGCTTGGGAAAACCACTCCTCCTGTTTCATGTATCTCTTTGTGTGTATTCTGAGAGCTTTGAAGCTTAAATCTTAGGTATAGGCTTATTTTAGCTTTCATTGATTTTCTTTTAATCTAAAATGCTTATGTGTACTCAAAAAGCAATTACTTGGGTATAAATTAAATTGGGACGTATTACATGAGTGTAAATGTTTTCTTAATGTTGTTAAGTATAATCTACAATTTTATAAATATGAAGCATTTTATTGCTTCCTACCAAAAATATTGATCTGTCTGAACAAAAATTATTAACAGAATAGTTTTCCTTTTAAAAAATTAAAACATCTGTTACAACAATCAATAACATAAATAAATTGTTTAAATGTGGAATTGGTTACCGCATATGAAAATGAAACACAATACTTAAAGGGCCACTGCAATATTCTAGCTTTCATAACTTTTAAGCAGCGAGAATGATCACTACAAATAACTTTTCATTTTATTGTGATTAAGTCGTTGATCTCTTGTGACTGAAACTGAAAATAGCTGTTTTTCCCTCTGATCCTTAGGCTAGCACTCACCCCATCGTTTGATAACTATGACAGAGTGTACAGCAGTGGTTCTCGCCCTGTTTCTTTTGAGAACCAGATACAGTATAATAACTGAACTTGCTAGAGTAACTTGTTTTGCAAAAAGTGTAGTGACCATTTCACCACTATGGCGGTTTTGCTCAGAGGCTATGAGCCCCATTCCATTGCAAGGCCGCAACTCGATAGTAGTAGGCCGTATATCTGCGGACCCGCAGCACTCACAAGTTATGGTACAATTCAATTGCTCAAAGCCGCTTGTTAGGGGCCGATAGCGAAATTCGGAAACCATGCTATCGTATGTACCATTTGCGAGCTTGAACAGATAAATTAACCAAGGCCGTAACTCCCAAGATAGAAACAGCCAATGGAAACAGAGATCGTCATCAGTACAGCTTTGAAGAATGGAGGTTTGTTTTCAAAGTCCTACGGGCTTGAATTATGAGTTACGATCTGACCCACATTCCAGAAATAATGCAATATTGATAAAGCCGTAAATATGATATTCTATTACATGCAAGTTGCATTATATGTATTAACATATTGATTGCCGGGATCGATATAACACGGAAGTTAAACATGAAATAAAGTATTTTTATGTGCCGATTTGCGATCTTGAGAATGTTGTGCTATTAATTCTAAGACCTAACATCACTTTCCCTTTTAATAAAAGTACAGTAGTGTGTGTATATATGCTTTTAAAGTGCTCCGGACATGGCATTAAGCCCTTTGCAAGTCCTCCTTGGAACCCCTAACTTGTGGACAGACTTTTGCCATTTGCGGGCTTGGCGGGGTGGTTAGCAAGGGGAATTGAATAGCAATTTGAGCTTTTAGGAATCAGAATTTTTGCGGCCATAAAAGATCAAAGGCTTGGAGGGGCATTCATTTGCGATGGGAACCAACACAATGAATCGGAATGAATGTGAGGCTAGAGGCCATAACCCGATCGGAGCTCGCAAAAAGACGCCAATTGAATAGCTAAATAACTTGCGGGCAACATTTCCAAAGCCCAGATCTCCCAAAAGCTTAATTGAATGAGGCTCTATGTCTTTTAGCTGGATTGAAGGGATTGTTATCGCCGTTTAAGAAGAAGACTACTACTAGTGGGGTGGCAGGGGATTAGGTCTCCCATCATTCTATTACTAGTGAGTTGCCAAGGGCTTCAGTTCCTGTCAAGGCTGATCTTACAGCTTCTTCTGTGCAAGAAATTGAATTAAAACTCCTATGGTAAACAGTTTTTCTTTTTTTAGTAGTGTTTTCATTTGCCTTTTTTGCTGCTTTTAGGGTTTCTGAACTAGTGAAGCCAAATAACAGAAGCTCAGATTGGTTATGATTGTGCTGTAAACCTATTGATCATTTTGATTGACCTTATTTATTTGTCAAAGATTACTTGCAGATTTTCCCACAGTGTCCAGTTTGTTACTGATTCACAAGGATGGGTCATCATTATCTACTTTTCAATTTATTGCTGATTCCCCTGTTTGTTGATGTTTGAATTAGTTAAATTTGGGAAACATCCGTTTTGTATCGATGCTGCCAATGAATTGGATAAGTTGGTTTTGGGTGTTAATGTTGTTAGCGTTCTGGGCTCTGGGAGTAGAATAGATTTATGTTATACATTTGACCTTATTTGCTTATTTAAACATGTTTTCTTATTTCAGATCATCCTCTACATCTTTTGATAGTTGGCCACTCTTATGTGTACTGGGCCCGGTGAGCAGCATAATTCGAGATGATGGCATGCAGATGGGCTTCTCCAGTGACCTTCTTGTTCTGTGTTGTTTGGCATCCGGAAATGGGGGCAGATTTTATTAACTGTTGTGATATATGCTCATATGTCTTCCCCTCCACACATACTCCTAATTCGCACTAGGAATAATGATTTGGGCAGTATAGCAATGATTACATTTGATTGATGAAAAGCTTTGGGCAGTGATTATACAAGCTTTACCAACATTTATATATTAGTTAGTGAGAAATTATCCATGATGCTTTAAAACTGAATAAATCCAGTAAGAAAACAAAAGATAAAATAATGGCCAATGTTATGGCCAATGTTATGAAAGGGCTGGGGGGAAGAGTTATCAATAGGAAACTAGAAATTCCAGATGTTCCTAGATATTTCAGGGACGAAATGCAACTTACAGAGGTGAGTTTCATGTGTTCCTTATTCAGGAGGCATAAAACAGGCCTGTGCTTGTTTTTTGGTCAGGTTCCATATGTAGCTCTTAGCATATGGTTAGGGATACAAATTATAGGTTATGATTAATTTTCTCTTAAACCGTCCCCATTTGGTATCTGTCTGTGCACAAGGAACCAGATGGGATGTTTTTCATAGATCCAGACTTAACGTTGGAGTCAAGTACCATTTTTATTCATCCTTAAAATAAAAAATGTTCTGCCCATTTTATGCCAAATAATATTGCCTTATGTTTTTATTTGTGAATCTAGGCAGAATTGTATTCTATGTTTGAGTTGCTTGGTTGATGGGTGGGATTGTTTCTGGACCGATAATTTGTTGGGTGTCTTCGCATATCCTTATTTGTAATGGCAAAACTCCCAGTACATGCATATGTAGCATATGCAGTAGATACATATAGAGTGCTTCACAAATAGACAAAACAGGGAAACAGTTTAATAGCTATTTGTACACCAATCAACCAAGTGCTGACTTTCCTCCTGCTGTTTATTTAGGTACTAACTTATAAGCCAGTAGGAGTCAATGCCAGTCCAGGATTTCTGCTTTTCTCTTTTGTGTTGGTAAACCAACCACTGCATCAGTCATTCTAATTGTCCTATACACAGCAAAGAAATATACAAATATTGTCTGCGTTTATAGACTCCAGCACCAATGCTCCCTACCCCTGATGTTCAAGGTGGAATAATCACAATCTAATCTGTAATAGTGGTGTCAGAACTACATAGATATAAACAGGGACAAATATAACAAATATCTATCTATCTATCTATCTATCTACAGTTGTGCTCAAAAGCTTGCATGCCCTTGGTGAGTTGGTAATATATGTACCATTTCTAGCAGGTGGTTTGGCTGCCCATTCGTCTTGGCAAAATGCCTCCAGGTCCTGCAAAGTCTTTGGTCATCTTGCATGAACTGCATGTTTGAGATCTCTCCACAGTGGCTCGATGATATTAAAGTCAGGAAACTCTGATGGCCACTCCAGGACCCCTCCAGAGTATCAACTTGCCCTTGTTCTTAGGGTCAATGTCTGCTGAAAAGTCCAAGAGCATCCCATGTGCACCCTTCTTGCAGAAGAATGCAAATTGTCTGCCAGTATTTTCTGATAACATGCTGCATCAATATTCACAAGATTCCCCGTGCCTTTAGAGCTCCCCCCCTCCCCCCCAAAAAACCCATCAATGAGCCACCACCATGCTTCACAGTGGGGATGGTATTCTTTTCACTATAGGCTTGTTTACCCCTCTCCAAACATAGCACTTATGGTTATGATCATAAAGCTCTATTTTGGGCTCATCACTCCAAATTACAGTGTGCCAGAAGCTGTGAGGAGTGTCAAGGTGTTGTCCGGCATATTGTAACCTGGCTTTGATGTGGCATTGGCACAGTAAAGGCTTCTTTCTGGCACCTCGACCATGCAGCTAATTTTTTGTTCAAGTACCGTCTTTTTCCAGAGCAGCCTGTATTTCTCCTGAGGGTACCTGTGGGGTTTTCTTTGTATTCTGAACAATTCTTCTGGCAGCTGTGGCTAAAATCCTTCTTGGTCTACTTGACCTTGGCTTGGTATCAAGAGACCGCAAATTTTCCGGTTCTTAATAAGGGGTTAAACAGTACTGACTGGCATTTTGAAGGCTTTGGATATCTTTTTCCATATTTATGAAGTTCCATAATCTTGTTGCGCAGGTCTTTTGACAGTTCTTTTCTGCTCCCCATGGTTCAGTATCTAGCCTGCTTAGTGAAACCACGTCAGAGCTAACAAACTCATTGACTAGTTATACACAGACACTAATTGCAATTTAAAAAGCCAGAGGTGTGGGAAATTAACCTTTAATTGTCCTTTTTTAATGAGTGCCATTGGGATTTCTGTTCTCATTATGATTTAAAAAGGAGCCAAACAACCATGTGATAATAAATGGCTTCATATGATCACTATCCTTCAATAAAAATACATATTTTTTTGCAAGATCAGTCATATTTTCAAAATAAATGCCCACATTTTACAATTTCTGCCAGGGTATGCAAACTTTTGAGCACAACTGTATCTATCATAGTGAAATTTTATTACAATGAGCATGTAACATTAATTCTACTTTTGCAAGCATTCGTAAATTGTTCAGTGTGTCAAAAAGGAAAGCATGGCATATAAAGCAATCAGTAAGACATGCATTTTATTAAGGAAAATCTCAAATCATCTAAAGGCTTTCTATCTCACTTATAAAGTGCAACAGATATTTCAATGAATAAAATGTTTCTTTTTTAAAGATTTGCATTTTTAAAAAAAATACTAAACTTAATTAAAAGCTGAAGTGTAAACATGTGCAAAACAGTTGTCAGGTGTGTAGGTGAGTATAAAATGAATGACCATTACAGGATATTTTAATGCATGGGCTTTACACAAATATCAGTCTCAGGATAAAAATCAATAAAATAAAGATTTTTTATATGTCTTATCTTCTTTTGAATTACTTTAAACACATCTTATATGCAAGCCTGGTCATGCTATAATCTCATTGGTATATTGTAAAGAATTCTCACTACGCTCAAGCTGTATTATAATGGAAGGACTCAACATGATAATACAACAATTTAATTGGGTTAACAAGATCAGTCATGGCATTAATCCTGGCTTTAAAAAAAGTATCTACAGAGATAGTGAAACTACACAGTCTGTGCCAGGCTATATTTGATCAGGGTTTTCTTAGCATTTTTTCTTCACTAGTCTACTTTCTTGTCACTGCTTCTTCTGTTTCTCCAGCACACTAGTTTTCAGTTTCTCTTATCCATCTTTCAACCACTCTGGCAAGTACAATCTACAGCATATACTCACTATAATTTAATTTGTATCATTAGCCCATACTCAATAAAATAGGAAGTCAAAAGTATCACTACAATGATAAGCTTTCCATATTATTTATTTCTTTAGCTTTTAATTTTTGTTCACTTTTAATAAATAGCGTAATAGATTTCCAACAACTTAAAAAAACACTGCAAAAACAGTTTAAAAAAACTGTGTTCAATATTATTGACAGATAATACTGAGACTTGGCAGAACGCAGAGAAATGGTGGAGCTGTTTAAAAAGAATTAAACTGGGAACATTAAAACTATCTAAAACCATAGACCATAATTCTATTTCTTTTATATTTCTTTTGGTAGTATTTACCTTGCGAAGAAAACATTCAAGGATCCGATCATTGAAAAGCACTGTCTCCAAAATATATTTTACAGAACAATTTCCTATATACACAGAATAAATGGCTAAGGAGAACATCAAGGCAAATGGAAGTGGAGATCCTATAAACAACTGGTCTGTGAGTGTGTTGATTTGTCTTTCATCTGATTTCCAGCTATTCTACTACAAAACTGCACAAAAGCACCATTTTTTACTCATTTTATTTTTGTTTTAAAATTCATATTGTATTCTAGATTTAGTAGTTAGTAGTTTGTGTCTTTTATTTTTGTTTTTTTATTTAAATTCACATTTTTACTTCTGAATCTTGTTTCTATAGGGAAGTGACACACACATTTAAAGGTATGAGTGGGTAGACTATGTTTTTTAACTTATTATTTTACATTATCCAAAAATAGAGAGCATTACCTTTTTTATTTGACTAAAATATATTTTGACATATATATATATATATATATATATTGGCACATAGTCAATCACATATAATAGCTGTGGTAATTGCGAGTTTGTCTGTAACGCTATGTTAAAATTTGCGGCCTTTAGCGTGAGGCGCTCATTGCAAGGCCCGAAAGTTACGGGTTTGGCGGGGGCATCACAAGGCCCGTACATGACTGGCTTGACGGGGCTGCAATGAGCACAGAAGGCGCTCATCGCAAGGACCGTACGTGACTGGCTTGACAGGACTGCAATATTGCGAGGCTCGTACATGACTGGCTTAGTTACAGGCTTAAAAACAATTACAGGTTTAAGAGCCGCCATTTTTTTCAAGCCCTCAACTCGAAAGCCATTCGGGGGCTGCCAAAAAACAACAACAATTGCTTAGAAAATTAGATTTAATGTCAAAAACAGCACAGGGGGAGAGGCAGGGAGCCTGTAAGTGAGGTTGCAAGCTAATTTCAAATTAAATCAGAATTTTTCACGGTCTCAGAACGGCTAGGCGAGAAAAAAAATGGCGCCCGTAAAGACGTAATTTTTATTAAAACACGTATTTTGGAAACCCATTTTGGCCTTGGGGAAAAGGATCAATTTCCTAAGCCCACACATGCTTTCACACCCATAAATCGAAACAGGAGCAAAGAGGAGGGAGTGGGGGGAAAAAGACACAGGGGAGGGAGAGGGGGAGAGGGTGGAAAGAGACACAGGGGAGGGTGTGGGGGGGGGGAAAGAGACACAGGGGTGAGGGGGGAAGAGACACAGGGGAGGGAGATAAGGGTGGGAAAAACCAGGGGAGGGAGAGGGGGCAAAGAGACACTGGAGGGAAAGAGGGGGAAACAGACACAGGGGAGGGGGGAAAGAGACACAGGGGGAGAGAGAGGCTCATGATGAGTGCCGAAGGCACTCATTGCAAGGCCTGAAAGTTGCGGGATGGTCGACGCCAGCAATGAGCAGCGAAACCGCTCATTGCAGACCTCGCGATGAGCACAGAATGCGCTCATTGTGAAGCCCATAAAGTAGGGGGAAGGGGGAGGGGCTCTCAATGAGCACCAATGGTGCTCATTGCAGGGCACAAAAGTTGCGGGTTGGCACATATACTGAAACTCTTTTGCTCATTTTTGTCCAAAGTAGATCCTATAAAAAATCTGTATAGTGACGATCTTTGGAGAAAGGATTTTGTATGATGAAAAACCTGGTTCAATATGATTAGGACCCACAAAACAGAGATAAAGGGGGAAAACCATCTATCATATCAAGGTTGAAGTCCAGAGTAGTTGTTATCCAATCCAAGTTCAGGAGTAATATGCATTAACAAGGTACAGGTCATAGGTAGAAATTTTGGACTGGCTGACATAAAGAACACATGATACCACAGACAAGAAGTCTGGACAGGCAATGGTCAGTAGAATATTTTGGTCACAGACAGAGGCCAAATCCAGGACACTCAAGTAAGTCCGTAAAGTAAATAGGTTGAGAAACCTCATTCAAACTGATGCCTTTTAATAAATTAGGTTTTTCTCCAAGTTTCTGGTACATGATAAACACTTGGGTATAGCGGAAGTGGCATCACAGAGGCAGGAGAGAAGAGATGGTCCAGATTGGTCCAGATTGGTGTTGAGAGACTGACTGCAGCTTACTTTGTTGTTGCTAAGATTTGAATTTCCCTGACTTCTTTGGGGAGGGGTAAGCACAGTAGTCTTTTATTTCAAAATAGAGGCAAAGTCTAGTCTCTTGGTTTCATTTTAGTACCACATTTATTTTGGCAAATTACACCATTTTTGTTTTGTGTTATTTCATGTACTGATAGTATTTTAGGGGAGGAGATATGGCGAATTTTCAGTAGGAAAGGCATGTATTTATTTTTAATTAATTCAGTAAAATTACAAATATATAATTGTCTGATTAATATTGATAAATCAGTAACATATTAATATAAACAAATAAAAACACTTGCAGTTTGCTTTTACCACAGAAGTTTGAACCGTTTTTTATTTTATTTCGTAGGTATCGTATATACTCGAGTATAAGCCGGCCCGAGTATAAGCCGAGGCACCTATTTTACCACAAAATACTGGGAAATCTTAGTGACTCGAGTATAAGCCGAGGGTAGGAAATGTACAGCCCTCTGTGTCCCTCTTGTGCCATCTTGTGTGCCCTCTGTGCCCCTTTCTTGTGTCCCCCCTCTCTCTCCCCTCTGTCTCTCCCCCCCTCTCCCTCCCCTGTGTCTCTTCCCCCCTCTCCCTCCCCTGTGTCTCTTCCACCCTCTCCTTCCCCTGTGTCTCTTCCCCACTCTCCCTTCCCTGTGTCTCTTCCCCCCTTTCCCTTCCCTGTGTCTCTTCCCCCCCCCTCCCTTCCCTGTGTCTCTTCCCCTCCCCTCCCTTATCACCCTCCTCAACCCCCCTCCTCAACCCCCTCCTCATCCTCCCTCCTCAACCCCCCTCCTCAACCCCCCTCCTCAACCCCCCTCCTCAACCTCCCTCTTCAACCTCCCTCCTCAACTTCCCTCCTCAACCTCCCTGCTCAACCCCCCTCCTCAACCTCCCTCTTCAATCTCCCTCCTCAACTTCCCTCCTCAACCTCCCTGCTCAACCCCCCCTCCTCATCCTCAACCTCCCTCCTCAACCCCCTCCTCATCCTCAACCCCCCTCCTCAACCTCTCTCCTCAACCCCCCTCCTCACCCTCCCTCCTCAACCCCCCTCCTCATCCTGAACCCCCCTCTTTAACCTCCCTGCTCAACCTCCCTCCTCAACCCCCTCCTCAACCTCCCTCCTCAACCTCCCACCTCAACCCCCCTCCTCAACCCCCCTCCTCAACCTCCCTCCCCAACCCCCTCCTCATCCTCTCTTCTCAACCCCCCTTCTCATCCTCAACCTCCCTCCTCAACCCCCCTCCTCATCCTCAACCTCCCTCAACCCCCTTCCTCATCCTCAACCCCCCTCCTTAACCTCCCTCCTCAACCTCTCTCCTCAACCCCCCTCCTCAACCCTCCATCCTCATCCTCAACCCCCCATCCTCATCCTCAACCCCCAACCTCATCCTCAACCCCCCATCCTCATCCTCAACCCCCAATCTCATTCTCAACCCCCCATCCTCAACCCCCCCCACCTCATGCTCAACCCCCCCTCCCCCTCCTCAACCCCCTCTTCAACCTCCCTCCTCAACTACCCTCCTCAACCTCAACCCCCCTCCTCAAACCCCATCCTCCACCCCCATCCTCATTCTAAACCCCCCTCCTCACTTTACCCCTCGAATTACCTCCCCCTCTCCCTTCTCCCTCACTTACCTTCCATCTCCGCTGCTCCTCTCTCCTTTCCGGCTGCGTCTTGACCCGGCCAATGACGTGACGCGCATGTGACGTCACATCATTAGCATATGCCGGGACCCGTGTTCATAACTAGGGCTTTCAAGGCCCACCTTTGACTTCATATCAGATCTCCAATTCACCCCCTTTGACATCTGCTATGGGTAGAGTCTGCAGCTTTAGGTTGGACTTCTTTCCTAGGTAAATATGCCTCCGGTAGATAATCCCGGGATCCCCTGGGTCCTCGCGAATGCAAGAGCAGGTCTGGCTGACATTGGCTGTGTCTCTCACCCTTGCAGAGCTATTTTCGTGTCTCTCCCTGGCCCCACATGGTTTACCACACTCTTTCCTCTCCCAAGAGCTTCTGATCCCTCAGCAGCTCAGTTCTCCAGATGCTGGCCCCTATTATTACATGTAACCCGACAGTTTGGCTGGAGGTTACTAATTTTTTACATATATAAATGTATCCAATTGACTCCAGCCCGCAAACACACGCTCACAGCCCCAACACACAGACCATGAACTCATAAGTAGCATTTTAGGGCATGTTCATGATCAATTAAGCAAGCCCATAAGTTACATTTTAAGCAGAGCCAATAGTAAATGAGACCGTCATCATGACGTCAGTAAAACATGGAGACTACATAGTTACATAGTTACATAGTTACATAGGGCCCTATTAAATTCGAGCTGCGGATGAAATCGTATCTCGCAAAGGCAGTTTTCCTGCTGTTTGCGAGTACCGAATCTCTCGCAGCCTGCTTTGCGATATGACTGCGAGAAAATGTCCGAGAATAGGCTCCGAGAGAGCTACGTAGCCTTAAATCTATGCATGAGTCTCGCATATCGTAAGAATCCCTACGTGGACAAAAAGTCCACGCAAGGGATCCGAAAGCCTCTACGTGCTGCCTCGGAACAGCCCGAGACAGCCGTGTGAGGCTCCCCCCTGCACCCTATACACATCCCCATGCTGCAGGGGTCTCTATCAGGACCCCTGCAGCACCCCCACATTAACCCCTTGCAGCGGGGGTCCCCGATCTGCATAGATCAGGCCCCTCGCTGCATTTTAAACTTTTAAATTTCCCGCCGCGGCTCCTTAAAGGGGGATATTGGGGTGTATCCCATCCTGATTGGCTCACACATTGACGACTTTTGATTGGCTGAAATTGATAGACAGCTTTTTCAGCCAATCACAAGCCGCCAATGCCAATTTCCTCCCGGAAACGACTCCGGGAGGTTCATTAGCGTTGGGGAGGTCTGCCAGTGCAGACCTCCGTTAGTTTTATTTTATTTATTTTTTAGAGCGCGGATGGTTCCGGGGCTGAAGGAGAGAAGGCCGGGGACATCGCGGTGAGGTAAGTTAAATGTATATTTAGATGTTTATATGTGTATTTTATTTATTGTTGATATATTGTATTAATGTATTCATGTATTGTGTTTTTTTTTTTAACAGGGCCGCGCCGGAAGAGCTAAACAGTGACGGGACATGCTGTAAAGGTGAGTATATTATTTAGAATGTATAGAATGTTTATTTATTGGATGTTAATGTTTTGTACTAATTTTTTTTTTTTTTTTACCCATAGGTTAGTGATCTGAAGCAACATCTTAAAGGTAAGTGGTCTTAATTTATTGATTTTAGCTTAGAATTAGGGTCTGTGTAGTTAGGACTGTAATTATTTTATTTTATTTTAGAATTAGGGTCTGTGTATGTAGTTAGGATTTTTTGTATATTAGATAGATAGGGGAATGTATTTGATATAGTTAGGATTTATTTTAAATTAAATAGATTGTATGTTAGATAGATAGGGGGTATTTGATTTGGACTATATGTAATATATTATATGTAATATATTATATTTAATATATTATATGTAATATATTATATTTAATATATTATATGTAATATATTATATTTAATATATTATATGTAATATATTATATTTAATATATTATATGTAATGTCATGTATTGTATGTAATGTATGTAATGTATTATATTTAATATATTATATTTAATATATTATATGTAATATATTATATTTAATATATTATATGTAATGTCATGTATTGTATGTAATGTATGTAATGTATTATATTTAATATATTATATGTAATATATTATATTTAATATATTATATGTAATGTCATGTATTGTATGTAATGTATGTAATGTATTATATTTAATATATTATATGTAATATATTATATTTAATATCTTATATGTAATGTCATGTATTGTATGTAATGTATGTAATGTATTATATGTATGTATTGTATTGTGTTTATCTGTCTTTCATTTTCAGGTGTGTAATTTTTTTATTTTCTGTAGTGGGGGGTGGGGTTGTAATGTATTTTTTTGTTTTCTGTGGTGAGGGGTGGGGTTGTAATTTTTTTTTGTTTTCTGTACTGTAGGTTTTTTTGTTTTCTGTACTGTAGGTTTTTTGTTTTTTGTAATTAGAATGTTGGGGAGGTTTATTAGGGGGTAGGTAGTGTAGGTAGGTAGTGTAAGTGTTAATAGATTAGTGTAGAGGGGGGTTAGTTTAGATTAAATGGTTTATTGGGGGTTATAGTGTAGTGTTTGTAGTTAGTGTCATGATGGTCCTTGAGGACCATCATGGCACTTATGTGGTTAATGTTGGGTTGTAACAGGCCCATAATGGTAATAATATACCCTTATGGGACTGATGGGGTTAAATAGAGCCTTATGGTGGTCTGTATTGACCACCATGAGTTAATGGGTTAATTTAGGCCTTATGGTGGTCTGTATTGACCACCATGAGTTAATGGGTTAATTTAGGCCTTATGGTGGTCTGTATTGACCATCATGAGTTAATGGGTTAATTTAGGCCTTATGGTGGTCTGTATTGACCACCATGAGTTAATGGGTTAATTTAGGCCTTATGGTGGTCTGTATTGACCATCATGAGTTAATGGGTTAATTTAGGCCTTATGGTGGTCTGGATTGACCACCATGAGTTAATGGGGTAATTATAGTTGCCTGGGGTTAATATTTTTAGTGCGACTCCTTTCAGGACCTTTACGGTCCTTTGAGGACCCGCGAGGCGGGAAATTTAAAATTGAATTGTAGCAGGGTCACGATTGGTGCCGATCGGGGCCCCCCGCTGCAATGGGTTCATGTGGGGACACTTCGGGGGTCCCGATGGGGACCCCCAGCATAGAGGGGGGTTAATTTTAAGTGCCGCGGCCGGGATTGGGTAATAGTGTGCCGCGGCCCCTTTAAGGAGCCGTGTCGGGGAATTTAAAAGTTTTAAAAGCAGCGGGGGGCCTGATCTATGCAGATCGCCCCCCCCCCCCCCCTGCAATGGGTTCATGTGGGGACACTTATAGTTGTATATAAAAAAATAAAAAATATATAAATTCCCTCCTGATCCCAGACACCGGCGACCGGACTTCTCCCTGGATCAATACTGCCTCTCTAATTATCCATGATAAAACTACAATGAGTTAGTGTTTAGAAATCCGATTTGCAATCGGACTCGGGATTCAGAAATTTTTAGATTAATAAAGCAACTGCTCTAGTCCATGCGGGTTCCAAGATATATATTGACTCCTTTATTCCCGGGATCGATATAACACGAAAATAAAACATAAAGAAAATCCTTTTTTTATTGCAGATTTGCAAGCTGGAGAATTGTTGTAATTGAATATCAATTTTGCGTCTTTGACACTGGTAGTATTTACGGGTTTGAAACATCAAAGGAGGAGATAGGATGGAGTTATGTTTTTGACAACTGCAGTGCTTTTGAGCCTGTAATTCACAATTGGAATGTGAGTAGCTAATGTGATACGTAGGCATTTATTCGCCCAAATAAACCTAAAGATCTGATTGAGAATGCTTTCTGGGTCTTCGTTATTAACTGGAATTTGTAAAGTTCTAAATAAATAAATAATTTTTGTTAGGGTATTCATTTTAACTCTAATGATACGTCCTGTCCATGATAGGTTAAACCTGGACCAATTATTTAAATCGACCTTCAACTTCTGGAACAGTGGGGGAAAGTTTGCTCTGTATAACTCAGAAATCTTCCTAGTTATCCTTACTCCAAGATATCCAATGCCTCCCTTAGGCCAAACAAAATTGTATTGGTTTTGTAGCTATTCAATATCTGTCAGATTCATCCCTACATCCAATGCTTCATTTTGATTCTCAGTCTTGATATTGTGCTGAACTCATTGATAGTGGTAAGCAAATTACTAATTGAAGAGACCGGGTTGGTCCGGGTGCAAAGCAGATCGTCTGCAAACAGAGAACATTTCATCTGCTGCAGCCCCACTGCAAGGCGCCCGATTTCTGTGTTGGACCAGATGGCTTGAGCAAGGGGTTCCATGGGCAATGCGAATAGTAAGGAGGACAGGGGGCACCCCTGCCGTGTACTTCTTTGAATTTTAATGGTAGTATCACTTGTCCCTGGGAGCATAAGATTTGCTATAGGCAGGTGATAGAGAATTTTTATGAGGTTTATGAAACGCCCCCTGAAGCCAAATTTATCCAGGGCTGCATAAAGGTATGGCCATTCAACTGTATCTAAAGCTTTTTCAATGTCCAATGCCATTATGCAAAGGGAAGTTCCATTTGTTTGCTCTAGGTGGAGAATGTTCAGTGTCCTCTGTATGTTATCTGCTGCTTGCCAATGTACTATAAAGCCTGTTTGATCTTTGCAAGCAGCTTGATATCCCCGTTTATAAGAGAATTTGGATGGTAATTTTTGGCTTCAAGGGGGTCCCATACCTCTTTGGGAAATAGTACTAGGTCGGCTTGGTTAAGCTCTGGAGGCATACCCTCGCCTCTTAAAATTGCATTAAATAATTTACTAAGAAAAGGATACAGGAGATCTGTACATTTTTTATAATATGAGTTTGTAAAGCCAGTCCAGGGGATTTGCCCAACTAAAGACTTTTTATGGCCTTTTGTATTTATTTTGTCAGTCGTGACATCTGAATTGAGAGTTTCTAAATTCTGGGCCATTAGACTAGGTAGATCAAATCTGTCTAGGTAGGATCTAATGACACCTGGGTTGTTGTGTGGTTGCAAGGTATATATGGTTTGGTAGAATTCTGAGAAAAATGTTTGGATTTCATTTTGGCTCACCTGAGCCATTGGAGCTTTTTATTCTAACTATCTTTGCCTGAGTAGATTTAGACTTAAGTCTCTTGGCAAGCAGAGAATCCGGCTTGTTTGCTTTAGTATAAAATAACTGTCTAGTGCGCTGGAGGGCTTTCTCAGTTCTCTCAGAGAGTAAGTTATCCAATTCTAGTCGGAATTTATCAATATTTTGGCACACTTGAGTCCCTGGGCTCTGTTGATTTTTGCGCTCATGACTCTGCAAGTTCTCTAGCAGGTCTTTTTCTTTTTGCTAACATTTTTTTTATGGATCGATGCCAGTTTAATGCAGATCCCTTGCATATAAGCCTTATGGCCTACCCAAGTCCACCCCATACCCACGTCCGTATAGGGGTTCATTTCAAAATACGTTTTCAACTCTTTCTCCAACTGTTCAATAATTGTGGGGGTAGACAGGAGATTATCATTAAACCTCCATGTAAATGGAACCCTAAGGTTTGGTCCCAAGTTCCAGGTTATCATTACTGCTGCATGGTCCGCCCAGGAGCAGGGTACAATTTTAGCTTCTTTCAAGCTATCAAAAAAAATGGGTCCATTAAAATCATGTCAATACGCAAATACGATCTATGCGTATGAGTAATATGTGTACTTGTAAGGCTATTAGATCTATATAATTGTGGTCAAAATCGAGATTGAAATCACTGCCTATTAACACTTTACCGCTAGCTTGGCATTCTAGAATTCTCAACATTTTTAGTAAGTTTTTATGTGGGGAGTCAGTGGAAGCATATATGGAGACTAATGTGACCGCGGCTTCCATAACCGTACCTTTTAAAATAATGTAGTTACCTTCTCTATCTATTTTTTTTAGTTTCCAGCTTAAAGGGGAAGTTCTGATGTATAAGAATCGATGTACCTGCTCTTTTAGTTGGTTTGGTCGCTAAAATAAATAAGATATTCTTTGTGTAAACATGTTGTTATATGATTATTTGAAAAGTGGGTCTTCTGCAAAAACAGTACAAATTATCTATAATAAAGGCCTTTCTTCTTTTCAATTGAGAATTAAAGCCCTGTACGTTGTGTGTTAAAAAAAAGTATATTCTAAACCTGTCATGATGGTATGGGCCAGACCTGCCTTGGCATGGCAAACTCACCCTGCTGCAATGTTGAAGCCGGTCGGGAAGAAGGGTACGGTAAAAACCCAGGCCTCAGATCTGATCCACCGCCCAGACGGTTAATTTGAAAGGAGAGATTTCTCCTGCCAATACAGACCAATAGAAAACAAACAAAACCAAAGATCATTAGGTAAAAAACTGTTAACATAAAATGTGTATCTTGCAAACAGTCAAGTAGGTAACCTAGATTCCCTTGGTAATAACAAAACCTCCTACGCAACGTATCTGTGGCAAAGACTGGGAGTGAGGATGGGTCCGCCATTCCTCCTACAGCCCCCATTAGAAGGGGTATAACAGTGGTCTAGAACACTGTAGTGTCCTGGGAGGGGGAAAGCCTTTGGGTGTCATTAGGCCAGCCTTGGCAAGGATTTCCCTCTCTCTTTATTAATACAGGGTATATAATTAATGCAATAGTAGTACTGCCATTCCCTTATCACCTTGTAGTACAAACATTTTTTGGGTTACACTTGTCTATGTAAATGTTTTGTCATATACAGATTAGCTTTAAAATGTAACAGTACTTGCTCTAATATTGGGCTCCTTCACCACATCTTTTACCTCTGGTACTGACCCCCGTATAATTTAAACTATAACTGCTTTAATTTTTTAACAATCTTAACCTTAAGACAATATTGTGATAAACTACTTTCTTGGGATATATTCATTCTCTTGTTAGATACATAAAGTACTTGCAACAGTCTCAAGTGGGATCCAAAGATTGCGTTGGCCTCGGATTTGGTGAACTTCTCTTCAAAGTTTGCCCAAACGACACATCTCTGAAGGGAAAAGGCTTTCTTTCTCACTTTTAGAGAGGGACTTCTTGCCATTGCCTAGTTGGATGATTGGACGGGCTTTGATTCTGGGGAATGCCCAGTTCCTCCTCAGTTGCAAGGTGAAGGCGCTTGAGGATGGATTGGCATTTGTCAAGAGAGTGGGCAGAGTATATGCTAAAATAAAATGGCAAACGGGAAGCCCCATCTGTACTGGATTCTATGGCAGTTCTGGGTTTCTAATGCTGGCTTCATCTCTCTGCGCTTAGCTAATGTAATCGGTGACAAGTCAGCGAAGATCTGGAGTATTGAATTATCCGGGCCGTTAACGACAGATTTCTTCCTTGATGCTGCAAGGATAAGGTCTCTAGCCTTTTGTCTAAGAAACCTGATGATAACGTCCTTCGGTGAACCCTGATTTTTTGAGGCCCCTAAGGCTCTATTACTCTGGTACATCTGGAATCACATAAGCTATAGTCCCTTTTAAGTATTGCCTAAGGTCTTGAACCGCTCGAGGAATACCTCTGATCCTTAACATGTGCCGTCTACAGCGGGTCTTAAGGTCCTCAAATTTTACTTCAAGGGCTAATATGAATGACAAGTTTTGTGTTATTGCCGCCTCGTCTCTCTGCTTCGTTTCCACCATCTGGTCCATAGTGTCTTCAAGCAAGTGAGTCCTCTGACCCAGCTCACTAATCTCTTTTTTGAAGGTATCTACCATTTTAGAAAAGTGTGCTTGCAGCATTTTCTCTATCATTACCATAGATTCTGCAGACAAATGCATATGTTGTTGCAGGGTCGCTTGGGTCTTTTCTGCATCTGACTTATCAGACATTCCTGACTGGGATTCATGTGGTGAAGTATGACACAAGTTAGATGGTCTGAAGTAATACGTTTTGTTTGCATGTTTTGTTTTGATTTCCCCATTTTTATCTGTTCAATTCTAGGTAATATTGTAATTTTCTTGTGAAATATATTAGCACAGAAAGATAATTGTGAGAAACTGTTGCTTCTTGTATATCCGCAAGTTATGTCTTACATATGGGGTGCTACTAGCTTTGTTGATTGTTGTTGGAAATTGCAACTTAAATTTGTGTTGATTGATCTCCACTGATGACTGCTCAGTCTCTGTGAAACAGTTGCCTTCAATCACCACAAGGGTGTGCGGATGTTTTGTGTGTTGCTGGGTAGACTACAATATGCAATGCTCCTGAGCTGTCAGCAGGTTGCAGAATGCTCCCTTACAGTGTTGCATAAACCTCCATCCACTTTGTTGCACTAATAAACAGTCTCTGCACTTTTTTTGTTATGTATGGGTGCTCTGAGTTTATTCCCCTCGTGTGTCTCTCTTTGCTTTAGATTGTTCTTGGCTTCCACCCTTGTTTCAGGGTTTTGCTCTAGACTCTCTCTATAAGAAGGCTCTTTCACAAGCCTTATTTAGCCTGTCCAGGCTGAAATAGGAAGGGGTACATTATCTAGGGTGATAGCTGAGAGCCTCCCATCTAGACCTTGACCTCGTGGCAATCAGAATTCATCCAGCTCCTTACTGTCTGGTAGCTGTGTGCTCAGGTACTGCTGCATTCAAATCTGTGTTGTTGGGTCAGCAATTTGGCCAATTTCGGGCAATAATCCCTATTTTTTTTTTTATAATATAGCTGGAGAGCTCTCTGTAGATGTGACAGCTCTCTTCAGATGCTGGCCACGCCTCTCGGCACTGTGTTTTATTATAATTTGTAAATAGTGCTATAGAAAATGCTGGTAATTTATAAATAAACAGTAATTATTATAATAATAATAATAATAATAATAATTATACCTTACTGACACCAACTGCATACTCCCTACCATTCCAAATTTGCGAAAAGGGACTTATATTTTTGAAAACGTTTGCACTATTAGCTAGTACAGCGGTTCTCCCAAGTACACTTGAAAAATACTAGAAGTCCTGTGGACCACTGGGAAGTTGTTGAAGGTCTTTCTGGACTTCTGAATAATTTATTTTTGTTAATTGTTTATCAATGAAACTTACACTTATAAACAATAACATATAATATTTCGACACTTCTTTACTACTTGTTATGCATTTTTATTAATACACTGTACATTAATTATGTCACACAATTTTTGTAATACTATCACATTTGAAGACTAGCTCACGGGCCACTGATGGTCTATGGACCCCAGTTTGGAAACCCTCTGTCTAGTGTTTTTGTAGTTTAATATTAAAAGCTCTGCAATTTTTCTTTCTCCTAAAATATTGGGAAAAACAAATAAAAAAATATATAGATAGAAATATAGATGGATATAATTGGCTGGTAAAAAAATGTTTGTCCAAGTGGGACTGTTCCTTTGAAGAAGGGACATTGGGAGGGTTTGGATGTAGCTGAGAATTTTCTTTTGAAAGTGGTCTGTTCCTTCAAAAGAGGTATGTGACAATATAATTTCATGTGTCCATGGTCATCCTCAAAGTATAAATAAGTAAATAGCTAAATTACAGTAATGTTGTGTGAGAGGGTTTATAAATAACTGGAGAGCTGTGGCTCCATCCTCCAATGCAAGTAGTCTTCTGTTGGGTCAGTGAATGTAAATCTTATCCAGTGATCAAACAATGGTTCTGAACTTCTGCCTATTCTCTTCTCCTTCAGCCCTCTCTCTACTAATAACTACAGGCACACACACCCATCATCCACTTTTCATAAACAGATAGGTGCTGAATTAAAGGCTGTGCTCAGAACTATTTCTTCAAAAGAGTATAATATAAATATAGGGCTGCAGTATCCCTTTAAGATTTTGACTTACAGATTTTCAGACCCTGCATCTTTTTAGTAATTGGGTTTTGTAATGCCATCTATTGTGACACATGATGCTTTTATATCCATATACCAAGGTATACAAGAGATGGTGGGTTAGTGTCCAGGGTTTGTTATTTATAACCTGGAGAAGTTGACAGCACAACTGTGGATTCCTGTACTTATAAAGAGAGTATTCAAAAATTCAGATTGTATTATTATTATTGTTTATTTGTAGCGTGTCAACATATTCCATAGAGGCAAAAACAAATTCAAAATGAACACATTACAAAGGATGGAGGGTCCTGTCTTTGAGTTTGGAATCCGGTGTCCATAGAGCTTTCCCCAAAGCACCTTGCAGGATTGAAACTTGCATACTTAGGGCCTCATTCTATTATCGACCGTAAAACGGCCACAAAGCTACGATTCCTTGCAGCCGTCTTACGGCCCCGTGTAGAGCTACCTTTACCTTGCAATTCAAATAGACGGCGCCGCAAGGATATCCCCCTTCCGGCCGGCCGCATATCATGCAAGCGTTTTTCCAGCGCCCGTAAATCTTGTTTTCCGTCCGCAAAGTCAGAAAACTGTAAATGCAAATATAAATTCAAGATGGCACTGTAAAGCTAGGCATCATAATGGGGGACATGAGGATTAATAGCAACACCCTCTCAAGCGTGCACATCGCCCAAATCCGATATATCATTTACGGTTTACTTTCCGTCCCGTAGTCCCGCGGGCTTGTCCTTGTTAAAACCTGTACGTGTTCGGAGGTGGTGGGCCGCAAACAAAGCATTGTAGAAGCCAATATATATTCAATCCAGCACTGCAAAGCACTGTAAATGATGGGGAACATAATGGGGGGGGCATGAGGATTAATAGCAAAACATTCTCAAGCTTGCACATCGCCAAATTGTACTTTGATTTTAAATTTTGTCCAAGTCACACGGACTTCAATGATCAAGCCCGTAGCTCCTTATTCAAGCCTGTGCGGGCTTGCATGATAGATAAAACACGAAGATTGAACATGCAGTTAAATATCTTTATTTCCGAATTTGAGAGTAGGGGAATGTTGAGCTATTAATTCTAAAACCAAACATCACTTTCACTTCTAATAAAAGTACAGGATGGCTTTTCTATGCTACGACTTGTAAGTAAGCCCTTTACGACCCGTAGGTCTATTATACCCATTTACGGACTTGACGGAGCCTAATCCCGCAGCCTTTGTGGGTCTGAGGTGCTCCAAGCCCTCTGGACTTTGTCCACGGATATTTGACATGAATTAAAATAAAAATGATTTTCAGATTTGAGTGTAGGGAAATGTTGTGCTATGAATGCTAAAACCTCCAATCACTTTATCGTCTCATCAGAGTGCAGGATGGCTTTATTGTGTGCTTAATTGTGTGCTTGCGGGACCTTTTTGGTGCAAGTAAGCTGCGGCTCGGTTTTAGCCTTGCCGAGAGGATTCCCGTAGCAATTGAATAGCAACCGGGGTTTTCTTGCGGCCGAAACTCTTGCGGCCGTTTAAGATCAAAGGCTGGCCGCAAGCCTGCCGGAGCCCCCGGCCAGAAGGGAATAGAATAGGCAAATAGCCTGCGGCCGGTCCTTGCGGCCCCGCATCTCCTACGGCCGTTAATAGAATGAGGCCCTTACAATCTAAGATTGTATAAAAAAATTTCAAGACTAACATAGGTGCTAATACTGTTAACTTGATGTCTTTTTCTTGAACTGCATTTATCTCAGCTATGTGCACTCCCTAGAACACCACCCTAAGAACCATGCAGGGAGAATTGTGCAGGTTGTTGTTGGTTTGTATGTAGTTGAAACTACACCTCCCAGCATGCTTTGTAAAAAGAGACAATTAGTTTAAAAGTAGCGCAACTCAGATAATCAGAAAGAAGCTTTTTTATTCCCACTGCCAATGCATAGCATTTCATGCAAGGAGATGTGTGTAAAGTACAGTATATGTTCAAAGTCGGTTTTAAAACATTTCAAAGTGTAAAAACACTCTGCAGGCAGGCACCCCTAGGCACTTGTCTATTGTGCCTAATGGCTATGATTAATCTAAAATGTTTTTATGTCATTGCGTACCATCTAATCCTATTTTGTTACATACTTCACAAACATGTGAGGTGTTAACCAAACCATGGTTCTTTAAGTTCTGAACTGGGCACTCTGCTAAAATCCTGAACACCTGGTAGTCTACCTACCTATACTGCACTCTCTTTTGCACACTCATTTCACGCAGTCATTCCTGTCTGTCTTGCACACTTTGCTTGTATTAGACGTATTTAAGATCTTTGCCTCTCTGTTGTTCCCTATATAACCTCAATACCACTCTATATACACTATAGTCTATACTTCCTCTCTCATCTCCATATTATTGTTGGAGGTTTTAGAGGTAAATCATATAGTGGGGGTAAAGGTCAGGAGAAAGCTACTAATACTTCCTCTCTTATCTCCATCTTATTGTTGCAGATTTTAGAAGTAAATCATATAGTGGGGTAAAGGTCAGGAGAAAGCTACTAATAAGCAGTGGTAACATTGGGTACTACAAATAAGTAGAATAGAAAGTAAAGATGGAGATGAACAAGTAAACGAATGTAGAGATAATGTCTAGATTCTGTAAATTGCTGCATATAAAATGAATCATATTTTATAACCAGCTTCTAAATTTATTCTGGATCCTATGTTTTGGATGTTTTTGTCCTCCGTTGGAGGCTCTCTTGGTACATGATATGGAGAACATTAGGGTATTTTCAGAGCACTATGATGAGTTGTCTAATTGCAGATATTACAGGGCTGAGCTGGACCCTCCAGGTAACAAAGCACTTATTACATCAGAGATGTGTCATAAAAGATGATGTCACAGAGCCCAAGGTACTATACAAGGAGCTGTGTTGGGAGGCAAAGCCATTCACAGCATAAAGAGCAACAGATGAACAGCTGAATAATCATGTGCTTGTGTCCTATAAACATGACTATACGTAGCCTTAAAGGAGGATACTTTACCTTGCACATGGAGACTGAGAGATTGAATAGATAAAGGTAAGGCTTAATATCTTTGATATTGGGTTAATTGTACAGATAGATAAGTAGATTATACCAATCACTAATATAGTTATCAGTGTGGGTAACGTTTGCATTGTTGGTGATGCTGTTGCGGCCCGTAGGGCAGTAACTGCGAGGCCGGTGTGACTTAGCCGCAACTGCGATCCTCGCAAAGCGAGGCGAGCAGTTAAGGGCCGCGGGACTTAGGCCTGCGGGACTTCACCGCTCAGACCTGCGGGACTTGGCCTGCAGTGAGGTCTGCAAACCTCCTCCTCCCTCCTAACCCCCTTATCCTCCCTCCCCTCTCCAAAAACCTCCCTATTCCCTTTCCCCTCTCTCCTCTCTTCTTACCTTGATCCGCTGAGCTACTACTTCTGTTCTCTCCCCTGCAGCGCGTCTTCTTGCTGTGACCATCCCGGCATATGCTAATGATGTGATATCACATACGTGTCATGTCATTAGCATATGCCGGTTCCGGACACAGACAGAAGATGCGCTGCAGCAGCAGGAGCTCAGCGGATCAAGGTAAGAAGAGAGGAGAGAGGGGAAAGGGGATAGGGAGGTTTTTAAAGAGGGGGGAAGCAGGGAGGATAAGGGGGGAAAGGGAGGAGGAGGTGGGGGAAAAAGAGACACAAGGGACGGAGAGGAGGGGGGAGGAGACACAAGGGAGGCAGAGGAGGGGTAAAGGAGACACAAGGGAGGCAGAGGAGGGGGAAAAGGAGACACAAGGGAGGGAGAGGAGAGGGGAAGTGAGACAAAAGGGAGGGAGAGGAGAGGGGAAATGAGACACAAGGGAGGAAGAGGGAGGTATGAGACACAGGGGAGGGAGAGGAGGGAAATGAGACACAAGGGAGGACGCAGATGAGTGCCGAAGGTGTTCACATTGGGTGGCAAACAGCATTGCCACTCTTTAAAAAAAATTCCGTCATTTTTGAAGGGCAATTTCCTAGTTGAAGTAATATAAATGACTTTCTAATTTTAGAAGAAGCATAACCAATGTGTACTCTCTTATGTTACTCTTACTGTATGCTTAATTCGTAAAGTCCTGAGTCCCGTGTATACCCCTTTAATTTTTCTGCAGAAAATGGTAGCACTGTATAAAAATAGAGAAACTAATGAATAATTTAACCTGTGATCATATAGGACTATGCAGTGAGTATAGAATTTGCTTTAGTTTTATGTGTGAGTATAGACTTCAGGGTACATGTTAAGGCAGCTAGACCTCCCCTATCATCCCCATTAAAGGGGATGTGTATAATTTTGTGTGAGTAATTATAGGAGGAGTGTTGTCTTCGTAAGTATGATAGTTGTGTTGTCAATTTCCCCAGGAAACAAGGCATTAACCATTAGTTACCCACAGTCTCTTGTGTACCTCTGTATATGTATAGAAAATCCAGATCCCTAGAAATTTTTCTGTATTCTCTGAAATTGAATGAAAATTTTTTCTTCAATTTATTCATTTTTCTTCAAATTTTTTTTGCCAGTTACAGAAACAGGTAACCAGAAATAAACATGGTGGCTGTTATTTACTACAGTATACTACTACTGTATATAATATATAAAAGCTATATTTTTTATATTATAAAACATTTTGTCTGATCATATATGATAACAACAAACGTAATGTTGTAAAACTACATTGTTCTTTACCTTTGATTCACTTCTACAGAACTGCAATCCAAGACGCACAAGAAATTTAGGCCAGTGACAGTGCATGAAATTACAACATTTGACAAAATTAGGAAAGATCCACAAGTTTTTCCGGAAGCTACAGCTCTTCTCCTCTATTCAAATAGACAATTATTATTGACTTGATCTTAGCTGCTTAAGAAGAAATTGGAGGCAGTGTGTTGTAATATACAATCAATGAGAGACTAGAGACTCTGAATTATGTCAGCGAAATGCAACTGCCCAAGTAAAAACAAATATGATCCTGGAGGAGGAACACAACATCACAACTCCTAATTTGCTATGTGGAGAGAAGTCCAAAACAGTATTAAATATTGGAAGACCCTACTGGACACACAGCAACCTATTCAAGTGTGCCCTGCCTGTATTAGAGTCCATCAGACTCTTGCCCTCCTGTGTCACTTCCCCATCTCCTTTACACTGTAAGCTCTCAGGAGCAGGGTCGTCAATTCCTCATGTGTCAGAATGTCTGTCGTCCTCTGTCGTACAGGGTACCCCTTGTAAGTAGTTATGTGTGTCTTGCGTTTATCCCTTATTAATTTTCTGCAACATTTGTAAAGGACACTGGAAAACATTAGCTCTTTGCATTGTCATCTTCCAGTCTCTATAGTTATCTCTACTGAGCAGGCACCTGAACTACTCTTTATCAGAGACTTTGTCTTGTCATATATTGTCAGTACAAACCAAATTTTAGCTCAGCGATGTGGTCTTTCTTTCCTTGTAAACATTTCTCCAGCATCTTTGAGTCCATTAAGCATTTTGTTCTTCTACTTCAACTGGATACTGTTCTACTGTGCTCTCTACATTGTATTGACCAAGAGCACCATAGACCTAAACTGCAGTGGCAACACTTTGAAAATCCAGTGGGCACTAATCATATAGCCCTGTACAGTACTGGTATATAAAGATATAGCAAGTTCCATATAGTCCTCCACATTACAGATGTATAAATAACCATTGACACACAGGTATTTAAACATATAGTAAACTCTAAATAGACCTGCACATTACATGGATATAAATATATAGCAAGCTCCATATTGCTCTGCATATTACTGATATATAAAAATAGCCATATAGCCCTGCTCATTACACTTACTAATACTCCTCATCTCTGCACGTGTAAATTCCTCCTAGGCGTGTGCAGAGAGAGTAAGTGGTAGCAGAGAAGGTTTAAGTGGATTGCAAACCAATAAACACTCCCAACAGGGCTTGGTTGTGAATACATAATTGCACCATTTTTAAACTTAGTGATTAAAAGTATTTTAAATTTTACTACATAATGTACCTATGGGGCCCCTTTGGCTCTGAAACCCCTTTGGCTCTGGAACCCCTAAGTGTGTCTGTGGCTTCAACCCTCCCTGAGATGAGTGTGCGCCGTCTGTGCCATCCAGTCAGCTTTCACATACTCCTCTACAACTAGTGTGGAGGTCGGGAGTAAGTAAGAAGAGGTCTGGATAAAATGGGGCAGGGGCAAAGGGGGGCCTCAGTTATAAGTAGATTAATTTTTGAAAGCATAAAACTCCCCAAGATGAGTGTGCGCTGTCTGTGCCATCCAGTCAGCCCCTTCCTCTCTTTCTCCTCTCCTTTTGTCTCTCTCTCCCCATCTTCTTCAATCCTCTAACTCCTTTTTTCTTCTTCATTTTCTCTGCACATTTCTTTCTTCCTTCTTCTTTATTCTCTCTCCCCTACCCTCCCTATTACTGCTGTCCGCATTTTCTCTCTTCTCTTGTTTTCTCGCTTTTTTGTCTCTCCTTCGCTCTCTTCTTCACTTTTGTATCCCTCTTGCCCCTTTTTTACACTCTTCTGCCTCCCCTTTTTTTCTATTTGCCCCTTTCTTCTCTAACAAAAAGTTACTGACACTATTAATTGTCTGTTCACACTAAATATACTAGACTATCAATATTTTTTTTATCTACCTTTGAGCCCATAAAAGGAAAAATGTCCTATAATGTTCATGTTCTCAATAGCAAAGGGTTGTTCCAGGACCATGTGAATGGCCCATTTAGGCCTCCTTCCATTGCTCTCAAAATAACTGTCACAAGGCTGACCATGGGTGTAGGAGCGAAAGAAAATCTGGGGGGGGGGGGGGGGGGGGTAGAGCATGTAGTACACACAATTGCTTCTCTGCACATATATACACACATTGAAAAAGCTAGTATGGTTCTAAAATATGGTTCTAACATCCTTCCTTATCCGTATCTATCTAAACCCCTTCCCATGACAAGGAAGGGGCTAAATAATATTAAAGACTAATGGTGGTCCTTATAGTTTCTCATAAGAACAAATATTTACCCCTTAGCAGGGTGGTCCCTAATGACCCCCATGGCACTTAAATATAACGCCTATACAATTAGGGTTCCAATGGACACCCATGGTATACTAAATTATGACCATGGAGGTCCTCATGGACCCTATTGGCAACCCCTAAACTATGGGGGTCCTTATGGACTCCTGTGGTACAGAATATTAGCTCCTACAATATGGGGTGCCCAACGGACCTAATCTATGGCTATTGTGTCCCACATTGCAAGTTGCCCTCAATCAATTGAAATATGCACCAAAGCATTTAAAGACCCACATTGCAAGTTGCCCAACATCGAACAGCAACTCAATCAATTGAAATCTCCCTTTAGCTTTTAAAGTGCCACATTGCAAGTTGCCCAACAGAACAAAAACTCAATCAATTGAAATATACAGCAAAGGTGCTTACTAAGGAACTCTTCAAAGCACAGATATTACCCCTCTCTCTCCATATGGATTATTAATATTTATTTCTTTGTTATATTGTTATTTTGTGAATTTATTGTTCAATCCTGATTTATAGCCCTTATCTTAGCTAACCATTCTTATACTTTATGTATTTTTTTTCTCAATTATTCCCTCTCTCTCTCCCTTGTAACTTAAAATCTCTCTGCCTCCCTGCAGCTTTTTAGGTCCCACATTGCAAGTTGCCCAACAGAACAACTCATTCATTTCCCTCGCTCTCTGCCCTTCTCCTACCCACCCATGGATATTCTTAACTTATTAATATTGGTAATAAACTGACATTTTGGAACAGCTAACTAAAGCACCTGTAAATTAAATTAATTCCACAGCATGTATAGTATAAATTATAAGAGCATATACACCTTAAAGCCTGTCTGTGTATAGAATGATAATAATTGCTGTTTTTTAAGCTGCCATACAGCATATTTTAGCACAAGAAACAGCAGAGACCTAGAAGCTGCTTCTCATTAAAGGGCCACTGTAGGTTGTGAAAAAGGCACTTGTTTTTGAAGTATGTAACAAACTAACAATATTAGTAGTTGTGTCAGCCATGGATATAAAAGCTTTTTATGGAAAATTGGATTTTTTTAAAGTAAAAGAATCAATTTTATGTTTTTTTTCCATCACTTCCTGTGAACTGGATAGTGAGGGTATGTTTATCTACCAGTGGAGAACGACGGACAGGTAGGGGTCAAAAAACTTTGTTAGATAATTGGTTATGATAGAAATTTAACTTACAAACACCATGGAACCTATAACACAAATGTTCCTGATACATTACATTTTAAGCTTGATTTAATATTTCCATAAAATGGGTTTTAAGGAGAGTAGAGAGTAGGGCCCTTTAACAAGTAAGGTAAAATAGTTAGTGACTTTAGTGTCATCAGTATGATACAGGGTGAATCATACAGAAAATAATAACTTCCTGTTGGTGTCATCAGTTACACACAGGAAGTGACATAGAAATGTTGCAATACGCAGTACAGGATTTTATGATTTAGGACAAAACAATGCAATATTCAACTCAAATGACTTAACGTAAAATGAAATGATGTCCCCTTAGTTCCTTTACGCATGCTATGATAACCTTATTCAGAAAAAAATAACATTACAGTGTAATGTATAAAAGTGAAATTAATCTTGGGTTTTACAGCAAATAATTTATTTACTTTGGCTCCTATTCAATTGAGCAATTGTAAGATACTGGAGCCCGTAAACTAATTTGCTCATCAATTGGCATCTTTTCTCGAGCCGCAAATGATTTGCGGGTTAGACGCTCAAAATCCTTCTGATTGTTAAAATTGTAACTCAGACCCAGCTAAGCCTTTGATCTTTCAAGCCTGTAAATTTTACAAACGCATATCACTATTCAATTGCTACAATACCTTAAGCCCGCAAATGTTTTCACACCCGTAAATAGCAAATGTAGAAGAAAACCCCACGAGTACCAGATAGGACTTGCAAGGGGGTTAAAGCACTGTAAATGCAAATATAAAATCACTACTGCACTGTAGAAGACAGGGAAAGAAATAAAAGACACACACAGTCTCAAGCTTGCAAATCTGCAATAGAAAATTATTTGTTTTTATGTTTCATTTCGGTGTCATATCAATCTCGGGAACCAATGAGCTAATACATATCAGGCCACCCACATGGACTAGAACAGTATAGCCATTCATTTTTATTATTTTGTACATTGACGGATTGTGGGTCCGATCGCATATCGGATCTCTAAACGCTAATTGATTAACGTTTAACTATTGGCTGTTTCTACATGCTACTTACGATTGCATGGTTTACGGTTTAGGCTTTAAATTGCGGGCTTGTTCAATTGAATCGCTCTTTATATGTAGCAGATTTCCAGCCCGCAGATTTACGGCCTGTATAACGTAAACTGTGGGCCTGCAATTGAATAGGGACCCTAGTGGCAAAGTGTAAACATATTCATAAACAATAATAAATATGAAGGGATTCCTTTTTTTTCTGACAAACTAGTTAGAAAATCAATATAAAATCTGTCTTTCTAGTTTTTAAACTGATATTGATGAATTAAATATTTAGTGTTAATATTAATATTATAACACAAGATTCTACTCAAGCTTTACAAGCAAGATAACATCCCAAATATTTGTAATATTAATTGTAAATCATGTGCAAAAGATGTCCAAATTGATCATAAACTGATTTTTAGTCATCACTCCAGTGATCTTTTAATGGGTTTGAATAGAACAATTTCTAAAGTCGTGAAAGCTAGTTATTTTGTGGTATAATGGTATTCATAAGATCACATTAAGAAAATGTACATAGTGAAGGTAGACTCAGAGAAGAGATTATTTAAAGGTCACTGCAGATCAATTTTTCTATCATAGAATAGAAGAAACGTGTTTTATTAATTACGAATGTTATTTTGCCAAAAATAATTAAATAATTAAGTTAATAAAACTAAGACTAAGGTTACACGATTATAGATAAAAGGCAATGTATGTGATCTGCCTTAGCCTGTTGAATATACTCAAGCACTTTTGGAGGATATGTTATCTAATGTCTCAGTAAGCCCTTTATCCCTGTTTGCTTAGTTGATTTTACATTTTAAATACAAGAAACAGAAGTTTCTGTAAATTAAATGGATTTTAATTATTTTTGTTATCACTGTATCAGTATTAAAATTGTGTTGAATAAATACATAATTTACATCACTTTTCACATTATCTTGCATAGGTAAACATGGAGATAAAATATATTGGTACTGAATACATTTAAGAAGTCAGATGTATCCAGTTTGCTAATAAACAATGATAAAAATCCTTTCTACATCTCTTTCAATGGCTCAACTCTAGAAAACAACAGCATATCTAACTACATCTATATTACTTCAAGAATTAAATCTTACCATGTTTCACTAATTTGCTTACCTTTTCAAGTTTGCAGCACAGCAAATATCTCATTAGCTATTTACCGATAATTATTAATCTTATTAGCTAATATTTAGTTTGTGACAACTATGCATTTGAAGCTGTGAAGATTTATACAGACGTCATCGCATACAATTCTGTATTTATTTATTGCCAAGGGTTTGCTCATTTTGTGTCTCAACATAGTGGCAAACAAGGATGATTCATGGAAACACTTTCAACTACTGTCTATAAATAATATTAATTAAAAAAAAACACATATTTTTATTTTAAATTGTTCATTAATGATTAACTGCACAGTATGTTCTTTTGACAAAAAAATATATTCTAAACTGATTGTCAAGAAAAATGTATAAAGTTTATAATAACAATCAATAATAATAAATATTAAGCTATATATTTTTTTATATAATTATATAATAATAATTCTCAAGCTTCCATGTTGTTTGCCCAGAACGACTATTAACATCTTGGCACTCTGCTGGTGTTTTTTATTTTTATTTTAAAAGTGTGCATTTTTGAACTTTACAATTTATTCCACTTGACCTGTTGTATGGCTTTGTGAGTAGGTGGCATCTACTAAAATCCTTTGGGCAGGATTGACATTACAATACATTTCTATGAATCATTCTTTCTGCGATTTCTTTACAGTTCTGTGCTATTTAGATTAGTTTGACACACATTTTAAGCTTAACTGCTAGTGAAATCATCCATTTAAAACAGAATATATATGGAGTGGTAGGAAACAAGGTACGTAGATCGACAGTGAAGACCGTGAACAATACCATCTCTTCTTTCTTGCCTAATTGGCAGCAAGGTAAATATGTAATTCTCTCTCTCTATCTATCTATCTATCTATCTATATATATTTATAATCCTTTGTATTTCCATGTAGTGTCTAGTCATTGTTCCTAATTTACTGTTTTAAATTAAAATTGAAGATTGTATTCAGCTGTCACTACTGTTTAGGACTTCACAATGGGAGTATATGTTTCTCGAAAGCCCATCTATTGAAATACACTGTTAGTCCATTATATTATATATTGCAATTGTATCACTAAATCACTGGACTAACATAGCTAGGATCTATCCTGTTATGTTGTATGGGCAGGTCGGCCACTGCAGTGCGGCCTCCAACCGCTAGATGGCGCTGTCAATATTTTGCAGCACTGCCGATATGTGAGAAAAGTTCTAAGCTTATAATGTTAGCCTAATTGGTGAACTAACCCTCACCCTAACCCTAACAGTTAACCTAAGCCTAGACTTTAGGATATGGCACCGGAATATCGGCAGCGCCATCTAGCGGTTGCTCACCTCCGCTGCTGCTGCCTTGTGCTGCGCCAGCATAACAGGATAGGACTTATAGCTACTTAACAATATAATAATTATATATAAGGAATTCATTTTAAACTCTAATGTATTTTATGTTATCACTGCTAAATTGAACCTTTATAAATGTTATTTAATTAGAATTAATTTCTTTATAGACCGTCTATAAATTTGTAGCTTTAAATGTTCTAAAACTTGTAACTTTTGAATATTTTAAATAGGAGACTGTGTGCTTAGTAAACTTTGTGTTTAATCTACAACGTTATTACAGTTCTTATTTGGGGGCTATAAAGGGTTATATGCCAACAATAATAAAGCCAGTTTGTACCTTTTTTCGGATATCCATTGGGTACAGGGGTTATCATAAAGAAGATTGTGCACACAAAACATCATTTGGTCAGATCATAAAGTAAATAAACTTGATCATTCCATTGCCAAACATTAAAATAAATACTAGTTTAATAGTTAAAATAAAGTTTTATAAGTCTCTACAAGAAGGAGTGTTGTAAAAATGTTGTGGTGGTTATTAACCAACTCTTGTCAGCATACGATCAATGTTATTTATGTTTATATTTAATGTTCTAGCACAATGCTGAGATTCATTATTAAGTTTATATAGCTTATATTAAAAAAATATGCCTTAAATAAGCAATCCCCAAGCAATATATTTCTATCTACAGGGGCTTCCTGGTTCTTGAGAAATATATAGTACCTTTTTCAACTTGGCAGTAGATTTAAGGTACATGTCAACACAGCTTTTGGAATAACCTAATAGAAAGTGGTGGTGTTAGTCCCTGATGTCTATGCCTGGCACATGGGAGATGTGTTACCAGTACACAAAATATTAGCACTTTGAATAGTGAGGGTGGTCTCTGGTTAAGTTATGTAGGGTTTTCAAGTTTAATTATGAATGTTACCAAAACAACTTTAAAAAGTGAAGAGTGCTTCTGTTTAAAACACCTAGATTTAAATAAACACTAAAATATGAACTTGTCAAACATATTAAAGCCCATTCCAAATACTTATCGTGACTTAATAAATATTGTTCAGGCACAGTCTCTTAAGGCCAACAGCCTTTAAAGTTTCCAATTGCCAACGTTCAGATAAATGTAAAAATAAATTCAGAGAAATAAAATGGTCATGAAGGTTTTGGAGGTTGTCTTTCCATTAATTAGCTTTCAAAACGTATCGAATAAACTATGATATTGTTTGTAAAATTAAACCTAATAAGAGAAAAATATTATATTAATAAAACTGTAATTGATATATTATGCATACTTCAACTGTTTTTAGTAATAGTGTTGATAAAATAAAAATAAGACCATGAAGCATAAAATAAAAGCTAGTGGGCGATAACCTACTGGGTATAATATTATTACCATATATACTCGAGGATAAGCCGACCCGAGTATAAGGCAAGGCACCTATTTTACCACAAAATACTGGGAAAAATGAGTGACTTGAGTATAAGCTTAGGGTGGGAAATGTGCTGCCCCCTGTGTCCCTCTTGTTCCCCCCTCTTGTGTGCCCTTTTCTAGTGTCCCCCCTCTCTCTCCCCTGTGTTTCTTCTCCCCTCTCCCTCCCCTGTGTCTCTTCCCCCCTCTCGCTTCCCTGTGTCTCTTCCCCCCTCTCTCTTCCCTGTGTCTCTTCCCCCCTCTCTTATCACCCTCCTCAACCCCCCTCCTCATCCTCCCTCCTCATTCTCAACCGCCCTCCTCATCCTCAACCCCCTCCTCAACCTCCCTCCTCATCTTCAACCCCCCATCCTCAACCCATCCTCCTCATCCTCAACCCTCATCCTCCCTCCTCATCCTAAACCTCCCTCCTCATCCTCAACCCCCCTCCTCAACCTCCCTCCTCAATCCCTCTCCTCAACCTCAAACCCCCTCCTCAACCTCAACCCCCCATGCTCATCCTCAACCCCCATCCTCAACCCCCCTCCTCATTCTAAACCCCCTACTCAACCTCATCCCCCCTCCTCAACCCCCCCATCCTCAACCCCCCTCCTCATCCTAAACCCCCCTCTTCAACCTCCCTCCTCAACATCCCTCCTCAGCCCCCCTCCAAAACCTCTCTCCTCAGCCCCCATCCTCAACCCCAACCCCCCATCCTCAACTTTAAACCTAAACCATAAGGACCTTAAGTTTAACTCTAAACCCTAAGGACAAATTCAACAGTCTTGTTGCTCCACCGTCGTGCCTCCTACTGGCTGCTGCACGCCAATGCACTGGTGGAGACATAACAGTAGAGGTCCTAATCCAGTATTGTGCAAGTGCCTTGCTATGGAGCTAGCTTGGGTGCCATGTTCATAGTTTGTTTCCCTGTCATGTAAGGGTGATGGATTTCAGACTAAATTCTTGTGATGAACATGAACCTTTTAAACCAAAACAATGATGGTATGATATATTTTATCAGAGTTTGAAGAAGACTCCATGAGCACTAATATGAACAAAGTAGTAAGGGAACCAAGCTTGTCTCCTAAGTTTCAGGATGCCTGCATGAAACCCCTCAGATATTTGGCATTTCTGAGATCATAATTTTGTAGTTTAAGGAAGTATGGTGTTTGATATGGGTATCCATACTAAAACGTGTTTATTTTTTTAAATTGATAAAAAATTTACTTAGATATTGTTAATTTATTTTAGCCTTTGAAGCAGTCCTGCAATAACCTGCATAAATAATAAGGCTGGAGTATTTAACTGTTATACATTGAATTATGGATTTATACTCACTTGCGAGCTATGGTGGTGCAGTGATAAGCAACCTGTCTTAAAGATCTTTTTCACTGGTAAGTCACAGATTCAATTCCCCATTGATTTAGAACTAATGACTTTTTATGAAACTCACTGACCAAACATCAACACACTCAAACATTTACATATTATTTTACATATTACATATATATATATTAAAAAATGATGTGAACTAGTTAATTAATACATTTATTAATATATGTGCATTTACCAATATTTTTTAAAACAAGTAGTTCACATAGTTTTTCAATGTTCTTATTATATAAACTAAACAACACATTTCTGATTTTTTAAATAGTTAAGAAAAAAAATGAATCTTGGTGGGAATTGAACCCTGTAAAATCTTCCCCAAAGGCAGAAACACTAGCTATGTGCCATAAGCTCAGACATTGTATTACCTGCCATAATATAATGGAGTAGTTAAACTGACTCAGCCACTACTTCTCTACACCTGATTTTAATTTATTATTCATTGTGCTGCAGGGTACAGAGCTAATTGCTCATTCAGGCAGAGGTAACACAGTGAAATAGCCTGACTTCAAATCATCATAACTCCATGAAATCAGCATCAATTTTCAAAATTAAAACACCTTTTCCATGTGCTTTTTCACCTTCTATCAAATACTGCGGAGGGGACTATTGTGGTCCTTTAAATTTGGGTTACATAGGTGCATCTAATTAACTTTGAAGAGGTTTATTCCTACAGTCCTTTATAAGACTGTGACTCCCTTAAACACCTTGTATGACTGTGTCACAACATATATTATATATATATTTGTGGGCACATTTGCATGTCCCTGCTTAGCTTCCCAGAATGCAGTGTAATAACTGTTTTACTCAGAATTCTGAGCTCAAAACATTTTTTTAAACTTGTTTTAGACATTCAAATGTGAACACAGATGTATTATTTATTTACTGTACTACTGTACGGTGGAGGACTTCTATCTCTTTTTTTTTTTTCATCACCTAAGTGCTGCAAGTTTTAATGGCTCAACTGCTCCCTTCCCTACGCTAGGCTTGTAGGCAATGAGCGCCTTTGGCGCTCATCACCTAAGTGCTGCGAGTTTTAATGCCTCAACTGTTCGCCTCGCTATGCGAGGCTCGCATGCGATGAGCGCCTTTGGTGCTTATCACCTAAGTCATGCGGAACTGCTCGCCTCACTACATGAGACTCGCAGGCGATGAGCGCAAAGCGTGACAACGTCTTGCAGTTTGAGTGACAATTATAATATGTGATATATATATATATATGTATATATATATATATATATATATATATATATATATAATTCCTTGTAATACCATTTCTGAACTTTGCTCTCTCACCCTTCAATTGTAAATGGCCCTATGTAGACATCCCTGCTCTAAAGCCATTATTTGCAACCACATCCATACAAAGAGATGAGTTATATAGCAATAGCAATATGTCAGTCACTCAGGTAATGTTGAAAGCAGGTGCATGCAGTCTAGACCCTGCCGGGAGAAACTTGTATAAAATATGCTAGGAATATAGAGCTATGATTTCCTACATCAAAGAGTGTGTCACAGGCTTGTGTAATCCTTTGATGTGTGAATAAACCACAATTGCACAGGATGAATTGTAGTCATTACATATTTTATAAGAGACTGTACCATCAATATACTATTCCACCCCCTTAGGTGCTTCTTCAAACCTCCAACATACCACATCAGTAGTCTTCAAGACCACAGAGTATTATACGCTAAAGTGAACTGAAGCAACAAAGACATGCAACAAATCGCAGTTATAAATGGATTATATCAGTGTCATGTGTATTGTTGTACAGGACATATGTAATCTAAGGAAAATTATATAACTGTATTTCACTTTTTCTGTTTACAACTTCCATAGTGAATAGTGATTTTGTACTCCACATATACACTGTCATATACAAGAATAAAAACTCTGTTTTTGTTTTCGGCGTTGTGTAGTTTCTAAGTCCCACGTTGTTCTTGTGTGTTATTGTCTTTGACGTTGTGTATTTTCTAAGTTCTGCGTGCGTGGCGTTGCAGAGCCTCATTTTCATCCTGTTTCTGAATTTTTGCTTTTTTCGTCCGCCATTTTTTCCCTTGCTTAGCCGATTTTCGTTTGTGGCTACAATTAGTTTGCAACTACCCTCCCAGGCTTCCTGGCTCTCCCCCTGTGCTGTGTGTGAGTGTGTTATTATTATTTTAAAACTATTTTGGTTGTTTTGTTAGTGTTTCAAGTTAAGCTTTTGAACCAACTGCGTGCCTCAACTGCTTGCCTCACTTTGCGAGGCCCGCAGTGCAAGGAGCACCTTCTGCGCTCATTGCAGCCAAAGTCCTGTGTGCCGCAACTGCTTGATTCGATTAGCGAGGCCTTTGGCGCTCTTTGGAGCCTAAGTCCCGCGTGCCGCAACTGCTCGATTCAATTAGCGAGGCTCGCAGTGCAATGAGCGCCTTTTGACGCTCATTCGAGCCTAAGTCATGCGTGCGGGACACAAAAGTGTGACCAACATCGCAAACGTTCCCCACACTGACAACTATATATGTGATAACCAAATCACCTTAATCAGATCAACTTTCTATAAAGTAATTATCTGACATCCTCATGTAATAAATTAAGATTCCTCATTTACTTCCAGTAGCAGAGGGCCCATACCCTGTTGTGGGCCCGGTGCCAGCAGTAGCTCTGCCACTGTGTGTCTTTGTTGAGTGATATTGTAACTGCACTTTATTAGGACAGGCTCAAGCAGCGATGCATACCTGTGTAATGTAGATTCATCTCATGACTGCAACAGGACAGACATGGGTGATTGTAAAATGTAGGAAGATCTCCCAACTACGGGCTAAGTCTGGGTTGGGTGCCTGTCTATACCAGTATGACCTCTTGACTGTACATGGTTAGGACATGCTCAGACAGTGCTGTATAACTATATAATGGACTATCTTCCAGAATGTTATCAGGACTGGCTCAGACAGTGTTGGGTCTGCCAAATGTATGATTACCTCCTGATTGCATATTATCATCAGGACACACTCATACAATGCTGGCTATCTATCTAATCCTATCTATCTTTCCATGGTGTACATTATCAGGTGTGGATCAGATAGTGCTGAGTGTCTATATAATACTGAGTGACCTTCTGACTGCACGTTATCAGTGTAGGGTTATGCAGTGCTGAGAGTCTATCTAATGCACTTTAATCCAGACAGGATCAGGCAGCACCGAATCTGGATCTATTATATATCTCTTCCAACGGTAAACCCTGTTTCCCAGCCCTGACCATGCACCACTGTCTCCATTTTCCATCTAGGACTGTAGAAGCTTGGAGTATCGGTCACTTAGGATATAGGTGTGCATGGAGCAGATACTAAGTCTGTCTCTAAAATGTACTTTACACATCATTCAGTATGGAGGTTACACTAAATAATAGTGCGTCACTTTTCAAGAATATAAGTGCCATTCTTTAGCCATTTGAAATGTTTAAGGTATGGATGTATGGTCTAGATCAGAGCTGGGCACTGTGTGGCCCTCGGGCCATATCCGGCCCGTTGGCCGTGCCTGTGCGGCCCGCTACAGTGGGATACAATTTTGTGTCCAGGACAAAAAAAAACACTGCCAATTGTAAAAAGGGGCAATGTGTGAGCAGCAGTGTTATGACTAACTGGGATGGATAGCATTCTGTAGATACCGCTCCTGGCACTGAGAAAATAAAATAAAGCTATAAAATGAATATTGAGCAGAATTAAGTTCAGCCCATGGTCCGGCCCTCCACAACAGTAAGAGTTTCTCATGTGGCCCCTTTGGGAAATTAATTGCTCTCTCCTGGTCTAGATCAAAGGTAAGAAATAGGCAGATCGGCATCTGAGTTAGAACATCTGGCCTCTCTTCTAGACCTTTACTGCCTAGCTATATTTTCTATTTATGTCACTTAAAGTTTCTTTAAATACAATTTCAGTTAAATAAACACTTAAATAAACGTTTATTTAAATAGTGTCATTTCTCTGGATACTCTTCACTATATGCCAGCTTCCTTTGGTGTGTTATGAAGCTGTAATATATTAATATATTTATTTGTGTATTGGTACAAATATGGATAGCAGACCTTAACCTGATTTTTACAAATGCATTTTAGACTTCTGTTATATTTTATTAAAAAAAGTAACTGACAGCCGCTTGTTTATATTTACAGCATATTTTACACAAATTCAGACATATACCCCCCACACACACGCTTTGACCACTGAAGCATATTTATACTATGATATTTTATAGTATGCAAGTTTAAAATAAATCATTGAAGCCCATCATTTTTAAATATTGTATTCAACTTTGCTTTAATGATGACAGACATTTTGACATTGTTCCTGAAATGATTAGATATATTGGAGGAGTCAGAGGATCCATGGATTCAGATACGAATTGTGTTCACATCTGTTGAAAGCATCTTCTGCAAACAGCACACTTGACAATAGAACAGGAACACCCGATAGGATAACCCTCCCCCTCAAGTAACAGACAGACTAGATGGTAGCAGAGCTAGTAAAATAATTTGGGGCTCAGCTTGCAACTTCTCAACACACCCTGATTGTTTCATTAAAAAAAGCAAAGATTATATCTTGATAGTTAGATGACATCTAGGGTCATAGTAAGAGTCTCCCTTTGCTGCCAGTAGCAGAGGGCCCATACCCTCTTGTGGGTCCTGGTGCTATGCACCTGCTGCACCTGTAATAGGTACACCACTGAGAATAGTACAGTAACAGCCTGCTCACCAGTGATTCTCTCACATGGCTCTTTCCATTTATATTTAGGTTTGTCATTATGTTGCTTGCTCCGATCATACAGCTCTTTACGGCGCTCAACACAACCAAGCATCCAACGGCTGGTTTACAGGAAGATGTTTAGTGGTATTTTCTAAGCATTCGTTCAGTCCGTTTACAGTGTTTGTGCACGTTGTGTATCTTACTTCGTCCATTTTCAAAACGTTTATTTGTGTAATTGTTTATTACAATTGTCGTAGTAATGCAATGGCTCCAACGTGCAGTGAAAAGAAGAACTGGAAAGTGAAAAATATGTTGTGATTTGTTTTACTTCTGGTTTTTTGAGCGCATTCCTCAGTATTAGCGGGTGTTACTGTAGTCTAAGATGGAATCCTCATGTGTAAGTCATCTAAATATACGGTTTTCTCTAAATATGCATTTTACGTTTTGCATGTCTGCTAATGTTGTTTTGTTACATACTTAAAAAGTAAATGAATGATAAATGATAAATGAAACATAAAAAGTGTTTAAAAACATTTTAACAGCAAACAACTATGTTAGTATATAAATGATGATGGATAGGCAGAAGTACACTACACTCGGCCCTTCTGATTTATGTGCTCCTCACACTTCACTTGCAGCTTCTGCTTTTCCATTTGTATTTTTCAAATAATTAATTTATATATATATATATATATATATATATATAATATGTCAAAAACTGAGGACTCTTACAGGCCCCCTTCCAGATCAATACCTTGTCGCAGTGACTGGTCTTGTGTACCTTAATGAAGCTGTGAGCTAAACCATGTAGGGTCACCCAAGATGGGCAGGTCATAACAGATGTTAGACACATTGCAGTCCACTGGAGAAGGAACTGGAAACCCACTCCAGTATCTTTGCCACGAAAACCTTATGGATAAGCACGACCAGAGTCATAACAATAGATGTGCCTGGCATGCTGTGGGCCTTAGGTCACAGAGAGTTGGTCTCGACCGAATGACTAAACAATAATAAAATATGCTTGTAAGTAACATGATGATGAAAGGGCATAATTAAGTTTTTATACTACCCTAGGCAATTCTGATTTGTGTGCGCCCCACATTTCACACACTGGCAGCTCTTTCTAAAATTGATATAATAAGTTTATGGATAGATAGATAGATAGATAGATAGATAGATAAGTAGGTAGGTAGATAGGTAGGTAGATAGATAAAGTAGGATAGATAAGTAGATAGGTAGGTAGGTAGATGGGTTGATAGATAGGTAGGTAGGATAGAGAAGTAGGTAGGTAGGTAGATAGATAGATAGATAGATGATAGATAGATAGATAGATAGATAGATAGATAGATAGATAGATAGATAGATAGATAGATTGATAGATACTAGATCTTAACCCATGTATAGTGCTATGAATATGTTGGTGCCTTACAAATAAACAATAATAATAATAAGATAGATAGATAGAAGTAGACTTACAGACAGAAATATCACAGCTTATAGACATTTCTGTGCATATCTCAGTCTAATGCACTGCACCTGCAGGCAGCCTGCTGCCCCCTGTCACTGTGCCGCCCTAGGCCTGGACAGAATCACACCACTGTGATAATGAAAATTATAATATTATGAAAATGAACAGAATGGAGAAGTCTAGCAGTGGAGTTATGACAATATCCAGTAGGTGGCGTATATAATCTATATAAAGTCCAGTAATGACATAAAACGGAAGGGGTGGGTGGGTCCTATCAGAAGTGGTTTAGTGAGTCTGGCTCAGCTGCGAGCAGAGGGAGCTTGGTCAGTTGGTGTGATTTGGTTTAGCTTCTGATTGGCAGAGAGACCCAGTGACTCAGAGAGGAGAGTAATAGCAAAGGCAAAACCAAATGCAAAGTGATCAGAGGAACAAGCTCACCGGTGAGGGATACAAGTGAAGGGAACTCCTGTACAGGGATAGCTGAGCACCTCACTGCAAGAAGCTACCTCCTGGATATACAGTGGATTTGTGCCCCATGTTGGTCTTCATGGTCACTGCTGTCACCTATTGCTGTGCAGATCATCATCTGGAAGCAAAGTCACCCAGCACTGCTTGACTCTTATACACACAAAGTGTCCAAGGAGGAAGAAGCAGACACTTGTATCTTGTTGCCACTGGCTGTTCAGCAATCAGCTGCAATCAGTATGTTTAAAAAGAGGCGGACTGTACATAGGATAAAGTGTGAGATCTGCTTACCAGCCATAGAGAGTCTGGAGTAACACCAAGTGATGTGGAAAAAACACAAGGACAGCAGAAAACCCTCATCCAGACACAAACTCGGCACACAGGTACTAATGATCAGCTCCTTGGGAAATATAGTGGGAACAGTAAGAAAACATAGAGATCTTATCGTGATCTCACATATAGTGTGTGCGTTTTAATATGATCACTTGATCATCACATCTTTATATATATATATATATATATATATATATATATATATATATATATATATATATATATATATATATATATATATATATATATATATATATATATATATAATTTTTTTTTTTTTTTTTAAAGCATACAAAATGTCATCTTTTTGCTACTTTACCCCAGATGCCAGCCACTTGCTGCACACTTATTCTCTGAGTACAATTGTTACTTACTCCTTGCAGGGATATGCATTTCACAAAGTTCTGATTCATCTTTGCCTGTTTTTATTTTTCTCTTGCCTTTGATTTCATGGCAGCCAATAGGGATAAGCTGGCTGTGCATGGGATTTAACACCTGTACAGTATTCATGTCTAACCTTATGATCTAAACCTGCTGCTGCAGACACAACATCTTCTTTTGAAGGTAAACAGACCCTGCTACACACGTGCAGTTTGCTCCAACATCTCCTTGTGCTGCTATCCCTGCCCTATGGGACTCTGAGCCCCAAGGTATTTTCTGATGGTACTTGGCATTCCATATGGAATCTTATGTATCCCTGCATTTACACTTTTTTTTTTAATATAGTTAAAATGAGTCCTATCATAAAACAATCTTTTTGGTGCACAATTATATTTTCAGGTAATATATTTTGTTTACCAGGGATTGGCAAATCTAGGGAGCTATGGCTTCTACAATTCTTATTTCTGGGTCTTACGTCTTTAGATATTCTTCATATATCCATATGCCAGATCTATCTACCATCAGGACTGAAACAGTCACTTCTATCTATTTATTTATTTATTTTTTTCTTTATACTTAACCCCTGTGCAGCGCTACAGAATATGTTGGTGCTGTAAAAATAATGCATACTCTATTTCCTGGCTCCTAAGAGGTTCTACAGGCTCCTAAATTTGTCAAGCTCGGATTCAGACAGGTGTGTTTTGCTGCATTTCTCTATTGCATGGTGGTTATGTGTGTTACCTTCCCATTTATCCAGGTTGACAATGGTAGCCGGGATCCGCACTCTGCTGTTGCTGCTGCTTTACCAGGTCCTGCTGAGTGGCTGCACTGGGCTCATACCAGAGGTGGGGCGGAGGAAGTTCTCGGAATCTGGACGGGCATCTCCTCAACAAGCAGAGGGCATCCTAAACGAGTTCGAACTACGGCTGCTCAACATGTTCGGCTTGAAGAGACGGCCGACCCCCGGAAAGAACGCTGTGATCCCCCACTATATGCTGGACCTCTACCGCCTGCACTCAGGCCAACTGGATGAGGACCAAGACAATCCCCCTATGGACTATAAGAGTGAGCGATCTGCCAGCCAAGCTAACACAGTCAGGAGCTTCCACCATGAAGGTAAGAAGATCCAGCAGATAAAATATCAACTGTCAAGTGCTTGTCCCAGGTTTCCATTATCACAACTGATCACTTCATACTAGGCAGATATAAATCTAACTTTCGGGTTGCATGCTAACATTGATATACCTTCAAGAAATGTAGATGTGAAAATATCCATCCAGTATGCATGTTTGCCCACCATTAGAGAGTGGAATTCAAATTGGTTTTCAACTTATGTGTCTCACTAGAACCCTCTTGCTTAAAACCAACAATGAGAGTGTAACATGTATTATAAGTCTGAGGTCATCAAGAAAGATAGTGTATTTGGTAGTCATTGTCTAAACCTGTCCTAATATGCAGTGGGCATATCGCCATATACTACATTCCAACTAAGGAACCTTTTCCTGCCTTGATGATGTACAGAATAGCCATAATACACTTTACAATACAAAGTAGAGTGAGAATCAGAGTTTTTATATATATATATATATATATATATATATATATATATATATATATATATATATATATATATATATATATATATATATATTGTTGTTGAGGTTAAAATACAACATTTAGTCCAAGTTCAACCTTTTTTTTTTTTTCTGATCTTTGTAATATGTAGATTCGTTGTTTAATTGATCCAGAGGAAGGTAAAACAATGCCAATTGTCTTAAAAGGGAATAAAAAATCCTTCCTGGCCCAGTTACTGGCAATCATTTAGTTTGTGGAGTTAGAAGCATAGCCAGTTCATACTTTGTACCTACTTGCTACACAAATAGGGAACCTTGGTTGGGTTCCCTTTATGGATGTTGCTTGTGTCATTGTCAAGTCCCCTTCTGTCCCTTTTATCTCAAATTATTATTATAGTTCATTTATAATGCACCATTCCATAGCACTGTACATATCTTAAGTTCAGACAAAGATAAATACAAATTAGCAAAGCAAGGAGGGCCCTGTCTTTGACCTAGGAATCCAATGTCCATGGTGAATTCCCAAAGTACTTAGGATAGAAACTCGCAGACTTACAATCTAAGGTATAGTGAGTGGTAAAAGAGGGAGCGAGAGGTGATAAGTGTGTTAGGGTGGAAGGTGATACGCTTCGTAAAGAATACAGAATATGGTGATTTGATTTTAGAGTTTATATACGGATAGACAATGTATTTATATACTTATTATTTGTTTGATCCAAACCATGAAAGTATTAAGACAAATAACACAATGATAAGTGAATGCCAACATCTGTGAAAATAAGTCCTCTTGAGCAGTAAAGCACACTCTGCCTAAATCATACCCCCTATTGCACAACTACTGTACTCTTTGGGATGGATTTGTTTATGCTAATTGCTCTGTGCTGCTTTAATGGGATTGGTTTTCATACCCTTCAAATCTTCCTACTAACGCTGAGATTTAATTTGTTCTGTATTTTGCATAAGCCTATCTGGTGCACTTTTCAAGGCTGATTAAGGAATCTTCACATTTCTTTTCTGATTTACTTATTCTGAAGTTTTGTCCAGTCCCTCAGACCTTGTGAGTTCATCAGATTGTGTCCAAATTCAACAATTCCCACAGATAGATTTCATTTTTTATTGCTAAATCCTCTAATTTACAGTTGATCTGAGGTTGTTTGTAAAATTTCTAATCCTTATCTAATCCCCGTGAGATATCAGCAGAACTAGTAATTGTATTGTTTTTACAATGACTTTCTTGTCTTCTGTTTAAATCTTGGATAGTCTCTCTGTGGATATAAGACAAATCTCCAGAAACAGGCTGATAATAGACTTTCAACAGCTGTCCACTTGGCTCATGTGCATCTTTTGAAAACAGATGAAATGGTTATTATATAAAGATGTTGAGGAACCCTTTCATACAGACAATTTTTATTAGGTGCAAATCCCACTCCTAATCTTGCACGGACTAAAATGAACTCATGAACGGTTTTATATGTGTAAACATTTGCTTTTATGTATTCAAGATTATTTACAGGTTTTCTAAAACATAGCAATTTTAATTTTATTTGCATCATAACCTAATTATAAAAAAATCAAAATAAACCTCATTTGCTGCCCTCTATAGTATAAATAAGACCATGTGTGTGTTTTTTTTTTTTTTTTTTTCTCTCCCTCTCTCACCTTTTTCATAAAAATATTTAAAAAAAGCAAAATGTTATGGTTGTGTCAATCTTATAAAAAAAAAATAATATATATTATGTGTGTGAAAATTCAGCAAAACTGACACAATGTCTTCTGAGCTGACAGAATAACTTAGATGCTATAGAATGTCTATGGGACTATAGCAAGCTAAACAGAATATGGACTAATGTTGCATGTTCATTAATAATGCTTGGCTAAGATTCTCAGTAGTTGTGGATGGGGACAGTAGACCGTTTGTTTCCTTAGCTGCTCCTCCCCCCAGCACCCCTTTCCATAGCTGCTCCTCCACCAGCACCTCCTGCCTACACTACAAGAAAAAAAATGACAAAGCACTGGAACCCCACCAGAGGAGGGCCCTGGTGCATTGCTCCACTGGTAGCTCCGCCCTTGAGTGTAGGATTCCAAAATGTTGTTGCTTTTTTTTTTTTTTTGCTGAAGTTTTTTAATTTTATATTTCTTGATGTAATATCTACTCATGTGAAGTGCCAATATATGTTTAAAAGAAACAAACCGTTTTTCTAGTTTTCATTTTTCCCACACAGATGTCAAAGTGGAAAAATCCCTGAGAGGCCACACTCTTAAATTTTTAAGAAGTGCAAGTGTCTCTGTGAATGGACTTTCTCCCTGGCTCCTAGAAACATTTTGTCTGGCTCAGTCAGAATTTAAATGGCTCATATACATTTTAGTCCTACCATGTGCATTGGCTTTGTGGCCTACTAGTCTGTTGTATGCACTGTTCCAAAGCTTAGATGACTTAATCTTTAATACAGATTAAAAACCAAAACATTTTCTGATTTTCCTTATTAGGGTTCCCATTGACAATCTCTTTGACGTCACAGTGGGATACAACCCCCTCCGCCAGCACACACTTCTTAAAAAGTGAGTTTTTAATGCTTGGAGAAGGGGTTGGGCACTATTTAAGAAAAAAAATGGATTCAAAATTATATTACAAGAAGAAATGCAAAAAACACTTAATTCTTTAATGTTAAATCAGTTTGTCTGGTTGTCATCAATATCTGCTTTGCGGTTGGACTGTACCTGGGGATGGACAATATCATATGCACCAATAGTCCTGCTCAGTCAATGCAAAGCTTCAATCTAATTTAATGTAACCCAGGTCTTACAGAGCCAATTAGCATTTTTTTTTTTTGCTGGTTTGTGTGCTTTCTCTTAGTTTCTAAGCATGTCGCTCTTTACAGTGCGTAAAACTAGTTCATACTATAACGGATTAGCATTTTTAATATCTTGATAGCCTTATTATGACTTATTCTCGAGTGGAAGAATTCTCTTTTCAATATTGTAAAATGTGTATTTTGATGTTCACATATAAAAATGCTTGACACTATGGTTTGCTAGCTGTGA